>RPFO01000167.1:110471-400156 GCA_009746045.1 Mesostigma viride | reverse complement strand
AAAGGGGGAGGGAGGCCGCAGTAGACAGGTCTTGACTTGTAGCCAGTACTAGGGGGGGGTACGGTGATGTGGGGGGGGTACCGGGGACGGTACTGTGGACCGGGTCCAATTTGTTTTGTGGACCGGGGGCAGTCCTGTGGACCGGGGCGGCGCGGGCCACTGCCTGTTGGTCAGTGGGCTGGCGTCGCCACCCCACCTACGACTAGGTAGACGGTGGATACTTAGGTGTGGCGGGGCAACAACCACTCCTCTTTGCAGCTCCCACCCACCCACCTTGCTGCCATGAGGATGTTCCAAAGCCCAGGTCCTTTTGACTGGCCCAGGTCTTATGACTGGTATGTGATGTTCGGCCCCTGTTGTGTGGCCTAGTTAGCTTAGAAACTGCAGATTCTTAGGTTAGTAATGGCTTGGACGTGTGCCTAACACGTACATCCACCGCGCACGCAAGGGCAACTGCCACACACGTACACACACCATGCACGCAAGGGGCGGCTGCACACACATGTACATCCACCGCGCACGCAAGGGCGACTGACATACACCATGCACGCAAGGACAAGGATGCACACACATGTACATCCAATTGCTGCTTTAGTTCCATTGGAGTGAGGGGCTGCCAGAGAAACATGTTTATTACAAATGCGTGTTAGGCACACGTCCAAGCCATTAGCTAACCTAAGAATCTGCAGTTTCTAAGCTAACTAGGCCACACAACAGGGGCCGAAACATCATACCAGTCATAAGGACCTGGGCCAGTCAAGAGGACCTGGGCTTTGTAACATCCTCATGGCAGCAAGGGTGGGTGGGTGGGAGCTGCAAAGAGGAGTGGTTGTTGCCCCGCCACAACCCTAAGTATCCACCGTCTACCTAGTCGTAGGTGGGTGGCGGACGCCAGCCCACTGACCAACAGGCCAGTGGCGCCGCGCCGCCCCCGGTCCACAGGACTGCCCCGGTCCACAAAACAAATTGGACCCGGTCCGCAGTACCGTCCCCGGTACCCCCCCCCACATCACCGTACCCCCCCCCTAGTACTGGCTACCAAGTCAGACCTGTCTACTGCGGCCTCCCCTCCCCCTTTGAGACTTCCGCAGGTCATAGATAGAACGAGCGTGAGCTCACAAAATCCAATTGCTGCTTTAGTTCCATTGGAGTGAGGGGCTGCCAGAGAAACATGTTTATTACAAATGCGTGTTAGGCACACGTCCAAGCCATTAGCTAACCTAAGAATCTGCAGTTTCTAAGCTAACTAGGCCACACAACAGGGGCCGAAACATCATACCAGTCATAAGGACCTGGGCCAGTCAAGAGGACCTGGGCTTTGTAACATCCCGCACCCACTACCTGGCCACTTGGCCGCAAGCTGTCGTATGGCCCAGACTTCTCGTCGCCCCCCTTGTCCCCTGCCGCTACCAGTGCTTCCATTAAACCAGGCGGCAATACAAGAGGGAAGCCAATCGTATCCCCGTAGGGACCCCCACTATGGGGGGGTTCTCACCCATGTGGGCACTGCCCTCGGCAGCCGCCCCTGCGGGTTCGGCGATTCTTTGTACACCTTTCTTCACAGGCATAGCACCCCCGGCACCCAATGACGCAGCTGCGTCTGGGATCCGCTATCGCCCCGCCCTAACATCCTTCCCTCCCCGCTGTGCACCGCCAGTCCCAACAACTCGTCCCCGCTTAAATTACGCGGCAACGACCCCGCCATTCCGCCCTGGCCGCCGGCCGCTGTCGCCTCACTTAATACGAAGAAATGTTAGGCTGTTTAGGATGCTGCCCCCCCTGGCGCTGGGGCTGCAGGCCTCCCGCTCCTGCGCTGGCCTGGGGGCTCGATTCCCCCTTCTTCCCATGCTCGTATAGCGCGCTCATGCACTATTCTTGACGATATTCATTAGCCAGGCCCAGCGCACGTGATCCACAACGAAACTTGCCTGGGACGTAACTCCCCTCCGCCTGTAGCTGTTACCACCCGAGCACCACTATTGCCCCGCCTTAGTTGTCCGATCAAGAGTCACTCCCGCGTCTATCCAGACCCCTCCCGCGAGCTCGGGGTGGCGAGTACAACGGGCGGGCAAAAATAAAACAATCTGGCACTGGCAGCTACCGCCCGCACTTCGAATGGCAGTTTCTTGGGGTGCTGCCGACCCCGTCGCGCAGCCGTCATAACGTTAAATTATCCAGGCCCCCGAATGATGATTCGGAGGCCGTAGCTGTGATTTACATTCGGCACCGCCATAGCAGTGCACACACGCCGTCAGTGGGCCGTCGACACAGCTGCAAAGAGGAGTGGTTGTTGCCCCGCCACAACCCTAAGTATCCACCGTCTACCTAGTCGTAGGTGGGGTGGCGGACGCCAGCCCACTGACCAACAGGCCAGTGGCGCCGCGCCGCCCCCGGTCCACAGGACTGCCCCCGGTCCACAAAACAAATTGGACCCGGTCCGCAGTACCGTCCCCGGTACCCCCCCCCCACATCACCGTACCCCCCCCCCTAGTACTGGCTACCAAGTCAGACCTGTCTACTGCGGCCTCCCCTCCCCCTTTGAGACTTCCGCAGGTCATAGATAGAACGAGCGTGAGCTCACAAAATACACCGCGCACGCAAGGGGCGGCTGCACACACACGTACATACACCGCGCACGCAAGGGCGAGTGCGCACACACGTACATACACCGCGCACGCAAGGGGCGGCTGCACACACATGTACATCCACCGCGCACGCAAGGGGCGAGTGCAAACACATGTACATACACCATGCACGCAAGGACAAGGATGCACACACATGTACACACACCATGCACGCAAGGGGCGGCTGCACACACACGTACATACACAATGCACGGTTGGGGCGACGGCACTCACATGTACATACACCATGCACGCAAGGACAAGGATGCACACACACGTACATACACCGCGCACGCAAGGGGCGGCTGCACACACACGTACATACACCGCGCACGCAAGGGGCGAGTGCGCACACACGTACATCCACCGCGCACGCAAGGGGCGGCTGCACACACACGTGAATACACCGCGCACGCAAGGGGAGAGTGCAAACACATGTACATACACCATGCACGCAAGGGGCGGCTGCACACACACGTACATCCACGCGCACGCAAGGGGCGACTGACATACACCATGCACGCAAGGACAAGGATGCACACACATGTACATACACCGCGCACGCAAGGGGCGGCTGCACACACATGTACATACACCGCGCACGCAAGGGGGAGTGCGCACACACGTACATCCACCGCGCACGCAAGGGGCGGCTGCACACACACGTACATCCACTGCGCACGCACGGGGCGACTGCACACACATGTACATAAACCATGCACGCAAGGGGCGGCTGCACACACATGTACATCCACCGCGCACGCAAGGGCGAGTGCAAACACATGTACATACACCGCGCACGCAAGGGGCAACTGCCACACATGTACATCCACCGCGCACGGAAGGGCCGGCTGCACTCACATGTACATACACGCGCATGCAAGGGGCGCCTGCACACACACGTACACACACCATGCACGCAAGGGCCGGCATGCACACACACGTACATACACTGCGCACGCACGGGGGGACTGCACACACATGTACATACACCATGCACGCAAGGGGCGGCTGCACACACATGTACATACACCGCGCACGCAAGGGGCGAGTGCAAACACATGTACATCCACCGCGCACGCAAGGGGCAACTGCCCGCACATGTACATCCACCGCGCACGCAAGGGGCGGCTGCACACACATGTACACACACCATGCACGCAAGGACAAGGATGCACACACATGTACACACACCATGCACGCAAGGGGCGGCTGCACACACACGTACATACACCGCGCACGCAAGGGGCTGCTGCACACACACTTACACACACAATGCACGCAATTAGGGGCGACGGCACTCACATGTACATACTGTTGGGCGGCTGCACTCACATGTACATACACCGCGCATGCAAGGGGCAACTGCACACACACGTACACACACCATGCACGCAAGGGCCGGCATGCACACACACGTACATACACTGCGCACGCAAGGGGCAACTGCACACACACGTACACACACCATGCACGGAAGGGACGGCTGCACTCACATGTACACACACCATGCACGCAAGGGCCGGCTGCACACACACGTACATACACCATGCACGCAAGGGCCGGCATGCACACACACGTACATACACTGCGCACGCAAGGGGCAACTGCACACACACGTACACACACCATGCACGGAAGGGACGGCTGCACTCACATGTACATCCACCGCGCAACCACGGGGCGGCTGCACACACACGTACATACACCGCGCACGCAAGGGGCGGCTGCACTCACATGTACATACACCGCGCACGCAAGGGGCAACTGCCCGCACATGTACATCCACCGCGCACGCAAGAGGCGGCTGCACACACATGTACATACACCATGCACGCAAGGACAAGGATTCACACACATGTACACGCACAAAGCACGCAAGGGGCGGCTGCACACACACGTACATACACCGCGCACGCAAGGGGCGGCTGCACTCACATGTACACACACCACGCACGCAAGGGGCGGCTGCACACACACGTACATACACCGCGCACGCAAGGACCGGCTCCACTCACATGTACATCCACCGTGCAACCACGGGGCGGCTGCACACACACGTACATACACCGCGCACGCAAGGGCTGCTGCACACACACTTACACACACAATGCACGCTTGGGGCGACGGCACTCACATGTACATACACCGCGCACGCAAGGGGTGGCTGCACACACACGTAAATCCACCGCGCACGCAAGGGGCGGCTGCACACACACATACATACACCATGCACGCCAGGGGCGGCTGCACACATACGTACCTACACCGCGCACGCAAGGGGCTGCTGCACACACACTTACACACACCATGCACGCAAGGGCCGGCATGCACACACACTGGCATACACCGCGCACGCAAGGGGCGGCTGCACACACGTACACACACCATGCACGCTTGGGGCGGCTGCACACACACGTACATACACCGCGCACGCAAGGGGCGGCTGCACACACACGTACACACACCGCGCACGCAAGGGGCGGCTGCACTCACATGTACACCCACCATGCACGCAAGGGGCGGCTGCACACACACGTACATACACCGCGCACGCAAGGGGCAACTGCCCACACATGGACATACACTGCGCACGCAAGGGGCGGCTGCACTCACATGTACATACACCATGCACGCCAGGGGCGGCTGCACACATACGTACCTACACCGCGCACGCAAGGGGCTGCTGCACACACACTTACACACACCATGCACGCAAGTGCCGGCATGCACACACACTGGCATACACCGCGCACGCAAGGGGCGGCTGCACACACGTACACACACCATGCACGCAAGGGCCGGCTGCACACGCACGTACATACACCGCGCACGCAAGGGCCGGCTGCACTCACATGTACATACTGTCAAGAATCCTGTCTTGAATATGCCCATTATGCTGACCGTGCAGAAATCTATAATACGGGCAACTGTATTCGAGCCCTAATTAACAAATAGATATGCTCGGATAGTAGTACCTAAGTGGGATTTGTCCTACGTGAACGGACACTATGACTATGTGCCAAGTTGTACAATGGCACTAGGACCATTGGTCACTATCTTCACCAGATTATAGTATTGTGTCATGTGCATGTCATACCATGCCGTACCGAGTCATGCATGCGCATGCACCATGTTCCAACATACCAGCTGTCGTTATCGACCCATTGTCGGCCCATGCGCATACCAGGGCCGCCGCCACCACTCACCTACCATAATTACCAATGTTCACGCTACCTTGAGGTAGCCATGGAAAGCCACACCATATGGACGTAATAAATAATTTTCCTGGCTCCTGACGCTTAAGTTGGCAATGATTCACCACCTACAAATTATTAATTTAAGTCCCCATAATAATAACCCCATGCCTTTTAACATGGCATCGGAGGTCCGGGGCAAGATCTTTCAACGGAATTAACCAACCTCTAAGCGGCAGCTCACATTTTATTGAGCGCCTTGATCATAGTTTATATTTTCATATACGGAGCAGCTTGGTCGAATTCTTGTACTTGATACGACCATGATTATGGCGCAGATGCTACCGTGAAATTCAAGGCTTTCAATCGACTTACTTCAACGTGTGGTAACACCAAATATTCGGGGTGACACCTACCGTCGCTAAAATCCGTCAAGAATTTCCCAAGCTCCGGTGCGCAGGCCAGATCTACGCTTTTATACTTATATATGCCCGAAACTGATCAAACGCCAACATTTCGGTGATGGGGACGTCGGCACTGAAGCCTGGCACTCAAAAGGTGCCGGCTCTGGTTCCAGGCAGCGCCAGTGATTTTTTACCTGGCAGCACATTTTTGGCCGAGTGCAGTGCGTTCAATCGGCGCGGGGTCACTGACGGGCTCCCACTGAGCCGCGCGAGCTGTGAGCATCGACGAGAAATCGGCGGAGCTGTTTACCTCAAGAATTTTTCATGAGAACCGGTCTTTCTTTTGTACCGGCACCATTTCGCGTGGCATCAACATTCTTTTGGGCGCATTCTTTTAAACCGGAATTCTTTTTAAACGGTCATCACTTCAAGAGCCCAGAGCCTGCCATGCTCCAAGTTTCCAAGAAAAAGGGGAACATTCCCTGGGTCCTGCTCTCAAGGCCAGCCTGCTGACACAGCTGCACACCACACTAAGGAGGGTGCTCACTAACCCCCACGTTGTTTTCAGCACTAGTTGCAGTTTTATAATTCAGTCACATTTAACTAGTTGCAGGCACCACTAGCAGCAGTAACAGCTAGTTGCATTATCACGTGCCAGCACTAGACACCCACTAGCAACCAGTTGCCCCATAATGTAAGCAGCAGTAACAGCACAGTCCCATCAGCACCATCACACTGGCATCAACAAGCACAGCAGGCAACACCAGCAGGAACAGAGTACACTGCATAGTCCATGCAGGCAGCTACCCACACTTGCCTAGCCAGCAAGGAGAAGTAGTAGCACCCAGCAGCACATGCATGACTCTCCACCACAGGCGTAGAGTAGATAGTAGCTGCAGTCAGCTGCACGCACTTGTCTAGCTAGCAAGTAGCAGTCCAGCAACCAGCTCTACATCCTCACGTCACAGTTCACCTTGTAGTAGTTGCAGTAAGTTGCACCAAACCCTGTTGGCAAACAAGTCAAAGTAGCACTACCAGCACCACACAAGACACTGTACCCACACACAGCATAGATCGTGTGTGCACACACAACAGCTGACGTCACCGGTTTACCAGCAGCTACCAGTACCCAACGTTTCCAGCTGCAACCCTGGCATCAACCAGTACCGGCTACAGTCTGCATCCAGCCTCAACACTGAGCAACCAGTCTTTACAGTTTAAGAGCCTGTTTCCAGTTTGGCTCCACCCTCGTGTGGCGCACTCCATGTGACAATATGGGGCTACACAACCTTGCCCTCATTTTTCTTGCTGTTTTATATCAAGACCAGGGTGTCGTGTAAGGAGGGAATCCACTTAGGTACCCGACTACCCTCGCCCAGGATCTAGCATTTGTATTTATAGACAGCATCATGTGCAAGGAGGGTGTCAAGAATCCTGTCTTGAATATGCCCATTATGCTGACCGTGCAGAAATCTATAATACGGGCAACTGTATTCGAGCCCTAATTAACAAATAGATATGCTCGGATAGTAGTACCTAAGTGGGATTTGTCCTACGTGAACGGACACTATGACTATGTGCCAAGTTGTACAATGGCACTAGGACCATTGGTCACTATCTTCACCAGATTATAGTATTGTGTCATGTGCATGTCATACCATGCCGTACCGAGTCATGCATGCGCATGCACCATGTTCCAACATACCAGCTGTCGTTATCGACCCATTGTCGGCCCATGCCCATACCAGGGCCGCCGCCACCACTCACCTACCATAATTACCAATGTTCATGCTACCTTGAGGTAGCCATGGAAAGCCACACCTTATGGACGTAATAAATAATTTTCCTGGCTCCTGACGCTTAAGTTGGCAATGATTCACCACCTACAAATTATTAATTTAAGTCCCCATAATAATCACCCCATGCCTTTTAACACATACACCGCGCACGCAAGGGGCAACTGCCCACACATGGACATACACTGCGCACGCAAGGGGCGGCTGCATTAACACGTACTGTACACCGGGCACGCAAGGGCCGGCTGCACTCACATGTACACACACCATGCACGCAAGGGCCGGCTGCACACACACGTACATACACCATGCACGCAAGGGCCGGCATGCACACACACGTACATACACTGCGCACGCAAGGGGCAACTGCACACACACGTACACACACCATGCACGGAAGGGACGGCTGCACTCACATGTACATCCACATCCAATTGCTGCTTTAGTTCCATTGGAGTGAGGGGCTGCCAGAGAAACATGTTTATTACAAATGCGTGTTAGGCACACGTCCAAGCCATTAGCTAACCTAAGAATCTGCAGTTTCTAAGCTAACTAGGCCACACAACAGGGGCCGAAACATCATAACCAGTCATAAGGACCTGGGCCAGTCAAGAGGACCTGGGCTTTGTAACATCCTCATGGCAGCAAGGGTGGGTGGGTGGGAGCTGCAAAGAGGGGTGGTTGTTGCCCCGCCACAACCCTAAGTATCCACCGTCTACCTAGTCGTAGGTGGGGTGGCGGACGCCAGCCCACTGACCAACAGGCCAGTGGCGCCGCGCCGCCCCCGGTCCACAGGACTGCCCCCGGTCCACAAAACAAATTGGACCCGGTCCACAGTCCCGTCCCCGGTACCCCCCCCACACACATCACCGTACCCCCCCCCTAGTACTGGCTACCAAGTCAGACCTGTCTACTGCGGCCTCCCCTCCCCCTTTGAGACTTCCGCAGGTCATAGATAGAACGAGCGTGAGCTCACAAAATCCAATTGCTGCTTTAGTTCCATTGGAGTGAGGGGCTGCCAGAGAAACATGTTTATTACAAATGCGTGTTAGGCACACGTCCAAGCCATTAGCTAACCTAAGAATCTGCAGTTTCTAAGCTAACTAGGCCACACAACAGGGGCCGAAATATCATAACCAGTCATAAGGACCTGGGCCAGTCAAGAGGACCTGGGCTTTGTAACATCCCGTACCCACTACCTGGCCACTTGGCCGCAAGCTGTCGTATGGCCCAGACTTCTCGTCGCCCCCCTTGTCCCCTGCCGCTACCAGTGCTTCCATTAAACCAGGCGGCAATACAAGGGGGAAGCCAAAAGTATCCCCGTAGGGACCCCCACTACGGGGGGGTTCTCACCCATGTGGGCACTGCCCTCGGCAGCCACCCCTGAAGGTTCGGCAATTCTTTGTACACCTTTCTTCACAGGCATAGCACCCCCGGCACCCCAATGACGCAGCTGCGTCTGGGATCCGCTATCGCCCCGCCCTAACATCCTTCCCCTTCCCCGCTGTGCACCGTCAGTCCCAACAACTCGTCCCCGCTTAAATTACGCGGCAACGACCCCGCCATTCCGCCCTGGCCGCCGGCCGCTGTCGCCTCACTTGATACGAGGAAATGTTAGGCTGTTTAGGATGCTGCCCCCCCTGGCGCTGGGGCTGCAGCCACCCCGCTCCTGTGCTGGCCCGGGGGCTCGATTCCCCCTTCTTCCCATGCTCGTATAGCGCGCTCATGCACTATTCTTGACGATATTCATTAGCCAGGCCCAGCGCATTCGATACACAACAAAATTGCCTGCGGCGTATTCCCCCTCCGCCTGTAGCTGTTGCCACCCAAGCACCACGACTGCCCCGCTTTAGTTGTCCGATCAAGAGTCACTCCCGCGTCTATCCAGACCCCTCCCGCGAGCTCGGGGTGGCGAGTACAACGGGCGGGCAAAAATAAAACAATCTGGCACTGGCAGCTACCGCCTGCACTTCGAACGGCAAGTTCTTGGGGTGCTGCCGACCCCCGTCGCGCAGCCGTCATAACCTTAAATAAACCAGGCCCCCGAATAATAATTCGGAGGCCGGTAGCTGTGATTTACATTCGGCACCGCCATAGCAGTGCACACACGCCGTCAGTGGGCCGTCGACACAGCTGCAAAGAGGGGTGGTTGTTGCCCCGCCACAACCCTAAGTATCCACCGTCTACCTAGTCGTAGGTGGGGTGGCGGACGCCAGCCCACTGACCAACAGGCCAGTGGCGCCGCGCCGCCCCCGGTCCACAGGACTGCCCCCGGTCCACAAAACAAATTGGACCCGGTCCACAGTCCCGTCCCCGGTACCCCCCCCCACACATCACCGTACCCCCCCCCCTAGTACTGGCTACCAAGTCAGACCTGTCTACTGCGGCCTCCCCTCCCCCTTTGAGACTTCCGCAGGTCATAGATAGAACGAGCGTGAGCTCACAAACGCGCAACCACGGGGCGGCTGCACACACACGTACATACACCGCGCACGCAAGGGGCGGCTGCACTCACATGTACATACACCGCGCACGCAAGGGGCAACTGCCCGCACATGTACATCCACCGCGCACGCAAGGGGCGGCTGCACACACATGTACATACACCATGCACGCAAGGACAAGGATTCACACACATGTACACACACAAAGCAAGCAAGGGGCGGCTGCACACACACGTACATACACCGCGCACGCAAGGGGCGGCTGCACTCACATGTACACACACCACGCACGCAAGGGGCGGCTGCACACACACGTACATACACCGCGCACGCAAGGACCGGCTCCACTCACATGTACATCCACCGTGCAACCACGGGGCGGCTGCACACACACGTACATACACCGCGCACGCAAGGGGCTGCTGCACACACACTTACACACACAATGCACGCTTGGGGCGATGGCACTCACATGTACATACACCGCGCACGCAAGGGGTGGCTGCACACACACGTACATCCACCGCGCACGCAAGGGGCAGCTGCACACACACATACATACACCATGCACGCCAGGGGCGGCTGCACACATACGTACCTACACCGCGCACGCAAGGGGCTGCTGCTCTCACATGTACACACACCATGCACGCAAGGGCCGGCATGCACACACACTGGCATACACCGCGCACGCAAGGGGCGGCTGCACACACGTACACACACCATGCACGCTTGGGGCGGCTGCACACACACGTACATACACCGCGCACGCAAGGGGCGGCTGCACACACACGTACACACACCGCGCACGCAAGGGGCGGCTGCACTCACATGTACACCCACCATGCACGCAAGGGGCGGCTGCACACACACGTACATACACCGCGCACGCAAGGGGCAACTGCCCACACATGGACATACACTGCGCACGCAAGGGGCGGCTGCACTCACATGTACATACACCATGCACGCCAGGGGCGGCTGCACACATACGTACCTACACCGCGCACGCAAGGGGCTGCTGCACACACACTTACACACACCATGCACGCAAGGGCCGGCATGCACACACACTGGCATACACCGCGCACGCAAGGGGCGGCTGCACACACGTACACACACCATGCACGCAAGGGCCGGCTGCACACACACGTACATACACCGCGCACGCAAGGGCCGGCTGCACTCACATGTACATACACCGCGCACGCAAGGGGCAACTGCCCACACATGGACATACACTGCGCACGCAAGGGGCGGCTGCATTAACACGTACTGTACACCGGGCACGCAAGGGCCGGCTGCACTCACATGTACACACACCATGCACGCAAGGGCCGGCTGCACACACACGTACATACACCATGCACGCAAGGGCCGGCTGCACACACACGTACATACACCGCGCACGCAAGGGGCAACTGCACACACACGTACACACACCATGCACGGAAGGGACGGCTGCACTCACATGTACATCCACCGCGCAACCACGGGGCGGCTGCACACACACGTACATACACCGCGCACGCAAGGGGCGGCTGCACTCACATGTACATACACCGCGCACGCAAGGGGCAACTGCCCGCACATGTACATCCACCGCGCATGCAAGGGGCGGCTGCACACACATGTACATACACCATGCACGCAAGGACAAGGATTCACACACATGTACACACACAAAGCAAGCAAGGGGCGGCTGCACACACACGTACATACACCGCGCACGCAAGGGGCGGCTGCACTCACATGTACACACACCACGCACGCAAGGGGCGGCTGCACACACACGTACATACACCGCGCACGCAAGGACCGGCTCCACTCACATGTACATCCACCGTGCAACCACGGGGCGGCTGCACACACACGTACATACACCGCGCACGCAAGGGGCTGCTGCACACACACTTACACACACAATGCACGCTTGGGGCGATGGCACTCACATGTACATACACCGCGCACGCAAGGGGTGGCTGCACACACACGTACATCCACCGCGCACGCAAGGGGCGGCTGCACACACACATACATACACCATGCACGCCAGGGGCGGCTGCACACATACGTACCTACACCGCGCACGCAAGGGGCTGCTGCACACACACTTACACACACCATGCACGCAAGGGCCGGCATGCACACACACTGGCATACAGCGCGCACGCAAGGGGCGGCTGCACACACGTACACACACCATGCACGCTTGGGAAGGCTGCACACACACGTACATACACCGCGCACGCAAGGGGCGGCTGCACACACACGTACACACACCGCGCACGCAAGGGGCGGCTGCACTCACATGTACACCCACCATGCACGCAATTGGCGGCTGCACACACACGTACATACACCGCGCACGCAAGGGGCAACTGCCCACACATGGACATACACTGCGCACGCAAGGGGCGGCTGCACTCACATGTACATACACCGCGCATGCAAGGGGCGACTGCACACACACGTACACACACCATGCACGCAAGGGCCGGCATGCACACACACGTACATACACTGCGCACGCAAGGGGCAACTGCACACACACGTACACACACCATGCACGCAAGGGGCGAGTGCAAACACATGTACATACACCGCGCACGCACGGGGGACTGCACACACACGTACATACACCGCGCACGCAAGGGCCGGCTGCACTCACATGTACATACACCGCGCACGCAAGGGGCAACTGCCCACACATGGACATACACTGCGCACGCAAGGGGCGGCTGCATTAACACGTACTGTACACCGCGCACGCAAGGGCCGGCTGCACTCACATGTACACACACCATGCACGCAAGGGCCGGCTGCACACACACGTACATACACCATGCACGCAAGGGCCGGCATGCACACACACGTACATACACTGCGCACGCAAGGGGCAACTGCACACACACGTACACACACCATGCACGGAAGGGACGGCTGCACTCACATGTACATCCACCGCGCAACCACGGGGCGGCTGCACACACACGTACATACACCGCGCACGCAAGGGGCGGCTGCACTCACATGAACATACACCGCGCACGCAAGGGGCAACTGCCCGCACATGTACATCCACCATGCACGCAAGGGGCGGCTGCACACACATGTACACACACCATGCACGCAAGGGCCGGCATGCACACACACATACATAGACTGCGCACGCAAGGGGCAACTGCAATTTGTGAGCTCACGCTCGTTCTATCTATGACCTGCGGAAGTCTCAAAGGGGGAGGGGAGGCCGCAGTAGACAGGTCTGACTTGGTAGCCAGTACTAGGGGGGGGGGTACGGTGTTGTGGGGGGGGGGTACCGGGGACGGTACTGTGGACCGGGTCCAGTTTTGTGGACCGGGGGCAGTCCTGTGGACCGGGGACGGCGCGGCGCCACTGGCCTGTTGGTCAGTGGGCTGGCGTCCGTCACCCCACCTACGACTAGGTAGACGGTGGATACTTAGGGTTGTGGCGGGGCAACAACCACTCCTCTTTGCAGCTGTGTCGACGGCCCACTGACGGCGTGTGTGCACTGCTATGGCGGTGCCGAATGTAAATCACAGCTACCGGCCTCCGAATTATTATTCGGGGGCCTGGATTAATTAAGGTTATGACGGCTGCGCGACGGGGGTCGGCAGCACCCCAAGAACTTGCCGTTCGAAGTGCAGGCGGTAGCTGCCAGTGCCAGATTGTTTTATTTCTACCCGCCCGTTGTACTCGCCACCCCGAGCTCGCGGGAGGGGTCTGGATAGACGCGGGAGTGACTCTTGATCGGACAACTAAAGCGGGGCAGTCGTGGTGCTAGGGTGGCAACAGCTACAGGCGGAGGGGGAATACGCCGCAGGCAAGTTTCGTTGTGTATCGAATGCGCTGGGCCTGGTTAATGAATATCGTCAAGAATAGTGCATGAGCGCGCTATACGAGCATGGGAAGAAGGGGGAATCGAGCCCCCAGGCCAGCACAGGAGCGGGGTGGCTGCAGCCCCAGCGCCAGGGGGGGCAGCACCCTAAACAGCCTAGCATTTCCTCGTTTCAAGTGAGGCGACAGCGGCCGGCGGCCAGGTCGGAATGGCGGGGTCGGTGCCGCGTAATTTAAGCGGGGACGAGTTGTTGGGACTGACGGTGCACAGCGGGGAAGGGGAAGGATGTTAGGGCGGGGCGATAGCGGATCCCAGACGCAGCTGCGTCATTGGGGTGCCGGGGGTGCTATGCCTGTGAAGAAAGGTGTACAAAGAATTGCCGAACCTTCAGGGGTGCTGCCGAGGGCAGTGCCCATATGGGTGAGAACCCCCCCGTAGTGGGGGGTCCCTACGGGGATACTTTTGGCTTCCCCCTTGTATTGCCGCCTGGTTTAATGGAAGCACTGGTAGCGGCAGGGGACAAGGGGGCAACGAGAAGTCTGGGCCATACGACAGCTTGCGGCCAAGTGGCCAGGTAGTGGGTACGGGATGTTACAAAGACCAGGTCCTCTTGACTGGCCCAGGTCCTTATGACTGGTATGATATATCGGCCCCTGTTGTGTGGCCTAGTTAGCTTAGAAACTGCAGATTCTTAGGTTAGCTAATGGCTTGGACGTGTGCCTAACACGTATTTGTAATAAACATGTTTCTCTGGCAGCCCCTCACTCCAATGGAACTAAAGCAGCAATTGGATTTTGTGAGCTCACGCTCGTTCTATCTATGACCTGCGGAAGTCTCAAAGGGGGAGGGGAGGCCGCAGTAGACAGGTCTGACTTGGTAGCCAGTACTAGGGGGGGGGGGTACGGTGTTGTGGGGGGGGGGTACCGGGGACGGTACTGTGGACCGGGTCCAGTTTTGTGGACCGGGGGCAGTCCTGTGGACCGGGGACGGCGCGGCGCCACTGGCCTGTTGGTCAGTGGGCTGGCGTTCGTCACCCCACCTACGACTAGGTAGACGGTGGATACTTAGGGTTGTGGCGGGGCAACAACCACTCCTCTTTGCAGCTCCCACCCACCCACCCTTGCTGCCATGAGGATGTTACAAAGACCAGGTCCTCTTGACTGGCCCAGGTCCTTATGACTGGTATGATGTTTCGGCCCCTGTTGTGTGGCCTAGTTAGCTTAGAAACTGCAGATTCTTAGGTTAGCTAATGGCTTGGACGTGTGCCTAACACGTATTTGTAATAAACATGTTTCTCTGGCAGCCCCTCACTCCAATGGAACTAAAGCAGCAATTGGATACACACGTACACACACCATGCACGGAAGGGACGGCTGCACTCACATGTACACACACAAAGCACGCAAGGGGCGGCTGCACACACACGTACATACACCGCGCACGCAAGGGCCGGCATGCACACACACTGGCATACACCGCGCACGCAAGGGGCGGCTGCACACACGTACACACACCATGCACGCTTGGGGCGGCTGCACACACACGTACATACACCGCGCACGCAAGGGGCGGCTGCACACACATGTACACACACCGCGCACGCAAGGGCCGGCTGCACACACACGTACATACACCGCGCACGCAAGGGCCGGCTGCACTCACATGTACATACACCGCGCATGCAAGGGGCTGCTGCACACACACGTACACACACCATGCACGCAATTGCCGGCATGCACACACACGTACATCCACCGCGCACGCAAGGGGCAACTGCACACACACGTACACACACCATGCACGCAAGGGGCGGCTGCACACACATGTACATCCACCGCGCACGCAAGGGGCGACTGACATACACCATGCACGCAAGGACAAGGATGCACACACATGTACATACACCGCGCACGCAAGGGGCGGCTGCACACACACGTACATACACCGCGCACGCAAGGGGCGAGTGCGCACACACGTACATACACCGCGCACGCAAGGGGCGGCTGCACACACACGTACATACACCGCGCACGCAAGGGGCCAGTGCAAGCACATGTACATACACCATGCACGCAAGGGCCGGCATGCACAGAAACGTACATACACCGCGCACGCAAGGGGCTGCTGCACACACACGTACACACACCATGCACGCACGGGGCGGCTGCACACACACGTACATCCACTGCGCACGCACGGGGCGACTGCACACACATGTACATAAACCATGCACGCAAGGGGCGGCTGCACACACATGTACATCCACCGCGCACGCAAGGGGCGAGTGCAAACACATGTACATACACCGCGCACGCAAGGACAAGGATGCACACACATGTACATACACCATCCAATTGCTGCTTTAGTTCCATTGGAGTGAGGGGCTGCCAGAGAAACATGTTTATTACAAATGCGTGTTAGGCACACGTCCAAGCCATTAGCTAACCTAAGAATCTGCAGTTTCTAAGCTAACTAGGCCACACAACAGGGGCCGAAACATCATACCAGTCATAAGGACCTGGGCCAGTCAAGAGGACCTGGGCTTTGTAACATCCTCATGGCAGCAAGGGTGGGTGGGTGGGAGCTGCAAAGAGGAGTGGTTGTTGCCCCGCCACAACCCTAAGTATCCACCGTCTACCTAGTCGTAGGTGGGGTGGCGGACGCCAGCCCACTGACCAGCAGGCCAGTGGCGCCGCGCCGCCCCCGGTCCACAGGACTGCCCCAGGTCCACAAAACAAATTGGACCCGGTCCGCAGTACCGTCCCCGGTACCCCCCCCCCACATCACCGTACCCCCCCCCCTAGTACTGGCTACCAAGTCAGACCTGTCTACTGCGGCCTCCCCTCCCCCTTTGAGACTTCCGCAGGTCATAGATAGAACGAGCGTGAGCTCACAAAATCCAATTGCTGCTTTAGTTCCATTGGAGTGAGGGGCTGCCAGAGAAACATGTTTATTACAAATGCGTGTTAGGCACACGTCCAAGCCATTAGCTAACCTAAGAATCTGCAGTTTCTAAGCTAACTAGGCCACACAACAGGGGCCGAAAGATCATCCCAGTCATAAGACCTGGGCCAGCAATCGAGGGTGGGCTCTTGTAACGGGCGGCGCACAACAATAAAACAATCTGGCCACTGGCAGCTACCGCCCGCACTTCGAATGGCAGTTTCTTGGGGTGCTGCCGACCCCCGTCGCGCAGCCGTCATAACCTTAAATTATCCAGGCCCCCGAATGATGATTCGGAGGCCGGTAGCTGTGATTTACATTCGGCACCGCCATAGCAGTGCACACACGCCGTCAGTGGGCCGTCGACACAGCTGCAAAGAGGAGTGGTTGTTGCCCCGCCACAACCCTAAGTATCCACCGTCTACCTAGTCGTAGGTGGGGTGGCGGACGCCAGCCCACTGACCAGCAGGCCAGTGGCGCCGCGCCGCCCCCGGTCCACAGGACTGCCCCCGGTCCACAAAACAAATTGGACCCGGTCCGCAGTACCGTCCCCGGTACCCCCCCCACATCACCGTACCCCCCCCCTAGTACTGGCTACCAAGTCAGACCTGTCTACTGCGGCCTCCCCTCCCCCTTTGAGACTTCCGCAGGTCATAGATAGAACGAGCGTGAGCTCACAAAGCGCACGCAAGGGGCGGCTGCACACACACGTACATACACCGCGCACGCAAGGGGCGAGTGCGCACACACGTACATACACCGCGCACGCAAGGGGCGGCTGCACACACACGTACATACACCGCGCACGCACGGGGCCAGTGCAAGCACATGTACATACACCATGCACGCAAGGGGCGGCTGCACACACATGTACATACACCGCGCACGCAAGGGGCGAGTGCAAACACATGTACATACACCGCGCACGCAAGGGGCAACTGCCCGCACATGTACATCCACCGCGCACGCAAGGGGCGGCTGCACACACATGTACATACACCGCGCACGCAAGGGGCGAGTGCAAACACATGTACATACACCGCGCACGCAAGGGGCAACTGCCCGCACATGTACATCCACCGCGCACGCAAGGGGCGGCTGCACACACATGTACACACACCATGCACGCAAGGACAAGGATGCACACACATGTACACACACCATGCACGCAAGGGGCGGCTGCACACACACGTACACACACCGCGCACGCAAGGGGCGAGTGCAAACACATGTACATACACCATGCACGCAAGGACAAGGATGCACACACATGTACACACACCATGCACGCAAGGGGCGGCTGCACACACACGTACATACACAATGCACGGTTGGGGCGACGGCACTCACATGTACATACACCATGCACGCAAGGACAAGGATGCACACACACGTACATACACCGCGCACGCAAGGGGCGGCTGCACACACACGTACATACACCGCGCACGCAAGGGGCGAGTGCGCACACACGTACATCCACCGCGCACGCAAGGGGCGGCTGCACACACACGTACATACACCGCGCACGCAAGGGGAGAGTGCAAACACATGTACATACACCATGCACGGAAGGGGCGGCTGCACACACACGTACATCCACCGCGCACGCAAGGGGCGACTGACATACACCATGCACGCAAGGACAAGGATGCACACACATGTACATACACCGCGCACGCAAGGGGCGGCTGCACACACACGTACATACACCGCGCACGCAAGGGGGGAGTGCGCACACACGTACATCCACCGCGCACGCAAGGGGCGGCTGCACACACACGTACATCCACTGCGCACGCACGGGGCGACTGCACACACATGTACATAAACCATGCACGCAAGGGGCGGCTGCACACACATGTACATCCACCGCGCACGCAAGGGGCGAGTGCAAACACATGTACATACACCGCGCACGCAAGGGGCAACTGCCCACACATGTACATCCACCGCGCACGGAAGGGCCGGCTGCACTCACATGTACATACACCGCGCATGCAAGGGGCGCCTGCACACACACGTACACACACCATGCACGCAAGGACAAGGATGCACACACATGTACATACACCGCGCACGCAAGGGGCGGCTGCACACACACGTACATACACCGCGCACGCAAGGGGGGAGTGCGCACACACGTACATCCACCGCGCACGCAAGGGGCGGCTGCACACACACATCCAATTGCTGCTTTAGTTCCATTGGAGTGAGGGGCTGCCAGAGAAACATGTTTATTACAAATGCGTGTTAGGCACACGTCCAAGCCATTAGCTAACCTAAGAATCTGCAGTTTCTAAGCTAACTAGGCCACACAACAGGGGCCGAAACATCATACCAGTCATAAGGACCTGGGCCAGTCAAGAGGACCTGGGCTTTGTAACATCCGACTGGCAGCAAGGGTGGGTGGGTGGGAGCTGCAAAGAGGAGTGGTTGTTGCCCCGCCACAACCCTAAGTGTCCACCGTCTACCTAGTCGTAGGTGGGGTGGCGGACGCCAGCCCACTGACCAACAGGCCAGTGGCGCCGCGCCGCCCCCGGTCCACAGGACTGCCCCCGGTCCACAAAACAAATTGGACCCGGTCCGCAGTACCGTTCCCGGTACCCCCCCCCACATCACCGTACCCCCCCCCCTAGTACTGGCTACCAAGTCAGACCTGTCTACTGCGGCCTCCCCTCCCCCTTTGAGACTTCCGCAGGTCATAGATAGAACGAGCGTGAGCTCACAAAATCCAATTGCTGCTTTAGTTCCATTGGAGTGAGGGGCTGCCAGAGAAACATGTTTATTACAAATGCGTGTTAGGCACACGTCCAAGCCATTAGCTAACCTAAGAATCTGCAGTTTCTAAGCTAACTAGGCCACACAACAGGGGCCGAAACATCATACCAGTCATAAGGACCTGGGCCAGTCAAGAGGACCTGGGCTTTGTAACATCCCGCACCCACTACCTGGCCACTTGGCCGCAAGCTGTCGTATGGCCCAGACTTCTCGTCGCCCCCTTGTCCCCTGCCGCTACCAGTGCTTCCATTAAACCAGGCGGCAATACAAGAGGGAAGCCAATCGTATCCCCGTAGGGACACCCCACTATGGGGGGGGTTCTCACCCATGTGGGCACTGCCCTCGGCAGCCGCCCCTGCGGGTTCGGCGATTCTTTGTACACCTTTCTTCACAGGCATAGCACCCCCGGCACCCCAATGACGCAGCTGCGTCTGGGATCCGCTATCGCCCCGCCCTAACATCCTTCCCCTTCCCCGCTGTGCACCGCCAGTCCCAACAACTCGTCCCCGCTTAAATTACGCGGCAACGACCCCGCCATTCCGCCCTGGCCGCCGGCCGCTGTCGCCTCACTTAATACGAAGAAATGTTAGGCTGTTTAGGATGCTGCCCCCCCTGGCGCTGGGGCTGCAGCCACCCCGCTCCTGCGCTGGCCTGGGGGCTCGATTCCCCCTTCTTCCCATGCTCGTATAGCGCGCTCATGCACTATTCTTGACGATATTCATTAGCCAGGCCCAGCGCACGTGATCCACAACGAAACTTGCCTGGGACGTAATTCCCCTCCGCCTGTAGCTGTTACCACCCGAGCACCACTATTGCCCCGCCTTAGCTGTCCGATCAAGAGTCACTCCCGCGTCTATCCAGACCCCTCCCGCGAGCTCGGGGTGGCGAGTACAACGGGCGGGCAAGAATAAAACAATCTGGCACTGGCAGCTACCGCCCGCACTTCGAATGGCAGTTTCTTGGGGTGCTGCCGACCCCCGTCGCGCAGCCGTCATAACCTTAAATTATCCAGGCCCCCGAATGATAATTCGGAGGCCGGTAGCTGTGATTTACATTCGGCACCGCCATAGCAGTGCACACACGCCGTCAGTGGGCCGTCGACACAGCTGCAAAGAGGAGTGGTTGTTGCCCCGCCACAACCCTAAGTATCCACCGTCTACCTAGTCGTAGGTGGGGTGGCGGACGCCAGCCCACTGACCAACAGGCCAGTGGCACCGCGCCGCCCCCGGTCCACAGGACTGCCCCCGGTCCACAAAACAAATTGGACCCGGTCCGCAGTACCGTTCCCGGTACCCCCCCCCACATCACCGTACCCCCCCCCCTAGTACTGGCTACCAAGTCAGACCTGTCTACTGCGGCCTCCCCTCCCCCTTTGAGACTTCCGCAGGTCATAGATAGAACGAGCGTGAGCTCACAAAGTACATACACCATGCACGCAAGGGCCGGCATGCACACACACGTACATACACCATGCACGCAAGGGCCGGCATGCACACACACGTACATACACTGCGCACGCAAGGGGCAACTGCACACACACGTACACACACCATGCACGGAAGGGACGGCTGCACTCACATGTACATCCACCGCGCAACCACGGGGCGGCTGCACACACACGTACATACACCGCGCACGCAAGGGGCGGCTGCACTCACATGTACATACACCGCGCACGCAAGGGGCAACTGCCCGCACATGTACATCCACCGCGCACGCAAGGGGCGGCTGCACACACATGTACATACACCATGCACGCAAGGACAAGGATTCACACACATGTACACACACAAAGCAAGCAAGGAGTTAGATGAGATGCTTAGGCTGACACACGGATTTCCGGCCTGCGCGCCGCGTATTGCCTACCGCGGCTGAGCGGGACACCTCAGTACTGTACGGCAGGGCGTACGGTACTGAGGTGTCATGTGGACCGATGTGCGGTTAGTGCCAGACTGTTCCTAGGTGCTAGCTCGACCCGCCAGGTCCGGTGTAGCCGGGCCTGACGGGCCGAGTCTTAGCTGGTTGCTAGTGACGTGGTCGCATGGCATTGCAGTGTACAGTTGTCCACTGGTCGTGTGCTGCAGGTAGCACCGCCATAGGCATATAGGCGTAGCACTGGGGAGTGCCACAGCACCCGAGTTTGCCCAGTTCCATTCTGAGCCCTCAGCTTTCATTGCTCTCTCATTGTATTATTGTAATACAATCATCATTCGCTCTCAGCTTTCGCAGTTGTTCGTCGTCCCTAGTCTCCATCCAAC
This sequence comes from Mesostigma viride, assembly GCA_009746045.1. NCBI lineage: Eukaryota > Viridiplantae > Streptophyta > Mesostigmatophyceae > Mesostigmatales > Mesostigmataceae > Mesostigma > Mesostigma viride. The sequence goes on along the minus strand of RPFO01000167.1, from coordinate 377,850 downwards.
TTGGACTGAAAAGTTCGATATTTTTTTTACAAGCAAAAAAAAAGATATGGCTTCCAACAACGGCAACAACGGCAACAACAACAAGGGGAAGGCGCCTGCCAGGCGCACCTCACCCCGCCTTTCGCCGGAGGGCACGCCCTCCACCACGATGCGAGGGTGACGCCCAACGTCACCTTCCGCACGGTGGTCGCTGACCAACCCAGGCGTCGGGGCCCGCAGGTGGGGCCCGGCGCCCGGGGATGGCGAGCGGTCGGCCGTTTGCCACTGGCGGTTCGTCCGCCATGGCACCTGGGGGGCAGGTCCCCCGGGCACGACGCCCCCGTCGCAGGTGACGGGGGTCGTGAGCGGAGTGATTCCTCCGAGGAGGATGGCGAGGTGCAGCCTGCGAGGCCTCGGCCTTCGCTTGAGCTTTCGTCGCAGACACCTGCGACGTCTGGCAACCTTTCCGTGGGCCGACAGATGGCCACCATGGACATTGACCGGTATGGGGAACATGTTCCGCCCCCGGTCGCGTTCGGGCGCCCACCCCATTTTCTCCCCCTTGGGGAGGACGACATCCCGGCGTTCATTTCGGTGAACGGCCGGATCTTACGTCAACGTTTTCAGTTGCTTCCAGATGAGGAGATACACGCGATAGAGGTTCATCGGGTGCACGCTGATCGAGGGGCGTCTTAGGATGCAGTTCTCTGGTTCAGGTGGCAGTTTGGCTGTACTGTTTCGCCAATCGGCCGAGGCACAACCCCGGCACTGTTGATCAGTGGGCGTCCAGGCAGCGCCAGAGAGAGGCGCTGCGCGTGGTCGCCAGACAGAGATCGCGCTGACTCCGTTGGGGCCGTGGCCCCAAGTCACGCCAGTTGGCTGGGGCCCGGATAGGCGTGAGGCGGCTGCGATGCCGCCTGCGACGGGCGCGGGGCGGCAGACGCCCCCAACACGCCCATGGGTGGTGAAGCCACCCAGGACCCTCTGGCAGGTCAGAGGGTCCAACCTCAGCCGCAGGCTCCCCCGCCCAGCGTGGGGGGCCAGGTGGCTGAGGAGGCCACCGGGGTCGCAGGGACCCCGGCGGCGACACAAGCGCCCGGGGTCGCAGGGACCCCGGCAGCGACGCCGGCGCCTCCGGCGCTGGCGGGGGATGCAGCCCCCATGGAGGGTGTCACGGGCACCTCCAGCGGCTCTGGGGGGCAGGCCCCCTCTAGTCGCAACAAGGACAAGTCCCTGGCAGGGCCGGAGGGGCCCAGGGTCCCACCGCAGCTGGGCAGCAACCAGCACTGCTGGAGGGCGACCTGCAAGGTCGCGACTTCATCACCCTGGTGATGAGGCCGTGTGGCGTGCCATACAGACAGCCACAGCCTCCTTCCGTGGGCTGGCCGACAGGAGCCAGCAGATGCACGTCGCGGAGGCGGGCAGCCTGGTGTGTGCAATCATCACGCACATCCTGGGCCTGCCCAACCTCCAAGAGGGCACACGCAGGGTGTGCGACGACCTGCTGCCTGCCCTGCAGGCTCTCCTCTCAGGGAGGAGGGTGCAGGGCAGCAGGGTGCGTCTGGTGCGTTTGCTGGAGCTCCTGCACAACGCCATCCTGAGAGGGGCGGGTAGGTGGCTAACTCTGCCTACCTGGTTGCATCATGATCTTACTAACCCTACTGACGATGAAGTGTCCCTCTCTCCCACCTTCCATGATTGGGAGGAGGCCCGCAGCAGGAGGCGGGAAGTGACACACACTCACACCCCCACCCAGCCCACCCCTATGTTGTCTAACCCTCCTACACAGCCCATGTTTGCCCATCCTGCTCAGCTCACTCAAGTAGCACTTCCCTCTCAGCAGGTCTCTCCTGTGAATGCTGCAGCAGCAACACCATCTCTCCCCTGCATCCCCCTCTAGGTTGCCCACTTACAATGAAAACCGTCCTGTGGATAGGATTAATGTCAGGGGGCTGCCTGAGGGGTATACTAGGGAGCAGGGGAATCATGCACTTCTCTCTCTGCAGCTGGCTAGGGAGGAACTGAATGTCAAGAATTGGTTTGGATCTCTCATGCAGGGGGATTTCTACCATCAGTCCTCTTCTCAGATTCAGAATCTCATTCTTGTCTTCCAGCGTAGGTATCCCAAGTGGCAGGACACGCAGGCTAGGGCAGTTTGGGAGGCTTTCATGAAGGAGCTAACTGACCTCCTCTCCACCCCCTCATCTGTGGACATCTATGGGGCATTCAGGTGGGTAGAGGAATACAGGGTCACATCAGTGGACTATGTGGCTGAGACAAAGAAATATGAGCTAGCCATCAAAGCACGTCCTGATGTCCAGCAGCTAGATCACAAGTTCTTGCTGCGTTCCTTCCTTGAGAAACTCAAACTTGACAAAAACACCTACGCTATGCTTGCAACAGGAATGGCAAAGTACTGGGAGGACATGAAGGAGGCATTGGATTATATCAAGCTGGCCTTGGCTCCCCTTAGCCAGGGGGCCATGGGCACCTCTGTAAAGAGGGTCAGGGGGGAAGAGAGGGAGGAGGAGGATAGGGAGAGGGAAGACAGGAGCAAGAGACCTGTCACTATGGCAGAAGTCAAGTCCCTGCTGGGACAAATGTTTAAGGGCAAGGGCAAGGGCAAGGGCAAGGGCAAGGGCAGGGGCTGGGGCAAGGGCAAGGGTAAGGGGCAGTCTCCCTCCAAGGGGGGCAGCTCCAGCAACAACAACAACAACAGCAACAACAACAACAACAACAACAACAACAACAACAACAACAACAACAACAACAACAACAACAACAAGAAGCAGGACAAGGAGGACAAGTCTTCTCAGCGGTGCACCCGCTGTGGCATGAAGTACCACCTGCGGCCCACCTGCCGCAAGAACGTGGACGAGCTGGGGCATTTGGACGTCCTGTGCCACAAGTGCCACGGGCCGCCCCACGGTGACCCCAAGGACTGCAAGCGGCCTCCTTACGGCAAGAAGTGTGAGTCTCCCTCTCATGCTGGCTTGAGTGTGCCTGCTTCACCTCTTTCATCTGCATGCCCCACTGTCAGAGCAGTGAGCAGTTCTGGAAAGGTGCTACAGCTGGTTTCAGAAGATTATGTCTCTAAACCAACCTTCACATCTATGGTTCCCAAGGTGTGCAGAGTGTCCCCAGCAGAGGATGCTCAGATCAGTTTTCAGGAGCTTGCTTTGCAGTTGCATTTCCTTTATGGGCATGAAGTGAGTGCAGAGGTGGTGGCAGCAGCAATAGGGGGGGCAGCACTCAGACGTGCATGCCAGGTGGTCAGATCCCACTGCCAGCATTGTCAGTTCAATGCACCCAAACCCCCTAAGTGGCATGTAGCTACCCCACCTAAGAGCAAGGGCAGGGTGGTAGGAGATGTCTTTCATATCAAAGGACAATCTTACTTGGCACTTAAAGATGCATGGTCAAGGTACACAACCATTGAACCATTACCTGGAATGGACAAGACACAGTTGCTCAGGGCTCTCTTGATTGCTCAGGCCAGGTACTACCCTGTGGAGGCATTGTTACTGGATCAGCAGTTCACATGTCTTGCCAATGAACCAGGGTGTGAGGCTATTGATCTGGCTGGGCTAGAAGATCATGAGAGGCAAGGCATTATTGAAAGGGCCATCAGGTCCATTAAAACCCTTGTAGCCAAAGAAGATGGCAATCTGCTGGCTGACAGTGGGTCTATGCTGACAGAGCTCTGTGGTCCACCAGGTTGTGCCAAGTCCTCAACAGGAGGCCACTCATGAAAACCCCACAAGGGGTGGTCATTACACCAGATGGATTGCATGCAGGCATTTATCCACCTGAGGTACTAGCCCTCTACAACGCACAGCGAGCACAGACAGCTAGCAGGTTAGCTGTCAAGGATGCAAAGCATCCACGTCCCACCTTCAGAGAAGGGGATCAGGTCCTATTCTACAAGGAGTCGGGACTAGGCAAGGTGGGTACCTGGCATGGGCCAGCCACCATCCTAAAGTTTAACACCACTGGCAGGACAGTGTTAGTTAAACACAATGACACGGGAAAAATTCACAGGTGTTCACCTCACAGGATGAAATTGTATTTTCCAACTGTGTCAGACGTGGCAGAGGAGGAAGAGCTGTTGGCCGACAGCCCTGTACAGTTGCCTGGCATCCCAGCGTTGCCCAGTGAGTGGTTGTTTGGAACACCCACTGGTGAGTGTGAGAGCCACACCCACTGTGACACCCAGGTCACCCTTGATGATTGCAGGCAGTCACTGCAGGATTGGCCCCCTGCAGCAGAGGGTCACATTGGCAAAACAGGTGATCAGCAACCTATCACCTCTACAAGTGTGAACATAGCTCAGCCACTAGCTGCACCTTCCAAACGCAGCCTAGCAGACGCTGTTCGCATTTTACAAGCAGCTCATAGAGCCAAAGCTCAAACTGCTGCAGGATCAGCTAAGGTGGGGAAGGTTGGGCAGAATGACAATAGCCCATTTATGGTTGCAGTGGACACACAAGCCCAGGTCAGCATTATCAGTGCCCTGGCTGTGCCCCATTTGCCTTTGGAACCTTCACCCTGGCACCATGTGGCTGATTTCTCAGGGCAGTCATCCCTCAAGGTATTAGGTCAGGTCATGTTGACTATACTCGGTATCCCCACTCCTTTTCAGGTATTGGAAGGTTATAAAGGGAATGCTTTGTTGGGGGATCCTTTTCTCTGTTACCCTGGTGTCCTCATATCCAGTGATAGACTATCCATCCAGGACATGGGTGGTGTTGATCTGAATCATTTCAAAATTTCTCTTGAAAAACTTCTTAACACCAACATTGCTTCTGTAAAATTTGCTACACCCAAGTATGCCCCAGGGCAAGAACCCTGTGTGGCAGACCTGGTTCACAACCAAAAACTTCATCCCAACTCATTTGGATTGGGCAAGCATGATGTGGCTAAAATGTCTCCTCTTTCTTATGAACAGATAGAGCAAGACTGTCGCACACACATAGGATTCCTAAAATGGGTGGAGGCCTTTAACAAGGCCAGGGAAGAATGGGTAGTGCCAGATCCTCTTAGTCCTTCTCATACTCCCCTGTCACACCTATTGACAAAAAGCCTGCAGGGTGCAAGCACTTGCGCCTGAAGTTTGTGTGTAAACATAAGCCAGCAGCAGATGGGTCAGTCATTTTCATGCTAGACCTTGTGTGACAGAGTTCAAGGGCACCACTGATCTGACAGAGGCAGAGTTGTACACGCCAGGCATTCAGCAAACATCCCTAAAAATCTTGCTGTCTGTCTTTGTGGGTCATCTCAATGATGGGGATGACTATGTATGTAAGGCTACAGACATTAAAAGGGCTTTCCTGAAAGGCTCACCTGAGATAGCACAACAAGTGTGGCATGGTCAGGTGTACGTAGTCTCCACTCCCAGAGTTTGGGCAAAACACATCCCTCAGCAGTACCTGAAAGCTAACATAGGTGTTGAAGGGCTGCAATCAGCTCCTCGCATTTTCAGGATGTCAGCTCAGGCTGTGTTTGAAAAGTTAGGGGCTAGATATGATGACATAGACCCTTGCTTCTTTGTGGTCCCACACCCTCATGGCATTCTCACCTTTGTGTGGCATGGGGATGATCAGCTGATTGCTGGGCCAAGGCGTGCTGTGGATGATTTTATTCAACAAGTGTCACAGCATTTTGAGATTGGCAAGCAAGTAGAGCTGGGCACCACTGCCATAAAATTTTGTGGCACAATGTTACAACTCCAGCAGCATCAAAACCAGTGGGTGTGTGCACTCTACTCTCCCAATGATTACATGCACAGCTGCTTGGAGGTTTTGCAAACAAAAATCAAACCTGGAGCCTGTCCTACCATTAGAGGCAAGCTGGGGTGGTTGTGCTCAACGTGTGCACCTCACCTGGCTGTGGTTAGCAGAGTTGATGATGATGTCTTGATGCAAGTAGGTCACAAAGCCATCACCAAAACTCTCCAGGAGGCCCTCCCCTTATCTTGCACTCCTTGGATCTCCACAAAACCATTCACATCCAAGCTATGATGGATAGTTCCATGGAGTCCAGGCAGATTACCAAGATGCAGGCAAGGGAGTCAGGCTTGTATTTTGTGCAGAATGATGATGCACCCTTGTCTCTCATTTCATGGTACAGCCGGTTGCATAGACGCAAGGCTGTCAGCAGCAATGCTGCTGAGTGCAGGGCAGTGGTGTCAGCAGTGCTTCATGCCAGGTACTTGAATCATGTGCTGGTTTGGTTGCAGATGCAAGCAGGCAGCAATGCTGGGGTGGTGGCACACTTGCTCACTGACAGTCAGTCAGTCCTCAGTTTCCTTGCTAACCCCTATGCTGTCCACACTGATCTTGACTGGGTGGTCCTGAAACAGGAGTCCACCTACTGGGAGTCCACCCGTCACGTGGAGGACAAACACAACGCTGCTGATGCACTCACTAAAGTGCCTCAGCAGGCAGCTGAACAATATCAGCTGTTGTACCACTTGATGAACCCCTATGGCAAGCAGGCAACCCTGCCCCATAGGGGGGACGCCTAGCAGGGTCCTGTTCACCAGGGCCGCCTAGGTCACCCAGTACCCCTTGGGCAGGTCCAAGGGGTAGGTTGTGGCTTCCAGCAAGGGGGGTTGGTTGGAGTCTGTTTTCATACATCTGCGTGCCCTATGCCCAATAAAATCTGTTTTGATTTTTCAACACCATGGAATTTCGTTATGCACACCTTCATAGGTGGGCATGGGATGTATCTCACACCTTTTTCCCTAGGGCGTATGCCTTGGTGGATGGCCTTGAGCTCAGTGGCTCAGGTGCCCCCATTCAAGTGGAGGGTCAAAGCTCCCTTGACAGGTGGTTACCCAGGACCCCAGTTCACTGTGGATATCCTGGGCCACCTGGCCTTACTGTTCAGTGGCAGTAAAGGCATGGGTGCTGTCATGTTGTCTAGTACAACGTGCTCAGCACAGGTGCAGGATGAAATATTCCTGTCACCTGTCACCAGGACTTCAGTCACCCATGTGCAGGGCAGGGGTGGCTGGTCTCCCACGTTGTGCAGGTGCAATGTGGCCAGGTCCAGGATGTCATAGTCCTGTCACCTGTCACTCGGACTTCAGCCCCCTCTGTGCAGGGCAGGGGTGGCTGGTCCTCACATGTTGTGCAGGTACAACATGGACAGTGCAGGGTGCAATAAACCTGTCCACTGTCACTCCTCAGGTTGCAGGTAACCTGAGCTCAGTTGACCCAGCCTGGCTGGGTATTTTTCTCTGAGTGGGCGATGATGATGGAACAACATGGAACCTCTTAAACGGTTACCTTGGCATTTTTTACAATGGCTCTCTTGGCTGGTGATGCACTCCCTGGATAGGCAGACAGGCATAGCTATCTCCCTTGTGAGCTCGCGAGGAGGAGGAACTCCCCGGGCATGTTGAGCTAAACGTGATGCCATCACAAGTATTGCACGAGTTCTGGGGCCCATCTTTTTCAGTCCAGATGTTGCAGTATGGGTGTCAGTTGCTCAGCACCTCAGTCAGCTTGGAGTCAGTCTCCTAGCTGGGCAGGGTCAGGCTTGAAGTCGCTAGCCTTCAACCTGAAAGGAAAACATAATGGGAGTTAGATGAGATGCTTAGGCTGACACACGGATTTCCGGCCTGCGCGCCGCGTATTGCCTACCGCGGCTGAGCGGGACACCTCAGTACAGTACGGCAGGGTGTACGGTACTGAGGTGTCATGTGGACCGATGTGCGGTTAGTGCCAGACTGTTCCTAGGTGCTAGCTCGACCCGCCAGGTCCGGTGTAGCCGGGCCTGACGGGCCGAGTCTTAGCTGGTTGCTAGTGACGTGGTCGCATGGCATTGCAGTGTACAGTTGTCCACTGGTCGTGTGCTGCAGGTAGCACCGCCATAGGCATATAGGCGTAGCACTGGGGAGTGCCGCAGCACCCGAGTTTGCCCAGACGTTCCATTCTGAGCTCTCAGCTTCCATTGCTCTCTCATTGTATTATTGTAATACAATCATCATTCGCTCTCAGCTTTCGCAGTTGTTCGTCGTCCCTAGTCTCCATCCAACTCAAGGGGCGGCTGCACACACACGTACATACACCGCGCACGCAAGGGGCGGCTGCACTCACATGTACACACACCACGCACGCAAGGGGCGGCTGCACACACACGTACATACACCGCGCACGCAAGGACCGGCTCCACTCACATGTACATCCACCGTGCAACCACGGGGCGGCTGCACACACACGTACATACACCGCGCACGCAAGGGGCTGCTGCACACACACTTACACACACAATGCACGCTTGGGGCGATGGCACTCACATGTACATACACCGCGCACGCAAGGGGTGGCTGCACACACACGTACATCCACCGCGCACGCAAGGGGCGGCTGCACACACACATACATACACCATGCACGCCAGGGGCGGCTGCACACATACGTACCTACACCGCGCACGCAAGGGGCTGCTGCACACACACTTACACACACCATGCACGCAAGGGCCGGCATGCACACACACTGGCATACAGCGCGCACGCAAGGGGCGGCTGCACACACGTACACACACCATGCACGCTTGGGAAGGCTGCACACACACGTACATACACCGCGCACGCAAGGGGCGGCTGCACACACACGTACACACACCGCGCACGCAAGGGGCGGCTGCACTCACATGTACACCCACCATGCACGCAAGGGGCGGCTGCACACACACGTACATACACCGCGCACGCAAGGGGCAACTGCCCACACATGGACATACACTGCGCACGCAAGGGGCGGCTGCACTCACATGTACATACACCGCGCATGCAAGGGGCAACTGCACACACACGTACACACACCATGCACGCAAGGGCCGGCATGCACACACACGTACATACACTGCGCACGCAAGGGGCAACTGCACACACACGTACACACACCATGCACGCAAGGGGCGAGTGCAAACACATGTACATACACCGCGCACGCACGGGGGGACTGCACACACACGTACATACACCGCGCACGCAAGGGCCGGCTGCACTCACATGTACATACACCGCGCACGCAAGGGGCAACTGCCCACACATGGACATACACTGCGCACGCAAGGGGCGGCTGCATTAACACGTACTGTACACCGCGCACGCAAGGGCCGGCTGCACTCACATGTACACACACCATGCACGCAAGGGCCGGCTGCACACACACGTACATACACCATGCACGCAAGGGCCGGCATGCACACACACGTACATACACTGCGCACGCAAGGGGCAACTGCACACACACGTACACACACCATGCACGGAAGGGACGGCTGCACTCACATGTACATCCACCGCGCAACCACGGGGCGGCTGCACACACACGTACATACACCGCGCACGCAAGGGGCGGCTGCACTCACATGTACATACACCGCGCACGCAAGGGGCAACTGCCCGCACATGTACATCCACCATGCACGCAAGGGGCGGCTGCACACACATGTACACACACCATGCACGCAAGGGCCGGCATGCACACACACATACATAGACTGCGCACGCAAGGGGCAACTGCAATTTGTGAGCTCACGCTCGTTCTATCTATGACCTGCGGAAGTCTCAAAGGGGAGGGGAGGCCGCAGTAGACAGGTCTGACTTGGTAGCCAGTACTAGGGGGGGGGGTACGGTGTTGTGGGGGGGGGTACCGGGGACGGTACTGTGGACCGGGTCCAGTTTTGTGGACCGGGGGCAGTCCTGTGGACCGGGGACGGCGCGGCGCCACTGGCCTGTTGGTCAGTGGGCTGGCGTCCGTCACCCCACCTACGACTAGGTAGACGGTGGATACTTAGGGTTGTGGCGGGGCAACAACCACTCCTCTTTGCAGCTGTGTCGACGGCCCACTGACGGCGTGTGTGCACTGCTATGGCGGTGCCGAATGTAAATCACAGCTACCGGCCTCCGAATTATTATTCGGGGGCCTGGATTAATTAAGGTTATGACGGCTGCGCGACGGGGGTCGGCAGCACCCCAAGAACTTGCCGTTCGAAGTGCAGGCGGTAGCTGCCAGTGCCAGATTGTTTTATTTCTACCCGCCCGTTGTACTCGCCACCCCGAGCTCGCGGGAGGGGTCTGGATAGACGCGGGAGTGACTCTTGATCGGACAACTAAAGCGGGGCAGTCGTGGTGCTAGGGTGGCAACAGCTACAGGCGGAGGGGGAATACGCCGCAGGCAAGTTCGTTGTGTATCGAATGCGCTGGGCCTGGTTAATGAATATCGTCAAGAATAGTGCATGAGCGCGCTATACGAGCATGGGAAGAAGGGGGAATCGAGCCCCCAGGCCAGCACAGGAGCGGGGTGGCTGCAGCCCCAGCGCCAGGGGGGCAGCACCCTAAACAGCCTAGCATTTCCTCGTTTCAAGTGAGGCGACAGCGGCCGGCGGCCAGGTCGGAATGGCGGGGTCGGTGCCGCGTAATTTAAGCGGGGACGAGTTGTTGGGACTGACGGTGCACAGCGGGGAAGGGGAAGGATGTTAGGGCGGGGCGATAGCGGATCCCAGACGCAGCTGCGTCATTGGGGTGCCGGGGGTGCTATGCCTGTGAAGAAAGGTGTACAAAGAATTGCCGAACCTTCAGGGGTGCTGCCGAGGGCAGTGCCCATATGGGTGAGAACCCCCCCGTAGTGGGGGTCCCTACGGGGATACTTTTGGCTTCCCCCTTGTATTGCCGCCTGGTTTAATGGAAGCACTGGTAGCGGCAGGGGACAAGGGGGGCAACGAGAAGTCTGGGCCATACGACAGCTTGCGGCCAAGTGGCCAGGTAGTGGGTACGGGATGTTACAAAGACCAGGTCCTCTTGACTGGCCCAGGTCCTTATGACTGGTATGATATTTCGGCCCCTGTTGTGTGGCCTAGTTAGCTTAGAAACTGCAGATTCTTAGGTTAGCTAATGGCTTGGACGTGTGCCTAACACGTATTTGTAATAAACATGTTTCTCTGGCAGCCCCTCACTCCAATGGAACTAAAGCAGCAATTGGATTTTGTGAGCTCACGCTCGTTCTATCTATGACCTGCGGAAGTCTCAAAGGGGAGGGGAGGCCGCAGTAGACAGGTCTGACTTGGTAGCCAGTACTAGGGGGGGGGTACGGTGTTGTGGGGGGGGGGGTACCGGGACGGTACTGTGGACCGGGTCCAGTTTTGTGGACCGGGGGCAGTCCTGTGGACCGGGGACGGCGCGGCGCCACTGGCCTGTTGGTCAGTGGGCTGGCGTCCGTCACCCCACCTACGACTAGGTAGACGGTGGATACTTAGGGTTGTGGCGGGGCAACAACCACTCCTCTTTGCAGCTCCCACCCACCCACCCTTGCTGCCATGAGGATGTTACAAAGACCAGGTCCTCTTGACTGGCCCAGGTCCTTATGACTGGTATGATGTTTCGGCCCCTGTTGTGTGGCCTAGTTAGCTTAGAAACTGCAGATTCTTAGGTTAGCTAATGGCTTGGACGTGTGCCTAACACGTATTTGTAATAAACATGTTTCTCTGGCAGCCCCTCACTCCAATGGAACTAAAGCAGCAATTGGATACACACGTACACACACCATGCACGGAAGGGACGGCTGCACTCACATGTACACACACAAAGCACGCAAGGGGCGGCTGCACACACACGTACATACACCGCGCACGCAAGGGCCGGCATGCACACACACTGGCATACACCGCGCACGCAAGGGGCGGCTGCACACACGTACACACACCATGCACGCTTGGGCCGGCTGCACACACACGTACATACACCGCGCACGCAAGGGGCGACTGCACACACATGTACACACACCGCGCACGCAAGGGCCGGCTGCACACACACGTACATACACCGCGCACGCAAGGGCCGGCTGCACTCACATGTACATACACCGCGCATGCAAGGGGCTGCTGCACACACACGTACACACACCATGCACGCAATTGCCGGCATGCACACACACGTACATCCACCGCGCACGCAAGGGGCAACTGCACACACACGTACACACACCATGCACGCAAGGGGCGGCTGCACACACATGTACATCCACCGCGCACGCAAGGGCGACTGACATACACCATGCACGCAAGGACAAGGATGCACACACATGTACATACACCGCGCACGCAAGGGGCGGCTGCACACACACGTACATACACCGCGCACGCAAGGGGCGAGTGCGCACACACGTACATACACCGCGCACGCAAGGGGCGGCTGCACACACACGTACATACACCGCGCACGCAAGGGGCCAGTGCAAGCACATGTACATACACCATGCACGCAAGGGCCGGCATGCACAGAAACGTACATACACCGCGCACGCAAGGGGCTGCTGCACACACACGTACACACACCATGCACGCACGGGGCGGCTGCACACACACGTACATCCACTGCGCACGCACGGGGCGACTGCACACACATGTACATAAACCATGCACGCAAGGGGCGGCTGCACACACATGTACATCCACCGCGCACGCAAGGGGCGAGTGCAAACACATGTACATACACCGCGCACGCAAGGACAAGGATGCACACACATGTACATACACCGCGCACGCAAGGGGCGGCTGCACACACACGTACATACACCGCGCACGCAAGGGGCGAGTGCGCACACACGTACATACACCGCGCACGCAAGGGGCGGCTGCACACACACGTACATACACCGCGCACGCACGGGGCCAGTGCAAGCACATGTACATACACCATGCACGCAAGGGGCGGCTGCACACACATGTACATACACCGCGCACGCAAGGGGCGAGTGCAAACACATGTACATACACCGCGCACGCAAGGGGCAACTGCCCGCACATGTACATCCACCGCGCACGCAAGGGGCGGCTGCACACACATGTACATACACCGCGCACGCAAGGGGCGAGTGCAAACACATGTACATACACCGCGCACGCAAGGGGCAACTGCCCGCACATGTACATCCACCGCGCACGCAAGGGGCGGCTGCACACACATGTACACACACCATGCACGCAAGGACAAGGATGCACACACATGTACACACACCATGCACGCAAGGGGCGGCTGCACACACACGTACACACACCGCGCACGCAAGGGGCGAGTGCAAACACATGTACATACACCATGCACGCAAGGACAAGGATGCACACACATGTACACACACCATGCACGCAAGGGGCGGCTGCACACACACGTACATACACAATGCACGGTTGGGGCGACGGCACTCACATGTACATACACCATGCACGCAAGGACAAGGATGCACACACACGTACATACACCGCGCACGCAAGGGCGGCTGCACACACACGTACATACACCGCGCACGCAAGGGGCGAGTGCGCACACACGTACATCCACCGCGCACGCAAGGGCGGCTGCACACACACGTACATACACCGCGCACGCAAGGGGAGAGTGCAAACACATGTACATACACCATGCACGGAAGGGGCGGCTGCACACACACGTACATCCACCGCGCACGCAAGGGGCGACTGACATACACCATGCACGCAAGGACAAGGATGCACACACATGTACATACACCGCGCACGCAAGGGGCGGCTGCACACACACGTACATACACCGCGCACGCAAGGGGGGAGTGCGCACACACGTACATCCACCGCGCACGCAAGGGGCGGCTGCACACACACGTACATCCACTGCGCACGCACGGGGCGACTGCACACACATGAGTTAAGTAATGCAATACGCATTACTTTTGCATACTTGCAAGTATGCAAAAGTAATGCGTATTGCATTACTTAACTAAGATTGGCGTTCGCTCCTGGGGTACCGGGTTCGAATCCTCTCGGAGGCACGGAAATATTTGCGGCGGGTACATAAACCATGCACGCAAGGGGCGGCTGCACACACATGTACATCCACCGCGCACGCAAGGGGCGAGTGCAAACACATGTACATACACCGCGCACGCAAGGGGCAACTGCCCACACATGTACATCCACCGCGCACGGAAGGGCCGGCTGCACTCACATGTACATACACCGCGCATGCAAGGGGCGCATGCACACACACGTACACACACCATGCACGCAAGGGCCGGCATGCACACACACGTACATACACTGCGCACGCACGGGGGGACTGCACACACATGTACATACACCATGCACGCAAGGGGCGGCTGCACACACATGTACATACACCGCGCACGCAAGGGGCGAGTGCAAACACATGTACATACACCGCGCACGCAAGGGGCAACTGCCCGCACATGTACATCCACCGCGCACGCAAGGGGCGGCTGCACACACATGTACACACACCATGCACGCAAGGACAAGGATGCACACACATGTACACACACCATGAGTTACGTTAAATAGTGCCGGAACCTTTTGCCGCCTGAGGCAAATCGGTCCGTCACACTATTTTGCCCGGAATAACCACTTCCGAGCACCCAAGTTAATTCGGCCGAATTAACTTGGGTGCTCGGAAGTGGTTATTCCGGGCAAAATAGTGTGACGGACCGATTTGCCTCAGGCGGCAAAAGGTTCCGGCACTATTTAACGTAACTAAAACCTGGCCTCGTGGAGGGGGGACGAAGAGCCCGAGACATCCGCCTAGGCCGCTGAGCACGCACCACTAAATGCGCCGGAGCTGCCTCAGTGAGGATTCGAACCCCTGACCTCCAAGGTGCACAGGTTTTAGTTACGTTAAATAGTGACGGAACCTTTTGCCGCCTGAGGCAAATCGGTCCGTAACACTATTTTGCCCGGAATAACCACTTCCGAGCACCCAAGTTAATTCGGCCGAATTAACTTGGGTGCTCGGAAGTGGTTATTCCGGGCAAAATAGTGTTACGGACCGATTTGCCTCAGGCGGCAAAAGGTTCCGGCACTATTTAACGTAACTAAAACCTGTGCACCTTGGAGGTCAGGGGTTCGAATCCTCACTGAGGCAGCTCCGGCGCATTTAGTGGTGCGTGCTCAGCGGCCTAGGCGGATGTCTCGGGCTCTTCGTCCCCCCTCCACGAGGCCAGGTTTTAGTTACGTTAAATAGTGCCGGAACCTTTTGCCGCCTGAGGCAAATCGGTCCGTCACACTATTTTGCCCGGAATAACCACTTCCGAGCACCCAAGTTAATTCGGCCGAATTAACTTGGGTGCTCGGAAGTGGTTATTCCGGGCAAAATAGTGTGACGGACCGATTTGCCTCAGGCGGCAAAAGGTTCCGGCACTATTTAACGTAACTCCATGCACGCAAGGGGCGGCTGCACACACACGTACATACACCGCGCACGCAAGGGGAGAGTGCAAACACATGTACATACACCATGCACGCAAGGACAAGGATGCACACACATGTACACACACCATGCACGCAAGGGGCGGCTGCACACACATGTACATACACCGCGCACGCAAGGGGCGAGTGCAAACACATGTACATACACCGCGCACGCAAGGGGCAACTGCCCGCACATGTACATCCACCGCGCACGCAAGGGGCGGCTGCACACACATGTACACACACCATGCACGCAAGGACAAGGATGCACACACATGTACACACACCATGCACGCAAGGGGCGGCTGCACACACACGTACATACACCGCGCACGCAAGGGGGAGTGCAACACATGTACATACACCATGCACGCAAGGACAAGGATGCACACACATGTACACACACCATGCACGCAAGGGGCGGCTGCACACACACGTACATACACCGCGCACGGAAGGGGCGACGGCACTCACATGTACATACACCATGCACGCAAGGACAAGGATGCACACACATGTACATACACCGCGCACGCAAGGGGCGGCTGCACACACACGTACATACACCGCGCACGCAAGGGGCGAGTGCGCACACACGTACATCCACCGCGCACGCAAGGGGCGGCTGCACACACACGTACATACACCGCGCACGCAAGGGAGATGCAACACATGTACATACACCATGCACGCAAGGGGCGGCTGCACACACACGTACATACACAATGCACGGTTGGGGCGACGGCACTCACATGTACATACACCATGCACGCAAGGACAAGGATGCACACACATGTACATACACCGCGCACGCAAGGGGCGGCTGCACACACACGTACATACACCGCGCACGCAAGGGGCGAGTGCGCACACACGTACATCCACCGCGCACGCAAGGGGCGGCTGCACACACACGTACATACACCGCGCACGCAATGGGCGAGTGCAAACACATGTACATACACCGCGCACGCAAGGGGCGGCTGCACACACACGTACACACACCATGCACGCAAGGGCCGGCATGCACACACACGTACATACACCGCGCACGCAAGGGGCGGCTGCACAGAAACGTACACACACCGCGCACGCAAGGACCGGCTGCACACACATGTACATACACCTTGCACGTACAACACACAACACACACACACAACAAAAAATTATACACACACACACACGCACACGCACACGCACACGCACACGCACACGCACACGCACACGCACAACACACACAACACACACAACACACACACGCACACGTGAACAACACACACACACAACAATTATAATATTAGTGTAGTATATCAAACAAAATAGTAATAAAGTATTTGCAAGCGTACTTCGTGTGAATTATGTGTAGACGAGAATAGAAGCTAAACAAAACTCTAATGGAGAAAGAGGGATTCGAACCCTTGGGAAAGTTACCCCATACATAGCATTCCACTCGGACATTTCTCCGAAAAAAAGGTCACGTAAGCTAAGGGTGGAGAGTTAAGGGTGTAGGTTGTAGGATGTATGGTGTAGGGTGTAGGGTGTAGGGTGTAGGGTGTCTTGAGCTTTCTTTTTTGAGATCAATAGAGTCCCCTTCCATGATCATGTGCGTGATCTGGTTATGATTTTCATCTATGGCGTGTGTGGCCACATCGTGTATTTACAACTTTCTAGCCATGGATAACTAGGTAACCATAAATTGGTTACCATGATAACTAGGTAAAAACGTGTTGGTTTCAGAATACATGTGATCGCTGCATTGTCATCTACAATGTACAAATCAATCACGGATTTCGGGGCTACGGATTTCGGGGCTAAGTTTTTGTGGGTAGAGATTGGCAAGGGTGTCTTTATCTTGCCACTTGGTCACTTGGTGTGCATTACGTCTGTTCTTGCGTTGGAGTCAAAAAACTGTCCGTGTGTGGTGGTGGACTTTTCCTCACGGGCAGTCGCCATATGTCATACAAGCACTTGTTCGGCGTACCACTAGCTCATGTATGTCACCATTGTAATTTTGCGTTGTAACAGCATTTCTCGGAGCCAACGGCCGTTGGACTCAAAAAACTGACCGTGTGTGGTGGTGGACTTTTCCTCACGGGCAGTCGCCATATGTCATACAAGCACTTGTTCGGCGTACCACTAGCTCGTGGATGTCACCATTGTAATTTTGAGTTGTAACAGCATTTCTCGGAGCCAACGGCCGTTGGACTTCGAAAAACTGATAGCCTTGTCTGAAGGTGTGTGCGTGAATGGCACATGTGCATCGTCGGGGGGAGTTTTCTCAAGAGCCACATGTGGTAGTGTAAGGTGGGCATGCTTAGTGCGTACGGGTGGGAGGGACAAGAGGTGCAGAAGTTGACGGCTTTTGACCTTGGGAAATGACACGGCACACATAAGACAACAAAGTGATAATTTTAATGTCTTTACGGGTGTACTGTCAATTTCTCCGAGCCAACGGCCGTTGGACTCTCGAAACTCTCCTGTCTACAAAGTGTGTGCGTGCGATGGCACTTGTTCCATGTGCCGGGGGGGGGTGAGAAATCTGTCGTTCATTAATTTGTGCCTCGTCGGGGTGGGCATGCATGAATTTGTGCCTCGTCGGGGTGGACATGCATGAAAGCATTTTCATTGGTACTCGGGGTTCAATATTTTTGTCTTGCTGTTGAAACGTCGACGTGCTCTTCTCCTGCTCTTTTTTTTTCCTACTCAACGGCCGTTGGTGCTTTTAAACTTGCCCAGCGTTATGACTAGGATGCCCTTCTTTACTGCTAGCCACCGCCCCTTGTGTACAATGCTAGAATTAGGCCGGGGTAATGGTACACGTCCACCGCGTCCCCAGTGCAAGGTTCGTGAATGCGCTGGTTCGTAAAAAATTCGGCACTTGGAAGGTTCGAACACCTGACCCCACTTTCGTTATTTCAACATGCCCTGAACGAAAAAGCTGCGTAAAGGATACATTAACCGTTCCCTGTTATTCTTGATTATATTATTGCGATATCATGGACGTACACACGCGGTTGGTGGTCCGTACTTGCCAACTGCACTTGCAAACTGACTGACTGACTGCCTCCGTTACGCACTTGCGTGTGTTTCCGTACTTGCCAACTGAACTTGCAAACTGACTGAATGACTGCCTCCGTTACGACTAACAAGTGAACGACGAGTGAGCTACTAAAGTTTTGTTCAGTTCATTGTGTCTATATGTACATAGCCGTTTCTTCAAAACCGTTGCGTGGATACCTTGATTCTGGGTTCGCTGATACTTGTTTCCCATTTTAAATCTCCCGTCCATAATTGGATACATGTAATGTAGGAGGATACCCACTTGCCCGAAATCCGCGTAACGGGTGATTAGTACTGCTGTAAGCGGAACCACAGACAAATCTGTCTAACGGGCTAACATTATTGTCCTTCATGTACTGGTTTTTGCACGCAGGACGCCATTCGCAACACCGCCTGACGGAGTCGGATGGACCGGACGTGCGTGAGGCTGCTGTTCACAGTCGTGAAGTTGGCAGACATTAATATCAACACGGTCACGAGAATTCGTCCAGAGAATAATTGATGCTTGTGACGTGCTCGACGGCTGCGATGACCGAGATGATGCGTGTAGTGCACAGCGTCCGAGACGTCGCGACACCCGTGGCTGTCCTGTTGATGCGAACGCACGGTGACGAGACGGAGCCCATTATATAGGTGGATTACAAGTTAGAACGGCCCTCGCGGTTGCACTGTTTAATCGCGAACGTGGATTTTGCGGAGCCGACGGCCGTTGGGGATTGGAAATCTGATGATATCGGGGCTGCGCACGACATCGAGGAACTGGGGATCGACGTAGGTCTACAGGCTCACTTGTCCGTCAACATGTATGGCCTCGCTTGACTGTCATCATCTTGACATGTACATAACTAGTTCATATACCATGCATTTGACACTGCCTGCACGTGGATTTTCCAGACATACATTGAGGGTAATTATAACTCGAAAGCACTACGTACGATTGAGACGTCCGGTCGTAGAGCAGATGCACTGGAGCTTTCTGATCTTCCAATTGATGGGTCTGTAATTATGTAAGATATTCAGATATCGCGATGACTCGAGCATCGATGCATGGAATGTAATAATGTATTTCATTCAATTATACATCCAATTTAACTCCGCAATTGAGGGGCACACATGTCCATCAGCCCGAGACAACATTTCCCAAGTAATTTTCGATTAGTGATTTAGTGTGGGCCTTCCCGGAAATTAGACAATGTTATGATTGGCTGATGTCTAAAGTGGCGCTAGTGGCGCCAGCCGCCAGGCTTGAGCTTTGAGCAGTATAGAAGGATGAGCAACGAACCATGGTGGTCGTTGTTCGTCCGTTTCTCTCCCTCACAACTGGTAGTTATTATAAATAGTGACGGAACCTTTTTGCCACTTGGCAATTAGGTCCGTCACTATTTATCCGGCGAAAACCACTCGCCGGTATCTATTCCGCGTTAAGTTCACGTGAACGTGGCGCGGAATTGATACCGGCGAGTGGTTTTCGCCGGATAAATAGTGACGGACCTAATTGCCAAGTGGCAAAAAGGTTCCGTCACTATTTATAATAACTAAAACGTCGTAGTGTGGGGGCCGATATCTATCGTACCGCTGATGCCTACTGCAGTACCGAATCTCGCCGTAACGATATTCCAACCGGGCATATTTTCCCTTCTGGCACTTTCGTTTGGCCTTCTGGTATCAATTCCTTCCGGTATTCGGAAATACCCGTGTCACCACAGGGATTCGAACCCCCGACTTACGAGGTCTTAGTTATTATAAATAGTGACGGAACCTTTTTGCCACTTGGCAATTAGGTCCGTCACTATTTATCCGGCGAAAACCACTCGCCGGTATCTATTCCGCGTTAAGTTCACGTGAACGTGGCGCGGAATTGATACCGGCGAGTGGTTTTCGCCGGATAAATAGTGACGGACCTAATTGCCAAGTGGCAAAAAGGTTCCGTCACTATTTATAATAACTAAGACCTCGTAAGTCGGGGGTTCGAATCCCTGTGGTGACACGGGTATTTCCGAATACCGGAAGGAATTGATACCAGAAGGCCAAACGAAAGTGCCAGAAGGGAAAATATGCCCGGTTGGAATATCGTTAAGGCGAGATTCGGTACTGCAGTAGGCATCAGCGGTACGATAGATATCGGCCCCCACACTACGACGTTTTAGTTATTATAAATAGTGACGGAACCTTTTTGCCACTTGGCAATTAGGTCCGTCACTATTTATCCGGCGAAAACCACTCGCCGGTATCAATTCCGCGCCACGTTCACGTGAACTTAACGCGGAATAGATACCGGCGAGTGGTTTTCGCCGGATAAATAGTGACGGACCTAATTGCCAAGTGGCAAAAAGGTTCCGTCACTATTTATAATAACTCTGGTTTGTTGTCTTCATGGGGTGAAATAGTTCGAGCAGCCCGGAGCAGCCCCCGTGAGTGGTTGCATGCAGTCAGTTGCCATGAGGATGGACTGACGGATATGACAATGTATTGGTTTTGTTAAGAATGTGTGTAAGACTGAGAACGAGACAAGGGACAGGGCCTTCGGGCACCCTGGTCGTCGTTGGCAAGAATGCCAGTAGGAACTAGGTCGGGAACACACGCACTGCCGCCACAAGGGGCCTGCAGTGGCGTCACCCAAGGGGCCTCACAGCTGCTCTTATAACTACAACATTACAACTCGACACTCTTTGTAATTCGTCATGTATCTCATTGGAATTGAAATGTCTTTTGGTTGCTTTAATGATAAAGCATGGTCTCAAGAATCGGCTGGTTGGGCCGGATTGCCTGTCATGAAGGTGGCGGTGCCATAAAGGACCGCACCTTTCATTCTCATTTTAGGTGGCATATCTCACACATGATTACTGCTGATAGTGGATGCATTCCAAGTAGCGGTAATGACCAGTCCAGGATGATATGGCACGCAAACGCGACATAAGTACTGCGTGTGTGGTCCTCCACGTGTCCGGCTTGTTGGGCATTTTGGAAGAGGGTTTTTAATGTGTTGTTGGGTGGAACAACTTGGTTGTTGGCACAAAATCACACATTATTAGCCTGAGATAGGCATTACATATGCTGCTCAGCCGTGTCGTCCCGTACCAGCCTTGTTGTTAACAAGGGTAGACTCACAAGGCTGGCTGTGCCGATGGAGGGGTGGGGCGTATGACGCTCCGAACATCCTCCCCACACTCCGTGATCAAAGTGGGCATGTTTTTGGGTGTCTAGGGTAGCAAAACAGATGTCATTTTGGCTCAGCACTAGCTCAATTCTCCTTTAGCGTCTACCCAGGTGGCATCACAGGAAAATCAATAACTTGAGCTACGCTTGTCAGAATGAGCTCAAATTTTGGGGTCGTGTTTCCCCCCACTCAGTGAAAATTCGCATGTATGGATGACCCCATTCGATGTGTTGATTATTTGATTTATTTTTTTGGCTCAAAAAAGTACCCATTTTGCGGGGAAATTAATAACTCAAACAAATGTGATTATTTTGACCATGTGAATAGCCCAGATTTTTTAGAAGTGGGGGAACTCTGCAGGAATGTATGGGCAGGTCGTTTGGATAAGTGGTTTGTCTTGGGCAAAATATCTCATAAATAGCGTCTTTTTCTATTTTTAGCTCGCCACCGGTGCGTGGTTGGGGGTAGTACCCCCAACAAGTGGTGGCATGAATGTCCAAACATCATATTTATGGTACTCAATCATCACTAGATGGTTCCCAAGTGCACTGGAACTGATATTCATTAAAGTCGGTTTGTCAGGCTTTTGGACGTGCGAGTCCCCAGGGGTAGCAAAAGCAGTTTTATGACAATTCTCAGGTGCTATTCGCAACTGCCAAAAGCCATCTGCACAATCCAACACGGTGAAACATCATGTAGTAGAACCTTTAACCTTATTAAATATATCATCAATACGAGGTAGAGGATATTTAGACTTCACGGTGATATCATTTAATTTCCTATAATAATCAGTAACTAAACGAAACTTGCCATTTGGCTTAGGCACTAAAAGAACACCAGCTGAGTAGGGGGAGTTACTAGGCTCTATTAATCCTGCTAGCTAATAGTGACACTAAAACCTGTTTTAATTCCTCGGTAGGGCCCATTCGGTACATCGGAGAATTAATTAATTAATTAATAGATTATTAGGTACATCGGAGAATGCGTAGGAACAGCACCGTCTTTGATAACTACACGGTGTAAAACAGAACGAGGAGGAGGATAAGAAGGAGTCTTTTCTTCAAAAACTTTGGAGGAGTCTATCACAGCCTTGTATCTTACTAGTTCGTTCTCAGTAAATCCCACCCCTATGGTATCTACTGTCAAGGAGACAACCAGCGCAGGCCAGAAATCGGTATCTACTGTGTTTACATCTATATTCACACTATTATTAGGGATAGGTATTTCCTGTACTTCTAGCTAAAGGAACATACATAGTAAATATCCATATTCTTTTAGTTCAGATTGCAACTCATCATTAGCTAATTCAGGTATAGGTCTTACAGGAGGATCGACAGGTGTAGGAGGAGTAATATCTACCAAGGATAAATTTTCTACTCTGTAATGACGTTCCGGTACCCAGTAAGAACTATCAGGAAACCAGATCACCATTAGTTAATTAATTAATTAGACGCGTGCTCCCGTTGGGGAGTCACGGAGCATTAACCCCGATGGATGGATGGATGGGTGCAAACAGTCCTACCGGTCTAATCTATCTACATTGGCTACATACTACATCTGTCTAACAGCAGTCTAACTACAACATCTATCTAGGCAGCCGCACGCTGCCCTATAGGGGAGCTATCTGGCGTGCCTCCCCCGGGATTGCACCCGCGGGCGCTTCCCCACTGGGGGGGGCTCGTTGTCCTCTATGACCTGGGCCCACTTGGCCTTGTCCATCATCTTCTTCCAAATTACGGAGAGGCCTAGGCCCCCCATGTCCTCTACTAGCTGTTCTTTGAAGGTGCGGGCCTTGCGGCGTCTAACAGCACTGGGCCCCGCCCACGTCAGGAGGTGCCGGCCAGGCTGGGCTGGTCGCAATCCTGCGGGGGGGGCCACGTGAGGTGTCTACCTGGTTGGTACGAGCTAGGTGCCCTACTAGCTGCAGGCGTCGTTGCTTAATGGTGCTGGTGATATAGGGCATGCCCTGGTACAGGTCCTCATTGCGGACATGAGCAGCATATCCTACTCGGAAAATGGAACGCAGCATGCTGGTGACCGCGCCGTCCAGCTTGCGGGCCAGGTCGGCGGTGAGGGTCCACGTCTCGGCTCCATACGTGAGGACAGGAAGGACGAGGACCTTGAACAGGTCCTGTTTCTCGATCTTGCCCAGGGGCTTGCGCCCGGCACAGGGCCCGGTACTGGCGTAAAGCGTGCCAGGCGAGGGAGATGACCAGATCACCATAGTATCATAATTAGTAATCTTATTATCCTGGTGCCAATCTAATCCTAATAATACATCAGCGGTAGTGATAGGACCTATAGTGGCCGTAAGGTTGACAGTACGTCCTTGTATAACCAGGGGAAGGGATACCGTACCAGGGGAATGACTGGTGCGACCATCAGCATAATGAGCAGTGACAGGGTTGGTGTGAGGGATACTAGGGACTAGTCCTAAACGCCTAACTAGGGCTTCGCTCACAAAGGAGCTAGCCGCACCGCTATCCACTAACACGGAGACATTCAAGAGTTCATCAGCATGCAAGAAGGGGTCTACAACAGTGTGAGGGACGGTTAACCCGCCATTTAAAAACATAAGAGGACGAACACGTAAGGGTAGGGATGATTCAGTTCCTAAATCGAGGTTATGAAAACAGGCAGGCAAAAACTATTATCTGGGGTACTAGCTAAGGACCTAGGTCCTTAGCTAGTAGCTGTCCAGGTTACCCCCGGCTGACAGGCCTACTGTTCCCCCTCCCCCCCCACATCCACTGGGACTAACCCCGAAGAAGACCCTGGCGAAAAAGCCACTGCTGGAGGGTCACGAGGGAGCGAAGAGGGTGCAGGAGCCTGATTATCATAGGGGAACCCTGAGGGTCCTGTCTGCACAGCATTCAGCCTACTAGGGGTAGCTGAGGGAATGCGTCCTGAAGTGGGACGAATAGGAGCACGCTGAGGGGTACCAGGAGGGTGAGCATCGGGATGAGGGGGAGCACCAGAAAGGAACTTGGGGCACTCACGTTTAAGATGACCTACTTCCTTACAATGATAGCATGTAATATGAGAGACATCCAGAGCCGAGAGGTCGGTAACACAAATATCTAGCTCTTCTACATAGGAGTTCTCCTCCTCGGGGGTAAGGCTAATATTATTAATACGGGAAGGGGTAGGAAGAGAAGGGGTGGTGAAGAAATCTGCTACTCTTAAGAGATGGTGTCGCACATGGTTGAGGGGTAGATCAGTGAAACGGTAGGCAGAGAACTGGCGTTTTACCTCGCGTAATAATAAGGGTCTACTGAGGCCTTGAAGGAAACGAGCACGTACTTCTGCGCCCGACAAATCCCTAATACGTACCATCTGTGCATCAAATTCTTTCATATACTCCCTAAACGATTTAGTACCTTGCTGAAGAGTACCAAAGGCTAATCTATCCTGCCAATCTGCATCAGGAGGAACTAGATGACTCTCTAACCTCTTAAACAATTCTGCTACTGAGTTAGGGTATGCATGGGAGGCCAAGGATTCACACTGAATGAGGGTAGCAAGCTCAGAGGTAATACAGGTAGTAAGATAGTGAGGGACTAAAACTGCATCATGCAGGGAGACGCCATCTGTTGTGATTTTGCCACGACTCTGTGTTTTGAGTCAGCAGCATAATAAAAGTGAAAAACTGTTGAGGGGAAGACTTGACATCTAATTTGGGAAGGTTAGCAAAGAGGGGAAGGGCAGGGGGCTTAGGAGGATGGGAAGGATCAGATCTACCCATGGGGCCACTGTCCTCCACTGCTACATAAGGGGGATAGAATGAAGGGAGAGGAAAGGTTTTGGATAGGGGTCTAGAGGGGGCCACCGTTTCAGGCTGGTGCCCATAGGAGAAGGGGACAGTATATGGTTCACGAAGGGAGGAATAGGCAAAATGATCATAATTTCTATCATCTAGGGGCATGGTGCTGAAATCACTATTAACTTCTAGCTCTGCTACGCGGGAAGGGACCTAGGCAGCCTCGTAGGCCGTGTCAGGGTAGCCGGACCAAGAAGCAGGAGGATGAAAGGGAACTGCACTAGGCCGGGCGACCAGAAGGGCCTACAGGGGCAGAGTTACGACCCATGTTATAATGTCAATAAGCAGGGATGGAAGGAACAGGATGAGATTGAGGCCTAGAAGCATTATCAGGAAGTGAGGACCTAATTGAGGGTTGTTGAGCCAAGGTTGCAGGAGGGGCAGGGGCCTGGTTCACGGTGAAAGAAGGGTCTTCACTAAATCTGACATGCATAGATAGGTTGTTCAAAGGTAGGAGGGGTGACAGAGGAACGACGACGACCACTAGTGGTAGGGGAAGGAGGTGAGGTACGCAGGTTACCTTGAGGAGTGAGGTGGTGTACCGTTTCCAAGGAGTCCCGTCTATATTACCACGAGTATTGTTGTTGTTATTATTATTATTAGCATTATTAGTATTATTAGTAGTGGTAGGTATAGGAGACATCTCTCCACCCACTGGATCCATGTTCAATATGAGGAAAAACAGTTAAGGTTGCAATAAGGAAAAGTACAAAAACCTGAATTAAAGCAAGGAAAGCAAAAAGGAAAAACCTTTAATGTCCTAAGAAAAGGAAAACAAGTAAAATCAATCCTTTTTAACAACAGTAATGGAGAGGGAACCAAACTCTAAGGTGAGAGGAGTGTCTACACTACTAGAGGAGGATGCAGCACGTCGAGGGGGAGACGAAGGAGGGGTAGCAAAAACTAGAGATTCCACGGGAGGACGAACATGAGGAATACATGTAGGACGTACATGTAGACCTATGATCTGATTCACTATGGGCTATAATAAGGAACTGCTGAGCTTCTTCAAAGATCATAAATTTCTTATACCTAATAACGTTGTATACACGGTTTTGCACTATCTTCCTAGCATCGGACCAAGAAAGGAAAATGGAGGACCAATGAGGCGTTCACGATTACTACGTAATATTTAGCGTAATATTTAGCTAGACTATTACCGCTAGAAGAATGGGAAGGACGTAAAAGAACGCCGTTGATTCATGAGAACTCACCTGGTAGGTCTTGTGACGTCAAGCTAGGAGAATGAGGAGAAGGCAGCTGATCTAGGGTGTCTGAAACCGAACCAGATTGATGACGCACGCAGGTACGAGGATTCCAGCGCCAGGTGGTCGTAAATATCCGGTTTCAAGAATTCTGCGTCAGGCGAAGGGTCGTCTAAATACAAAACAGGCAAGATGCAGAAAAGGTGTAATCTACGAGACGCTAGTCGTCTCTCTACCGTAGAACCAAAAAGTCGAACCTAACTATGTCCGAAAAACAGCAACGTAATGAAAACATTAATGCCAAAAGAGGAAAAGGAGCTATCTATGAAGGGTTTTCCGCTGCGAGCAGGTCTAACTAACTCCTAGCCTAGGTGTGTCCCGAATCGGGCAGCACTACCCAGCTAGCTTGCAGGCGACCCGCCCATTACCTGGCAAGGCTGTGCTGGCTTCATATTCCTGGCCGCGGAAGGGTAGGGTTGTAAATGGCGTCTGCTGCAGGGGATCTCCGTCACGTTCTCTACCTAAAATTCCTCCGAGTCCATTGTTACGACTCAGCCCTCTACCTCCACCTCTACCTATAATCGGTCTAATACTACCTAAATTAGTGAGGCCACCTCTAGTTAATCCCTGTGCGAAAGACGAACGTGACGAGCTGGATCTCAATGCATTTACGTAAGTACGACTATAATACGCCATAAGCCATTTAACCGAAACCCGTTTATTCCATGAATAGAGGACTTCAGGAAACACTACTACACTGCCATGACCCTAGCTAATATGTGTTAATTCATAACACACGCCGGGTGCCAACACAAGGGGTAGAACGTGCATAAATGATCACCAACGGTCCAGCATGCTCGGGCCGACATGGCCCTCGCCTGCAGATGCACAGATGCACGCTGGTCCACTACATTCTACCCGAAGGATAAGGACCACTACTAAAGTAGGCGGCGCGACGCCAAGTGCACCCAATGCACCACGGTACCGGGACAACAGTGTCCACCGGTACAAACTACACGTAAACCTAGGAACGACTGAGGCAAAGGACCTAATTTACGTCCGTAATTATCTGTGACAGATTGTTACGCGACGTAACAAAGAAAGGTGAAAAACTAGCTGCTGAGAGGTGGAACTAATATCTAACTTAGGCACACTAGCAAAGGTGGGAAGGGGAGGGGGCTCAGATGCACGAGAAGGATCAGTTTTATCCATAGGCCCACTCTTTTCCACAGGCACATACAGTCTCAGGCAGTGACCAATTATGAGGAGCAGGATAGGTCTTAGGAAGAGGACGTGAGGGCACCACAGAGTCAGGGTGGTGACCCGAGGTGTGAGGAACAGTATATGCTTCTCTGATTGTGGAATAGGAAAAATGATCATAGTTTTTATCATGGAGAGGCATGGTGCTAAAATCCTGATTAATATCTAACTCTGCTACACGTGAGGGGATTTGGGCTGCCTCATAGGCCGTATCAAGGTATGCCAAGGAAGCAGGAGGATGTGTAGGAACGGCAGTAGGATACCCAGTAGGGCCCACAGGAGCCAGACTACGAACACTACGAGGGGCTGACACCTGAGGAGCCTGAGAGGGGATAGACACAGAGGGATTCCCAGAATTAACAGGAGGAATAGCAGAGGCTGGGGCAGTAGACCTATAGTACGTGCCTCAAACGTAGGAGGAGGAATAATAGGTGAACGGTGAAAGGACAGAGTAGAGGTAGTACTGTCAGAACGTACGTACACTCTGAGACGGAGGAGTCAAGTGATGGACAGTGTCCAAGGAATCACGTCTGTTACCCATAGCCAATTGAGGAGTACCAGAATGAACACTAGGATTAACACCTGAGGAGACATACCCCCACCAAGAGACGTTTGAGAGGACATGTTTGATGTGCAAATGAAAGAAATACACTGGACGAGGAAAGGTTAAAAATCTGAACAAGGATAAGATAAAAATCTGTTCAAGACTAAAATAAAATCAGATCAAGGATACAAGAAAATCAAGTCAAGGAGAAAATAAAATCAGATCAAGGATAAAAGAAAATCAGGTCAAAGAGAAAATAAAATCAGATCAAAAGGGCATGACCAAGAAAACAAAGGGAAGTGGCAACCACTTTAGCAAGGAAAAAGGAAAGAATAATCTAAAATCTGATCAAGGAGAAAATAAAAAGGAAACAAAGGAAAACACTTAAGCATTATTGTAGCTTATTGTTACGAACCTGAAGAAAGAAAATACGAACCTGAAGAAAGAAAATATGCTCTTAATTAATAAAAGGTAAGCCCTTTAATCCTTTTTAACACTGTCAGGTAAATCCTTTTTAACACAGGAGGGCATGGAAGGGACGGAGGAGTAACGAATTAGATAATCAACATGAACCAGCAAGTGCACCGAAATGCCGAGGTCGCCTGAAACCAGCGCTCGTTAAGGTGAGGGTCCTATGCCAGACCCCCCAAAACCATAATATGGAATAAGATGCAAAGCTGGCCTTGGGGCACCCAAACTATGATTTTGCCATGTAAATGGGATGTGTGGGGGTCCATCCCACCCACTGATGGGGGGTATATACCCCTTTTAGTGACCGGTATTACGCAAAAACGGACAAAAGACGCTACTCTAGGGGCATATCCCCTAGGACAATGGGGGCACAATTACTCATGTTTCAATATATTCCCATATAAAATCGTATATGGTGAGGTTGCCTACCTAATTGGAGCCCCGGAATGATGAGTATTATTGAAGTTATTAATTTCCCCCTAAAAACCGTACTTTTCTAGGCTGAAAAAAATAAATCAAATAAAAAACACATATTTAGAGCCTGGGGAGATATACACAAATACTACACATATCGACAATTAATGCCACAAAATCTGAGCTCATTCTGAGTACAAACGTAGAAGTTATAGCGTTTGGCAGTTTGCCACCTGTGCAGACGCTAAGGAAGGCAATAGTGAGTATTAAGGCACACTAACACTTCCTATGCCATCCAAAAGGCTCCTGACCATGCCCAATTTGACCACAATGTACAAGGAGGTGGCTGGGCACGTCATGTGCCCTTGCCTTACCTCGACACGGGCAACCTGTTGCGTGTGTGCACAACAATGAGGCAGGTAGCTCTACATGCCTAGCCAACACTTCTAATGCATATTCCAGGTTCATGGTGTGGGCATCATCCCAAAACCAAGCTGTCCGAATTCAAACACACCCTGGAAAGCCATATCCACTAATTGCCCAACCAAGGGTAACAACAGACAGTCCACAGAGAAAGCATAAGTATCATACATGCTGCTTGCCAAGGCTTCTTACCATGGTTACCTTGCCTTGCTAGCATATGAATTAGGTCTCTCCCATTAGTGGGAGAAAGGCCAACAAGACAAAGATAACCCCTACCTACGTGCAGTTCCACCCATGCAGTATGCCCCTCAGAACAACCACTGCCACCTTTCTTTCCAGCGCAATTGTTTGCCAAGAAACAAACTCAAGCTTGTGAGCCTCTAACCACAATGAGGCCGCTGCTAAGAAAGGCTGCGTCAATATTCACACAAAACTGAGTGCTGTTAGCAATCTCCTTCCAAGAAACCACTCAGCAAATCCCTGACAACTTGACGGCATGCCACGGCTCACGCTTTGACACGTCCCAGCCATGCAACGTACATAAAAACCACTAAAAGGTGCCAGGAATTTGGCGATGCGCAGCACGGAATGGCATTCTACCTGGCGCTAACTGCACGGAAAGAAGCCGAAAACTTGCGTTGATAACCCATAAAGGAAGCGAAACATCCATAGGGTGACGCTGAGCACACGATCGTACCATTACCGGCGTTGTCCTTCGCCCAGCGGCGCAGGAAAGAACAACCTTCCATGGAATAATAAGACGCGCATCCCGCGAGCCTGGAGAGTGTCTTACCGATCATGAAGGAAATCTTGCCGAAACCCGGCATTTTTTTAAAAGCTTTACCAATAACAATTTAAACGCATCCTTGACGCTAGGTAAAGCCCATAAAACCTGACAATCACCGCCGTCAGCGTGCATTCTAATTTATTCCTCTCGACGAAAACTTCAGATTGGACCCCCGTGGCGATGGTCATCAATAAAATCATCGACACTGCAAAAAACGCGAACTCCGCTGAGAAGTAATATCATAAACTTGTCGTCTTTAAGATTAGCACAGTTTCTCTGCATGCCGCGAGCTATCTTTTTCTACTCTGCCTGAAACCACGTCGCCATGGCCAGCTCCGGTAGTGGTGCGCGCACCGTGCACCACTTTTTCACGGTACGGACGGGTACCGCGAATTTTTTCGGCGCCAAAAAATTCGCGCCGGGACCGTCACCTTAATTGGTAAATAAACATCCGGCTGAAGATTGATCTGCACGAGGAAGCATATAAGAAAACACAGCAGCATGCACGGAAAAGAGGGGTAGGCTAAAGAGACGCTAATCGTCCCACTATCCAGCCCTATTGAACCGTCAATCCTAGCTAACGTAATCAAACAACATTCCAAGGAAACGCGTGTATACACAGGAAGAAAAGGAGCTAGCTTACGGTTCTGCACGCAGGAAAATCTAAGGAAAATGGCAGCATGCACGGAAAGAGAGGTGGAGTCTAACGAGACGCTAATCGTCTCCCTAACCAGCACAATTGAACCGTCTAACCCACTAACTAACGTCAAACAGCACCCAGCAATGAAATGCACACACAGAAGGAAAAGGAGAAGGAAGCTAGCTACGTGAGGAGTTCATCCGCTTTGAGCAGGTCTAACTTCTAGGTGCCCAGGGCGTGTCCCGAATCGGGCAGCACTACCCAACTAGCTTGCAGGCGACCCGCCCCTTACCTGTCAAGAGGTTGTCTTCTTCTGTACCCTGGCCGCGGAAGGCCTCTGGCGTATAAGGTGCACGACCGTTGCAAGGGAATATGGTCGCGTCCACCTAAACTATCTCCGCTACAATTGTTACGCCCTGGCTCTACTCTATCCCAAACACCTAGCCTGACTTCACCTAAACTAGTGAGGTTACCCAGTGATGAGGAGCTATATTGTGGAAAGACCTGGGACGCGACGACTCTGTTCTCAATGCATTCTTATACATTCTATTATAATACGCCATACAACGAATCAAACCAGCTGGGTACTACGAAGGAAACACTACTACTCCATGACCCTAGCTAATATGTGTTACGAATTCATAACACACGCCGAGTGCAATTCACGAAGGACAACTGCTGCATAAATGATCGCCGACCTTCGTGTATGCTCGGGCCGACATCGACCCTTGCCTACAGGACCAACGCATGTCCACAAGGTTCACACGGAGGATAAAAGGACCACCTCTAAAGTACGCAGCGCGGCGCGAGTGCACCGAACCACCATACTGTACAATTGCCACGTCACAAGGCCCGGTACCGACCGGCCAAAAGGTCCTAACTACACGTAAGCCTAGGAAAGTCAGCGAACTGTTCCGGAATTCATGGCTGAGGCAACACAGGACCTAATTTACGTCCGTAACAACAACAAAAGTTACGCGACGTAACAGAGGACTTTTGGATCAGTATTGAGAAAGTTATGAGATTTCTAAGACGGCGGTACTTGGAGCTTGTACTTTATCAACCGACTGGTACTAGCCCTCATTGGTCGTGGCCTGATCCACGTGGGGTTATAGTTTGTTGGTCGGTACCTACTAGTTATCGAGCTCCTTTGGGACTGTAGTGCTTACTACAGATTCAGGATCTCATGTACAGATTCTGCCGGGACGTTTGTGGTGTTGTTCTGTTTTGTGTGACTAGGATGGATACGAAGATCTTGTTTAGAGTTCCATGATTCTGATTGGTTCTCTTCAGGCTAAGGTTGAGGCATGCTCGACAAGCACGTCGATATCAAGGACGTGGGGTCGCCATTGTTGCTACGTTGCTTTTGATCCATCATGGTATAATAAAGCTTGTCTTTGTTGTCCATTCATAAGAGCCCCTTGACTATAGACTGCCTTCAGTTCCACAGAGGTCGTCTATACACAAGCTTGTCTTTGTGTCTACAAGGGGTGTGGTTCCCTAAATCACGTGCTGTGGAATCTCCATCTCAACGTTGCTCGGATACTTGAAGATCTGTAACTCAAGAAAGCAACCCAGGTAAAAGATCTTTCATATTTGGACTATGGATGATGCTGATGATCATTTTTAGTCGTTACACAAGCATTCACATTCTATATCAAGGAGACAACCAGCGCAGGCCAGAAATCGGGAGAATCCGGACCATGGTAGCTCGAGCCTGCCGTTGTCTTGTCCGCGTGTTCGAGTCGTTCAGGATGATGAAGATGAATGGGGATGGAAATGTGTATCCTTGTGCATTGAAATTATGGCTGGCTTACGTGTAGAGCGACTAGATGACCTAGACGGTGGGGCCGGAAACAGCATGCTTGATCAGGGCGTGTGTTGCGAGCCTAACTGGCCGGGAGTGTCTAGTGGTGATCGGCACCATTGCTGCGATCGCTCTCCCACCATTTATGTTGAGGAAATACCCGCAAATGGAAAACCACTGAAAAGGTCTAGCTAGTCAGTCATCACGTTAGCCATGCCATGATTCCAAACGTCCAAGAACTGCACACGGTGCAAAGGCAAAAAGCCGGAGGACAGCACTTTCAAATGTGCGGCGGGAACCAAAAGCCCGCGTATGCCAGAAAACATCGTGTTGCTGCAGCGACGCGACGATGTGGACAACGAATCCAGTGCCAAGCTCGGAACGGCTGCAAAGGAGATCTGGCATCACAGGGTTCAGATGTGCGGAGATACTACGCGATCCAGCCGGTCCACGACCTGTTTGTAGAGCTTGTGCCAAGGGGCAGCACCGAACAGATCATTGCATCACATGGGTGACGTTGCAAAAAACATCGGACTTGACGGAGCAGAATGTCTCGGTCATAGTAGTCTTTGACCAATAAACGATGCAAGAGTTCAACAAGAGTCGTGATGAAATCGACACGATAAGAACAAAGACGGGAAAAACGATGTAACTGAGAAAGAACAACACCATATTTTGCTGTGTGGGAAAGGAGACTGTGAATATCGGGGTAACGAATAAAAGGAATTTGCTGGTATTTAGGATCCTTGCGCTTATCATAGACAGCCGTACGCCAGCCCTTCTTGTTATGGGTAATGTTAAGATCGAGGTAATTGCAATGAGTATCCTCCGACGGGAGCTTTAATGTGAGGGACCGGTTGCGGGTAGATGCCAGGCAGACCAGCGGTGATATACAAATGGGTTGCGAAATCAGGGTTGTCGAAAGCAATGACATCATCAATGTATCGACATGTACGTGTGGATAAAACGCCTGATGAGAACATCATCGTTTGAGGCAGTGAGATTCTCCATGAATGCAAGCTCATAAGTGTGTAGATAGTAGAGGTTTGCAAGGAGCCCGGCACAGTTAGTTAGTAGTGCCCATAGGGATGCCGATAGCTTGTTGGTATACATTGCCCGCAAAACAAATGAAGGTGTTATCAACAAGATAAGAGATCCAATGAACAAGGTCAGCCTTCGTGATAATATAATTATAAGCATCCCGCACGATAGCACCTGCCGCAATCCCTGAGAGCCACGTTGCCGTGGGCTTGGTCTGAGAAACACGCACGTGCAGGTGGTTGCGCCCGTGAGGCCTACGTGCATACAGACGAGGAGGCTATCTAAACGAGCTTTCAAATCGTGCAAATCTAGTGTGGTATATAGAGTGGTGAAATCATAGGTGGCTATGGGCATAGGTATACGCTTCTCTGCTGCTGTCTGAGAACGGCTAAGAAGGGCGGCAAGGCGTAGGCGTACTTGGGCTGAGTCTATGACGATCCAACTACCAAGTACCAACGCATTTGAACATACCCGGCATTCGACAGCACCTCCACCCATAATGCATGGGCTTCGGGGAGAAGAGCATTCAAAGCATGGCAGATGAGTTTCGAGAGAGGCATCAGTGGGGCTGAATGCGACGCAGCAATGGTGCGCAAAGCAACAGGATTTTTGTGCATTCTATATATCCAGCTTGCCTTGCTGCACACATTAAGCAGGGAAGTCTCAATGGTTATATATAGCTGCTCAAGGAAAGCAATGGAAACACCTTAGATCTAATGCAATGCCACTCATGCAGTACGTATGGCCAGCAAAAGAACCACTAGTGGTTCTTTTGCTGGAAAGGAAGGTGAGAGTACTCTCACCTTCCTTTCCAATATGGTAATTTGCTAAGAACTTAGATTTAGCTTAGCTGATGCCAGCTTGTTAGCCTCTAGGCACATATGCCGGATGTGATCGTTACTAAATTAAAGAGGCGTGTCAGATCCGGCCGCACAAAACAAAGCGTCAGAGCAAGCTCATGTCCAACGGATTATATGGAAAACAAATGCCAACACATTACGTATACCAACAACTGAACCTCTTTTTTAGCATGCCAGCCACAAACTACACGAAATCTTACGAAATCGCTAGGAATCTGACGAAGCAACCGAAAGAAATGGAGCGCTTCCTACAGGGAAAGTGCCCGAAAAAAAGGCGAATTTAAGTCGAAAGGCCGACGTTAAGGCACCTGCCTACGTATACGTGGAAATGTTTGATGCATAAATTAAACTGGCACGCAAGCGCGAACAATAAAAGACATCATCCATTGTCCAGGCGAACAAGGAAGGTTCGCCTTCCGTGAATACGTCGATGGCGACATCATGATCATTGCGCATGAGGCCTGCGCATCATGCATATGCGTCATATAGGTTCAGGTACCAGCTTGAATGCCGGAAATGTAAAAGAAACCGGGAAGCTTCGGCACAAACTCGACAACATCATTAAGTTAGCTTCATAATCTCTCTTTAGAGCCTACGTTGCCTCACAATCGCTGCCGTAAACCCGCATTAAATTTCATTATCCGCAAGAGAACTTATATATATCCTGGACCCCCGCGCCCGTCCCGTAGCCGTTCGAGAAATTATATATTAGCGATATTGCAAACCGTAAACTTTCCGCCATGAAATGAGGTCATCAACTAATCTTCTGCGAAATTCATGCATTTTTTCTAGCTTTTTACATGCCATGGTCTTTACATGTAGGGATATCGATTAATATTGCCTAAGGCACGCCGCCATGGCCACCTCCGCGAGGGTTGAGCGGTCCGGGCACACAATATACACCGTACGGACGGTGCCGCGAATTTTTTGGCTCGGAAAGTATTCGGCGCGCCACGTCCTCTGAAATTAAATAATATTGCGTAGTATCTTCGGGAAAAATATATCAGCGTGTGCGTCTTAGAAAGACGTGGTGCTATTTTTGCCATTATTTTGCGTAATTGCTTTAGGCTTGTCACAATACTGCGCTACAGCTGTAAGTCTGTAACCGATTATAGTAGCAGATGCGCCTAGAGAGCTGGGCCGTCGAGGAGCTAAACGGTTGCTCCCATGTCGCCAAGTGGGGTTACAAGGCAGTTTTGTGCTTCGCACAGCCTCTACAGCACCGGCCTCCGGCATCAGTTTTGGACCATAACGACCGAATAATCGTTAGGGACCTACACGCACCTCCAAAGCCCAACGCCGAAAATTGGATAACGTCAATATAATGCAGAACCGTTGGTCAGGATGCAAGTTGGTCGAGGGTACAATAAGGCCCAGCATTCCACTTGTGATGCAGTCCAAGCTCGCCCACCACAAGTTCTTCCTAGGCTCAATCCCACCCATCCCACCTCCACCGCCACTTAGAAACAATGGCGTCTCTTACCTCTTCCTTCTTGACTGGAAGCCAGCTGAAGGTCGCCTCGTTCCAATCCGCTAGGTACGATGCGCCCTCTCTTCTTGGTGTACTGTGCCTGGCTGCTGGGCGCGCCCGCTGGTGGTTTCGGCAGCAATTTAATTTCTGCAATGATAGCTTGCAACCGTCGCACCATGAAGTGTGCAGTTGATGCTTATCCCTCCCCAGATACCTGGTAGTGAGCCGCTCGAAATTAGATCGGGATGGCTTCGTTCCGTAAGCAACCTTCCGCTCCCGGCAGTGCGCAATTACTGAAAGTCATCGTTCCCTATCTCTCCCGATGCTGCTGCGCCCCGTGCCCACACACAGCAGCCTGAGCCAAGGAAAGAAGCTGGGCCGTGGTGTCCCTGGTCTCAAGCCAGTCCCCGCCCGTGCCCCTGTGGTCGCATGCCTGGCTCCCAAGTCAACGAATGACTTGTCTGCCGCCCCTAAAGAGGAGGCCGCCAACGCGGTCATGGAGCTGTCCTCCACCTCGCTGCTGCGCGGGTTCGAGGCCCCCCTCCGCAACCTGATGAGCTCCGTCGGCATGGTCCCCGCTGCCGCCCCAGGCACCCCCTCGGCGGGCCTGAACCTGGGCACGATCCTCGTGCTCGCGGCTGCGATCGTCTCCAGCGCTGCCCAGATGGCCAACGCGGCGACCAACCCGTCCTGTAAGTCTGCTCCCCTGTTAGTCTGGCTTTCTGTTTCCGGTTCCCTTCAAGGCGTGGCCCTTGGTAGCTTGACAGTGACAGCTGGCTTTAATTAATCAGCCCGACTACCCTGTCTTAGCTTGCTGATCTACCACGATGCAGCCTTCTTTTCTTGATCAGTATCAGCCCATCCCCCACCACGGCCAACCACACTGACATGTCCTCGTCCACCATTTTCCCTTACTCCCTTTTCTGCTGCCCCCCGCCCCCTGCCCAAATCCAGCCATGGGCGCTGCCATCGATGAGAGCCTCGGCCACCTGGCCCATGGCGCCCCTGACGCCTCCATGGGTGCCCAGCTGCAGAAGGCGGGCGCTGCGCTGCCCCTGATCGCGGCCGCGGGCCTGAATGCGGGCGAGCTGTCCTCCACCGTCTCCCGCCTGGCCCCAACCGTGCTGCCCCTGGCCGTCGGTGGGTCCCTGGCCACCGTGGGCTGGACCATGCTCTCCAAGGCGCGCAGCTCGTCCGCGCGTCCGGTGGCGCTCATCCAGCGCGAGGCGGACATCCTCAACAAGGCCCAGAAGGTCGTGGAGGCTAACAACATGACCCGCACCTTCGAGGAGGCCCTGGCCGACCGTACCGCGGTGGTCGGCAAGTACTACCCCGGCGCGACCAACCTGGAGGACTTCATCTCCCGCGCGGAGGTCGCCCTGTTTGAGAACGGGTTTGTGGGCGAGAACACGATCGCCTGCCTGAACGTGTGCCGTGATGAGGTCTGCGAGCCGATGCGTGAGGCGGTTGAGGATGTCTTCGGTTCCTCGTTCATGGTCAACGGTCTGGGCGGCATGCTCACCTGCGGTGTGACCGGTGTCAAGGCCGGCATCTCCCACTCCCCCGTCCTGGGCGGCCGTGAGCGTTACGTCTTCTTCTCCTTCCCCCACATTGCCATCGACTCGTCCGGCAAGGTGGGCGCCATCCACCGCCCGGGCCGTGGCCAGGAGTCCACCGCGTGCGGTGCCATGATCGGCGCGCTGGGCACGATCAAAGCCAATGGTGTGGAGCCCGAGTGCAAGGTCAAGGGCGTGCACGAGCCACACGACTGTGAGTTCTCCATTTGCCGCGCCCGCATGGCGCGCACCCTCAAGGCCAAGGGCATGAACCCGGCCGACGTCGACCTGGTCAAGTTCACGGCCGCGGCCGAGGAGCGCATCACGCATGACCTGGAGGACCTGATCATGGACGCCGTCGACACGTGAGTGTTTTCCCCCTTTTTGAGTCTCTGCTCTGTTTTCTGGTGTCACTTGTCCATGCTTTGAGTTCAACTGTGCACATTGTACCGCATGGCCAGGGTGGAAGAGAGCTCTTCATGTTTTCTTTCCAATCTTGCCTTGCAATCCTTCATCATCAGCTGATAGTTCCCTTCGTTTTAGTCCAGTTCATAATGAATAAAGTGATAGTAGCTTGCTCCATGAATGCCTCCTCCCATGTGCTGACCTCCTCACGCCACCTGGCCCTGCTTTCCTCTCTCTTTTTCTGTTCCCCACCACAGCTCCAAGGCCGACTATGCGGTCATCACGGGCATCCAGATCCACGCGTGGGAGGCTGAGGCTAATGAGAAGGAGCTGCTGGAGGGCGGCAACAAGGACCGCCACGACTTTGAGTTTGTGCTGCCGGGCAAGGCCTACTGCGTGATCAACGGCGAGCGCAAGGAGATGGACCTGTCGGCGCTGCCGGCCCTCACCCCCCGCATGATCACCCTCATGCGCAACGCCAAGATGAGCAAGGAGGGCCCATCCGGCGGCCGCTTTGCCATGCCCACCGCGGCCGGCGCGACCGTCGCCACCCGCCTGCTGACCGACCGCAAGACCATCCAGGTCGCGTCCACCGTGCCACCCCCGCGGTCGTCGCGGTGGAGGACAATGCCGCCACCAACGACATTGAGCGCGCTGCCATGCTCCAGAAGCACTTCCCCTACTTCCTGGGCTATGAGGACTTTGTCTCCCGCGTCGAGATCTCCCTCCACAAGTTTGGCTTTGAGTCGTATAACTCGATTGCCTGCATCAACCTGTGCCGTGATGAGATCACCGGCCCACTCAAGCAGAAGATCGACAAGGTCTTCGGCTCCTCGTTCAACGTCAACGGGCTCGGCGGTGTCCTCACCTGCGGTGTCACCGGTCTCAAGGCCGGCCTGTCGCACTCCCCGACCTGCAAGTTCTCAGGCCGCGAGCGCTACGTCTTCTTCTCCTTCCCACACATCGCCGTGGATGCTGATGGCAACATTGGCCGCGTGCCACGCCCCAACCGTGACGCGCCCTCGACCGCGTGCGGTGCCCTGATCGCCTCGTTGGGCGAGATCAAGGCTGTCGGCCCCGTTGCGCTCGGCGAGATGGCAGTCGGCACCCACAACGCCAAGGACCCGGAGTACTCAATCCTCAAGCAG
Organism: Mesostigma viride; assembly: GCA_009746045.1. Classification (NCBI taxonomy): domain Eukaryota; kingdom Viridiplantae; phylum Streptophyta; class Mesostigmatophyceae; order Mesostigmatales; family Mesostigmataceae; genus Mesostigma; species Mesostigma viride. The sequence goes on along the minus strand of RPFO01000167.1, from coordinate 338,550 downwards.
CGCCTGGCGCGCGCCACCATCCGCGAGGGCAAGGACGTGGCGGACCTGGACCTGGTCGGCATCACCAAGATCGCTGAGCGCATGATCACCGAGGACCTGGAGAACCTGATCATGCAGGCGGTCGACATCAAGAAGGCGGACTACGCGGTCATCACGGGCATCCAGATCCACAACTGGGCCAGCGAGAACGACAAGGTCAGCCTGGAGGTCGTCGCGCCCTGCTCGGCGTACGCTGTCATCAACGGTGTCCGCAAGGATATTGACATCATCCGCACGCCGTCGCTTGCACCACGCCAGATCGAGTTGCTGGGCAACGCCGAGACGGATGGCTTTTAAATGCTAGGTGGCCCTGCTTGACTCTCTGAAGGCGGTGGCGGGAATACTGGTGGCTCTCCCAGTGGCCTGGGAAGAAATAGTCAGATTGTGCTGTATTGTGAATAGAAGAGGATAGGAGGAAACCCTTTTGCTGGCAGTGGTTAGGGATGGCCGCTGCTTAGTGAAACACACACTGCGACTTGTATATTTGCGTAGTCTGGCAGCTTGCTATACCGTAGGTGGGGCATAACACCCACAACTTAGTGCCTCTTTACGAGCATTGCCAAACACATGTACAGTTTTGTATTTTTTAGGCGATCTGGGCCGTCAGCTGAGGTTTATATAACCCTGAACTCGTCTTATTTTGCAGGCTGCTCGTGACTGTTGAATAGTCGGGGTAAAATTGGCTCTTTTTTAGCAAATTTAGCAAATTAGCAAATTAGCGGAAGGCGGGGGCCGAGATTAATTAAGAGGTACCTTGAAATTAAATAAGACGCATACCTCTATCGAGATATATGTTTGGAGGCAAGTTTCTATTGGCGTTAATTTGTACTATTGTACGACAACTGTCAAGGGTGACGGCATGTACTGAAATCGCGGATACTTTCTAGATCGATTGCGCATTCGACGGTTAAAAAGGCAGAGCTGCGGTTGAAAGTACTGTACGTGGGGGGGGACGGTGTTACAACGGGGGGGGGACGCATTTATGGGGGGGGGGGACGGTGTTACAACGGGGGGACGGTGTTACAACGGGGGACGGTGTTACAACGGGGGGGCGAGATTAATTAAGAGGTAAGTTACCTTGAAATTAAATAAGACGCACGCCTCTATCGAGATATATGTATGGAGGCGAGTTTCTATTGGCGTAAATTTGTAGTATTGTACGAAAACTGTCAAGGGTGACGGAAAGTACTGAAATCGCGGAAGTGTCGCGGGGACGTTTCTACTTTCTAGATCGATTGCGCATTCGACGGTTAAGAGGCAGAGGTGCGGTCGACTGGCAGTACTGTACGACGGTGTTGGACGGAATTTCCGGTTAGCGATGCGGCATAAAGCTTTGCATGTCACGTTGTCGGATCTTAGCCCTTGCGTCGCGCTATGCTGTGGCGAACTTATTCTCCGCCGTCAGATTGCACCGTCGATGAGCGTCGATGCTCGTCGATGAACCCAACGCAAGCCATGTGACGGAAAGAAGTAAAAATTGGTGCGGCGGCCTCTAAGGCTGAGTTTGGTAAAGTACGGAACTTGTAGCCCGGTGACTCCGCGTCGAGCAGTCCGCAGGTACTCCACCGGCGTTAATTTGTTAATTTTGTTAATTTGTAAACTGGGGACAACCTAGTCGGGGTAAACGGGAATAATTCTTTAATTTATTAAAAAACATGTTTCAAGAGAAACCCACATTTGCAAGCAACCATGGTTTGAGTGAGAAATTGTGACAATACTTGCTATCTGCACTTGGGATTACACTTCCCCAAGGAATGGCTGTCTGTGCATGCGCTCCTGTTGCAGGGAACCGGTAAAAACATGGCTCCAAATCGAAATTGAATTGAATTTGGAGTTGGAAAGAGGGATACCAAGGAGACAACTAGCGCAGGCCAGAAATCGGGACAATCCGTACCATGGTAGCTCGAGCCTGCATGCTGATATCTTTTTCGCGTTAGGGTAGTTCAGGATGAGAAATTTGAATGGAGATGGGAAGGTGTAGCCTTGCTCATTGAAATTATGGCTGGATATGGTCAAAGCGGATGTTACGTCGAGTGACTTTTGTTGTTGTTACGGACGTAAATTAGGTCCTTGGTTGCCTCAGTCATATCGAAACAGTCCGTTGACTTTCCTAAGCTTACGTGTAGTTAGGACCCTTTTGACCGGTTGTTACCTGGTCCAGTGACGTGTCAATTGTTCAGTACTGTGGGCCGGTGCAGTCGCGCCGCGCTACGTACTTTAGGGCCTGGACCGTTGGCGTTCTGTGTGGTCTGGACCAGCGCCGCTCTACGTGGCATTAGAGTGCGTAGATCTAACCTACCTGTGATCGTACGGGTGAGGGCCATGTTTGGCCCGAGCACACACGAGTCTGTCGGCCAATTGAGGTGTTGCAATTTCCTTGATTGTGTTGACAGTTCGACCTTTGAATTCGCTTGTTATAGCTAGTCGAACCATGGATGTACGTCATTGCCAGTTAATGTCTAAGTAAATGTGTCAATGGCTCAGTATGGAAACAATTATCGCAAAGCATTAGAGTCGGGAGTTCAACGATCTTTCAAAATGCAGAACAGGGTTCCTTCTTCTACCGGGTTAGTTAGTCTAGGACAGGTCAGATCCTGGGGTCGAGGTGGAGGAGGAGAACCGCGACGTAACTATGGTAATCGAGGATTTAGTTTAGGGAACCCCGATCAAGCTCTCCATAACAATCTATACACGGCGTTGGCACCCCGCGACCTAGACGGCGCTGCCTGCAATGATGACGACAATTTAACAGGTATTGGTTGAGTCGCCTGTTAGACGCCTATAGATACTGTGCTGCCTGCATTGAATTGAATTGAATTGAATTGTAACATAACTCCGTTGGGAGTATATGTAGCACATGGCCCTTGAGAGGGGGCATATGGCCTATCATACATCCTAAGCTACTTCCTGCAAGGGTGGGGATGTAAAGGACCCTTGCTCTAGGTGCACCAGGGCACTTGCATCCCCATGATCTTCAAGCTATGCCCAGCGAAGGGGGAGCCTGTCATGGGGGGGAAGATCAGCATAGCTATACAAAGAAGCTAGGGCATGGCGTCTCAGCAGAGAGTTACTCCCTGCATGGGCACAACATAACTAAATAAAGCTAGGCATCATCTGGAGTGTGGCTCATCATAGGCACACATGTACATGATTAAATAAAGCGCGTGGCTTAGCTGGGATAGTGCCTCTAGGAGGCGTACATGTACATGGCCACGGTCTATCTATTCTACACTACTGCTGCTGTATTCCCCTAAGCTGGGGCGTCTGGAGTCGCTGGGGCCGCGGGGGTCGCCTGCCAGGGCTTGTGGCCGACGTAGATGGCCGCCCCCTTCCAGTACACCGGCTGCCTGCATTCCAGGACACATTCCAGGCGAAGTTAGACTCCATCGCCGCGGGCTGTGTGCATAGATAGATACATTACCTACTCTGTCCTCAGAACCTACGAATTTTTCATCATTAGGGTTGCTGTTTCAGTTCCGGCACCAGTAGGGTTGCTGGTCCGGTGTTGGCCTACCTACCATTCGGTTTTCTGGTTGCTGTCTTGGCATACGTAGTGGGACGATTAGCGTCCTTGTTTTCTACACCTTTTGTACCTTGCTGCGATTCTTGATCCTATTAATGTTTGAATGCTAAACTGGAATGTATCCTCATTTAATTTTACTGTCTATCATACACGACCCCAAGTTGAGACCCCTCGTGGGGTTCGTCAGTCATCTTCTACCCCTACCGTATGAAGCTCAATGATTCCTTACATTAATGCTGTCAACCTTGCTTGATAGCTCAATCTTCTTTTCCGGCTTGTCGAACACACTTTTCTCACTCTGGTACAGATAAAGGATTACATTCTTATCTTTAGTCACCTCTTATTCTTACATTCCTGTACGCCCCGCGTTTGGGTTGGGGCCTGTATGCTCGTCAGCTCTTGGCAAGCATCTTAGATGCTTTGTAGGGGGGGAGGAAAGGAAATTATAATTTTCCCCTACACTCAATGAAATCTCCATCTCCTCCACCTCAAGTGTCTCGATCCTATGCGTTCATTAGGAGTAAAGTCGGTCAGCCACGTAGTGCTAGTACTTGTATACCTTGCCTAGGAATAGATTCGGCTAGTCGCCGATGCTAGAACGTTGTTCATCGCCTTCCACTCTCTTTTACGCTTGGATGTATATGCCTACGTTTAGACCCTTATGGTTGGTGTTGTACCCCACAGCAGGAGTTCCTCGGCTACGGTGAATTGGTCATCGACGACCATTCGGGCGCCATCTTTCAACGACTCCCATATCAGTGTTGGGCGTCCTGCGTTATATACCATGGTTTTTATTTTCTATCAGTATGGTAATATTGAGCGATAGCTGTGCACAGAAAATTATATCAGCGTGTTCGTCTTCAAAAGACGAGTCTAATGCAACCAACACGATGAAATTTCATGGCCGGAGTCAAAAGTTATGAGCACCAAACTCATTTCCATCTCCATTCATATTCATCGTTCTGAACGGCTCGAACACACGGACAAGATAACAGCAGCCTCGAGCTATACTCTGCCTCCGGATTCTCACGATTTCTGGCCTGCGCTGGTTGTCTCGATCCTTGATGGTATTAATTATTTATTAATAGACACGTGACTGCGTCACGTGAGCATAAGTCCTCAGTGCATGGGAGGGGGACATGGGATGGAATGGATGGTGTAAGCTATCTAGGTCCTAGTTACAGGGTTGTGGGCACCGCGGCCCGAATCGCTATGAATGCCATACGCGGTCACACGCGGAGCCCCCACAGACGTGGGGATGGTCTCCATCATCACTATACTTGCCATCTATCCTTGCGTACCAATGATTAAATTAAATTGAATTAAATTATAACATGCCTCCGTTGGGAGATCATGTAGCACATATTCCTTGATGGATGGGTGGGGTGGAAGGAGCCGCGTAATCGAACTAACCTAACTCTAATCTAGCTAGTCTAGAAAAATCCTATAACTACCCTACTCATCAAAACGCCTCCTCCGCTTGGGGGGAGGTGGTTTGCCCACAGGGTCGGGCGTGTGAGCCTTGACAATCCTCTTCCACCGCGTTCTACCAATGATCTGCCTCCATTAATTAATTAATAATTAATAAGCACGTGACTGCGTCACGTGGGTGCCAATACAGAGTAAAGGAACCTTCAACCCTATATACACAGCGAGCAGGAGGGAGGGCGCCCTAGCTTCTCTCACTGCCGCAGCCCACAGGTGGGCAGGCCACAGAGCGCTCTCTCCACGGCATATGGTGCCGGGGCGCAACACTGTGGGTGCAATACAACCAGTGCAATACCATAGGTAGGCTGACGCATAGCTTATGCTACAAATGTGAGGTGGGCTCAAGATGTCGGCAAATTAAGGCGCAAGCTGATGGCCACGAGGTGCCAGAGCTAATTGAAGGTACTATAACGCTGTGCGCTAATATCGTTTCAAGTGCTGTAATGCCTAAGCTATCCCATAATCGATTGCCCCCATCTAGACAACTAGCTGGAGTGCTCTATCCCGGGGCAGCCCGGGGGGGCTTCCACAGTTTCTTGTTGACATAGAGGTCCCCGCCCCGCCAGTACACTTGGGGCTTCTCGGGGTTGGTCTTGTGGCGGATGTAGTCGGGCCACTGATCGCGGCGTTGCTGCTGCTGGGCTGGCGTCAGGTCGTCGTCATCTGCCTCCATATCACAGACAAACCAGGAGGCTGCCCAGGTGTGAGCCCGTCACGTAGACCTAGTGTATAGCACATGTCCATGCCGAGTCTATCACGAAAAGTCCACGGGTGGCGCGGCCCTGCCGCATGCGGCCTGGGGCACGCCAGGTGAGGACATATCGCCCAGGCTGGGCCCGCGTGCTTGGTGCCAACTAGTCTATCTGATGTGTCTACCTGATCTGTGCGGGCCAGGCGCCCGGCTACTAGGCCCACGGGCCTGTGCCTAAGAATGTGGGAAACTGACATAGGGCAAACTCAGCGTACAAATCCTCATGACTAATGTGCAAACCAAAGGGGATGTGAAGGGCCTTGCGCAGCATCTTGGTGACGTTGCCGTCGAGTCGTTGCTCCAGCTCCTGCGTCAGTGTCCACGTCTCGGCGCCGTAGGTCAGGATCGTCAGAATGACGACCTTGAAGAGGTCACGCTTGACGATCCGGGGTAGGGCGGGGTTGCTCCACCAGCGGCGGTGGTCATGGAGTTGCGCCCACGCCATGCCGATCCGTGTCGTCAGGTCGTCCTCGCAGTCGGGAAGCCAAACTGCCGAGCAGCTTGAAGCGGCCTGAAGTAGGGTAGTTGACCTCGGTGTCGTCTAAGAGGCGGAGTGTGTGGGGGGGCCCTGCCATGCCGAGGGCCAGGGCCTCCGTTTTGGGGCTGATTTCTAGACCAACCGCCCGAGCCTCGAGCGCCAGGCAATCTAGATAGCCATTTGAGTTGGGCAGACTCCGGCTTCTCGATGAGCGTGGTCGTCGGCATAAATGAGGTCAGCTAGTAAATTCTGCTTGTTAGTCGGCCCCCCTTCTCCAAGCTCGTTCGTGATCACTAGGCCAGGGGCACGGCCTGCAATGCTAGCAAAGTGAGCACGTGCCTGGCGCATAGCATAATCCACTACAATCATAAACAGGTACGGCGACAGGACGCAACCCTGCCAGACGCCGGTCTGCAGTGGACATGGCGGGGTAATGCCGTGTTGAGTGCGCACCGAAGTGGTCGACCCCTCACACAGCGTGCGGATGACGGTAATCAGGGGAGTGGGGACGCGAGCCCGAGCAAGGACAGCCCATAGAGCGTCCCAGAGGACAGAATCAAAAGCCTTGATGAAGTCCACGAAGATCAGGATGGCGGGAAACTCACCAGGTTGTGCACATGAGAGCGATTTCCTCGAAGAGGCGGCGCGCGACGAAGATGGCCATGACGGTGTTGCGCCCAGGACGGAAGCCCATTTGACTTTCCCCAAGGTGACAGTCGAGAGCAGCACGAAGGCGGTTGAGGATCATGCGCATGAACAACTTGAGTGTTTTACCCTTGGAGGGTAATGTTTACCCATGTTAATTCGTACCCTGTCCTGGAATTGCCAAAGTTGGAGCCTAGAGTGAGGGCCGGAGGGCGAAGCTGCAGCCGGAGCTGCGAACGTATTTTCAGGGCTTAGCGCAGCCGCCAGGCCATGCGTTGTGCAGACGAGCGTTTGCTCGTCGATCATAATATTGCGCAATTAATTAATTAATTACTATACAACCCAAAAGGTGGCACCCCAAAACCCTCAAAATTTGGCCCATGCTAACATCACTTGTGATCCATTTGCACCATGCTAAATTATGATTGGGGGCACAAGTTAATAACATCTCTGGTGCATGAGTTGTCCATGCACTTGTTGGGGGTACTAACCCCCATCTATACACCAAAGGGCCGCACCAATATTGTGCTATAAATAGAAAAAGACGCTAATTAGGGCTGGGTATGCCCCACCCAATGCACACATTTGTCAGCAAAAATAAGTGTAGCGTCCATAGTTTCCTGAGTTTGTAAAAATTGCTGAGCCATTTACATCACGCAAATGGCGAAACCTTGAACAGTTACTAATGACCCCCGCAAAACAACCCTTTTTTTCTGGACATTAGTTGGGACTAAACATGTCATAAGCACTTCAGATAACGCCACAAAATCAAACGAAAATCCGGCTAACAGGGGGATAGCTGTGGTCCAAGTCCCAGGTCATTCCGACAAGTCTAGCTCAAGTTATAAGGTTTTGCGAGCTAAAACCTGAACATACGCTAAATGAGGCTTTTCTGTGTGGAAGGCCACCTAGACATGACGTTTTCCATCCAAGAAGCCAAAAAACATGCCCAACTCGATCACACAACATAAGAAAAGGCTAGGCACCTCATCTGCCCTCCCCTGCCCTCAGCATGGCCAGCCTTGCCAGCATGGGCATAGCGACACCATCGCTAGGCATACATACACCAAGAGAGCATGCACTATGCTCAGCCCAAGGTTACCATATTGTAAATTTATGCCAAGAACTCAGCAAGCATACGTGCAGTAAAAACCTTAGAAAGACTGCCCAAGCAATAGAGGCAACTGCAGCCTGCAAACTTGGCAGCAAATCATACATGCAGTCCGCCGAGCATTCACATCTTATCCAGCTTGCCTTACGCGCTGCACACATAGCAGGGAAGTCTCCATGGTTATAGCTCAAGGAAAGCAATGGAAACACCTACCATCTAATACAACGCCACTCATGCAGTATGGCCAGCAAAAGAACCACTCTCACCTCCCTTGCCAGTATGGTAATTTGCTAAGAACTTCTTTAGCTTAGCTGATGCCAGCTTGTTAGCCTCTAGGCACATATGCCGGATGTCGTTACTAAAACAGGCGTGTCATATCCGGCACAAAACAAAGCGTCAGAGCAAGCTCATGTCCAAAGGATTATGGAGAACAAATGCCAACACATTACCAACAACTTAACCTCGGCGCCTTTAGCATGCCAGCCACAAACTACACGAAATCGTACGAAATAGCTAGGAATCTGACGAAGCAACCGAAAGAAATGGAGCGCTTCCTGCTGCAGGGAAACTGCCCGAAAAAAAGGCGAAAGGCCGACGTTAATGCACCTGCCTGCGTGGAAATGTTTGGTGCATAAACTGGCACGCAAGCGCAAACAATTAAAGACATCATCCATTATAGGCGAACAAGGAAGGTGCGCCTTCCGTGAATACGTCGAAGGCGACATATGCATGCGTTAAGGCCGCGCCGTGCGTAGGTTCTTACCTTGAATGCCGGCAATGTAAAAGAAACCGGGAAGCTTCGGCACAAACTCGACAACACCATTAAGTTAGCTTCATAATCTCTCTTCAGAGCCTACGTTGCCTCACAATCGCTGCCGTAAACCCGCATTAAATTTCATTATCCGCAAGAGAACTTATATCCTGGACCCCCGCCGCGCCCGTAGCCGTTCGAGAAATTATATATTAGCGATATTGCAAACCGTAAACTTTCCGCAATGGAAAGTGGTCATCAACTAATCTTCTGCGGAATTCGTGCAGTTTTGCTAGCTTTTACCATGCCATGTCGATTAATATTGCCTAAGGCACGCCGCCATGGCCACCTCCGCGAGGGTTGAGCGGTCCGGGCACACATTACCCGGTATACACCGTACGGACGGTGCCGCAAATTTTTTGGCTCGGAAAATATTCGGCGCGCCACGTCCCCTGAAATTAATTAATATTGCGTTACACCCTCCGCATCAGGTCCGCATTGTAATTCGGTACAGCCGAAAGACCATTTGGAATTAGACAATAGCGTTTTATTGGTTGCAAGTGCTACTGTGGCCGTTCAATTATTTAATTTTGTTTGTTTGTTTACCGAACAACCGTTGAACTGGCCACGCAGTTTAATAATTCTTTGTTTGTTTTGTATAACCAAGCCGGCTGCACCGCTCTTACCGCCAGTAAAAGCACATTAATTTTGTCTCTTTTTATTGATTTAATGTTTCTTTGTTTTTACAACAGAGAAAGACCTCAAGAGGCGCTTTTGGCAGTCAAAGAATATTTATTTACACTTTCTTTGTTTGTTTTGTAGCTAGAAAAACTACAGGGGAGTACACTCACCCCTAGGGAATTAGTTATTTGAAAATCTTTTGCTTTATTTATCGTTTGCAGGTGGTCGGCGCCCAGCCTCAAAATTATTTAGTAAACCTATCAGTGCAGAGGGTGTACAAAGTCTTCGGGAAAAATATATCAGATTGTGCGTGGTGCTATTTTTGCTAGGGTTGGGTCCACGCTGGATTTTGGGCAGCGAGTACGAGTACCGAGTACTACTCAGGCTAAAAAAAGTCGGCGAGTACGAGTACCGAGTAAGTACTACTCGGGCTCAGAAAAAGAAGGCGAGTACGAGTACCGAGTACTACTCGGGCTCAGAAAAAGCCGGCGAGTACGAGTAGCGAGTAGTACTCGAGCTCAAAAAAATAGGCGAGTGCGAGTACCGAGTACTACTCGGGCTCAGAAAAAGAAGGCGAGTACGAGTAACGAGTAGTACTCGAGTAGTACTCGAGTACCTGCGATACTATTGGCTGATATAATTTCCCTAAAATTTACAAAAAAAACTATGAAGTAACGAGCCAAATATATATATACTTTCTGAAAATAACAATACTTTATGAAAAGAGACAACAAATATTAATGGCCGGCAGCACTAGGGTTGGGTCCACGCTGGATTTTGGGCAGCGAGTACACCGTCCGCATTGGAAGTTCTAACTAAATAATTAGCTTCTGGAAAATGTTCTGGCTGAAAACCATAAAAAAAACAAAAGAAAATTAATTAATTAACTCCGGGGGCTGAGGACTGGACTCAACAAACAAACAAACAAAATTAATTAATTAACTCATGTGGGCTCTGGGTATCACTGACCTCCACTGACTCTAGCCTATGGCCGCCGAAGGGGGGCCGCCGGGCCGGATTGCCGGCCGAATTGGGGGCGGCGTGTACGATATCTACCAAACAAACAAAAGAAATTTATTAATTAAATAAGTACCCATGTGCCTTGAACGGCTGTAGGACAAACAAACAAACAAAAGGTTTTAATTAAATAATAAAAACCCGGGACTCTGACTGGCTCCCCAACAAACAATCCAGGGTTATTCGTAATGCAAATACGGCAAAAATTGACCCATAATCCGGCGGAGCCCATTTTCGGAAGAACCAAAGGTTCGAAGAAAGGGCGAAGCCAATTTAGTTGGAGAGGTGCGTGAGAAGGGGGATGCACGATTAGCGTTACCATTGGAGGAAACTTAGCCGACGGTGGATCTTTGTTTAAAGTTTTTGCATCTGCGGCTGTAGTGGTACGGTCAGTAGAAAAAGGTCCAGTTTTTTGGGAAACTTCAACCGGCGAGTAGACCATCAACCGAATTTCGGACAAACGGCTAGTTGTATTTTCTGCAAACGGCTAGTTGTATTTTCTGCAAACGGCTAGCATGCGCCAAAGCCCAGATTCCCAGATTCGCTGTCAAGCCTGCGTCCAGGTCCGCACTCCGGCTCGCCCGTCACGAAGGTGTCATCCTACCCTAGAGCGAAGCTTCGGAAGCGAAGCCATAAGAAAAAAAAATACCCTACCCTGCCCACCCATCGCTTCCGCCAAGGCTGCATGCCATTGAATTCGTCTGCACAGGCTGCATGCGATAGCAATCGGACTTCATCGGCAATTCATCAGATGAGAATGTTGAGAGGCATTCATCATTTCATTTCTTATGTGTCCATGAGCGTCCGGTCCGGCGGCACGTCTATTTGACTCGCATCTACAGGTGCGCTGAATCCGATATGTCCGATATGTTGCCTTGGGCGCCCTGACTAACATCAAGATTATAGGGTTCCTGAAGGGTTGCAGCTCTCTTCACGTGCTGTCATCAATTGATGTGCGTCTTCCTTCGTGCTGCTCATGACCGCATCGCATTTTGTAATGCATTCTTTATGGCATGTCGGGATTGCGTTTCATTCAGGCCATCCGCTATCGCGCGCCTGGATTTCCAACTACCCGCGTATATTCGCCGGTACCGTGGCCCCTTCGCCAGGCCCTCCGCGCGCGGGCCATGTACCACGCACCTTGAGCTCACATTTTCCGTTTAAAATATACCGAGCCTCCCGCAGAACGGTGCGTTGTGCCATCCGCGCATTCAATGTCTTCTTTTGCTTCGTTACCATCCTTTTTTTCATTCCCAGCATTGAGTTAGTTAGGGAAAATGCTGCTGGAATTTGCAACTTCTCAGGCTCAAAGGTGACATGCAAGTCTATTGATAATACAATGTCTTCTTTTGCTTCGTTACCATCCTTCAATTCATTCCCAGGTTTGTTGAATTAACAACCTGCCTTGATTCAATTATGCATCAGCGGTAGACAAGAGGGTGTCAATCTCAATTGATCCCAGTGCATATAGGGAAAGCCCATGTTAGAGTCATCTTCAAGGCTAGTCAACTCACAATTAACTGACACTACGCCCAATTGGTGTCGGACTTCAGTTGGTCCTTCTCGTTCCACGTCACAATGAATTAAATAATTGAACTCGTGCTCAGTCCTGGTGGGTAGTCACGTGGTATTCACCCCCGGGGCCGGTGAATGGATGGGTGGGCCGGTGCACACTGTCCGACCGGATTATTAAATCTATAGCAAGGAGCCCGACACTACTTAGGAAAAGAGACAGCAAACGCGGATAACTAATTAATTACACTCGTGCTCCCGTTAATTAATTAAAGTGCTCCCGTTGGGGAGTCACGGATCATTAAACGCGGATAACAATCGTGCACGTCATAGGACAGGATGAGCCTGACTAAACTGTTACCAGGCGGCAGGGGCGTAGGTTACATTAGTTTAGCTAGGATTTTGTAGGTAGTTTTTTTCGCGGCTCCGCTACAGTATCCATGACCCCCACCTGTCCATGGAACTGACGGACTGATATGTGCTACATGTCCTCCCAATGTTATAATTGAATTTGACGTGAAAGTTACAACGCACGTTAACATTTATTTTAACGTGATAGTTACAACGCACGTTACTTTATTTAATTAATTTTATTTTTTAAAAGCAAAGCACCTACTGTCACGGAGTTTATGACCATCCTTCTCCAACTTCACCTCATCTGCCTGGGTGGTTATCGCTCCTAACGGGGGGGGGGGGGGCGGCGGCGTGGCGTGGCGCGGGGTGGCGGGGCAATACTAACTAGACTGTTCTTCCGAAAATGGGCTCCGCCGACGAAAGTTTTAACGTGAAAGTTACAACGCACGTTACTTGATAACAAACTTCCAATGCGGACGGTGTACGAGTACCGAGTACTACTCAGGCTTAAAAAAGTCGGCGAGTACGAGTACCGAGTACTACTCGGGCTCAGAAAAAGAAGGCGAGTACGAGTAACGAGTAGTACTCGTCCAAAAAAAAGTAGGCGAGTACGAGTAACGAGTAGTACTCGAGCTCAAAAAAGTAGGCGAGTACGAGTAACGAGTAGTACTCGGGCTCCAAAAAAAAGGCGAGTACCGAGTAGTGAGTAGTACTCACTACTCGGTACTCGCCTTTTGTACTCGTGGACTTAGTACTCGTGGACCCAACCCTAATTTTTGCCAATATTATTTTTGCGTTTAATCTTGTACCGTATTATTTTTGCGTTTAATAGCTTCAGGCTTAGCAGTTAGCACAATATTGAACTACAGCTGTAAGTCTGTAACCGATTTTCGTAGCAGATGCGCCTAGAAAAGCTGGGCCGTCGAGGAGCTAAACGGTTGCTCCCATGTCGCCAAGTGGGTTTACAAGGCAGTTTTTCCTGCCCGATTTGTGCCCTACACAGCCTAGCACCGGCCTCCGGCATCAGTTTTAAAAACATAACGACCGAATAATCGTTATGGACCTACGCGCACCTCCAAAGCCCCATGCCGAAAATTGGATAACGTCAATATAATGCGGAACCGTTGGTCAGGATGCAAGTTGGTCGAGGGTACAATAAGGCCCAGCATTCCGCACCTGATGCAGTCTAGGCTCGCCCACCCCAAGCTCTTCCCAGGCTCAATCCCACCCATCCCACCTCCACCTCCGCTTAGAAACAATGGCGTCTCTTACCTCTTCCTTCTTGACTGGAAGCCAGCTGAAGGTCGCCTCGTTCCAATCCGCTAGGTACGATGCGCCCTCTCTTCTTGGTGTACTGTGCCTGGCTGCTGGGCGCGCCCGCTGGTGGTTTCGGCAGCAATTTCTGCAATGATAGCCTTTGGCCGTCGCACCATGAAGTGTGCAGTGAATGCTTATCCCTCCCCAGATACATGGGAGTGAGCCGCTCGAAATTAGATCGGGATGGCTTCGTTCCGTAAGCAACCTTCCGCTCCCGTCAGTGCGCAATTACTGAAAGTCATCGTTCCCTATCTCTCCCGATGCTGCTGCGCCCCGTGCCCACACACAGCAGCCTGAGCCAAGGAAAGAAGCTGGGCCGTGGTGTCCCTGGTCTCAAGCCAGTCCCCGCCCGTGCCCCTGTGGTCGCATGCCTGGCTCCCAAGTCAACGAATGACTTCTCTGCCTCCCCTAAAGAGGAGGCCGCCAACGCGGTCATGGAGCTGTCCTCCATCTCGCTGCTGCGCGGGTTCGAGGCCCCCCTCCGCAACCTGATGAGCTCCGTCGGCATGGTCCCCGCTGCCGCCCCAGGCACCTCCTCGGCGGGCCTGAACCTGGGCACGATCCTCGTGCTCGCGGCTGCGATCGTCTCCAGCGCTGCCCAGATGGCCAACGCGGCGACCATCCCGTCCTGTAAGTCTGCTCCCCTGTTCGTCAGGCTTTCTGTTTCCGGTTCCCTTCAAGGCGTGGCCCTTGGTAGCTTGACAGTGACAGCTGGCTTTAATTAATCAGCCCGACTACCCTGTCTTAGCTTGCTGATCTACCACGATGCAGCCTTCTTTTCTTGATCAGTATCAGCCCATCTCCCCACCATGACCAGCCACACTGACATGTCCTCGGCCACCATGTTCCCTTGCTCCCTTGTTCTGCTGCCCCCCGCCCCCTGCCCAAATCCAGCCATGGGCGCTGCCATCGATGAGAGCCTCAGCCGCCTGGCCCACGGTGCCCCTGATGCCTCCATGGGTGCCCAGCTGCAGAAGGCGGGCGCTGTGCTGCCCCTGATCGCGGCCGCGGGCCTGAATGCGGGCGAGCTGTCCTCCACCGTCTCCCGCCTGGCCCCAACCGCGCTGCCCCTGGCCGTCGGCGGGTCCCTGGCCACCGTGGGCTGGACCATGCTCTCCAAGTCGCGCAGCTCCACAGCGCGTCCGGTCGCACTCATCCAGCGCGAGGCGGACATCCTCAACAAGGCCCAGAAGGTCGTGGAGGCTAACAACATTACGCGCACCTTTGAGGAGGCCCTGGCCGACCGTACCGCGGTGGTCGGCAAGTACTACCCCGGCGCAACCAACCTGGAGGACTTCATCTCCCGTGCGGAGGTCGCCCTGTTTGAGAACGGGTTTGTGGGCGAGAACACGATCGCCTGCCTGAACGTGTGCCGTGATGAGGTCTGCGAGCCGATGCGTGAGGCGGTTGAGGATGTCTTCGGTTCCTCGTTCATGGTCAACGGTCTGGGCGGCATGCTCACCTGCGGTGTGACCGGTGTCAAGGCCGGCATCTCCCACTCCCCCGTCCTGGGCGGCCGTGAGCGTTACGTCTTCTTCTCCTTCCCCCACATTGCCATCGACTCGTCCGGCAAGGTGGGCGCCATCCACCGCCCGGGCCGTGGCCAGGAGTCCACCGCGTGCGGTGCCATGATCGGCGCGCTGGGCACGATCAAGGCCAATGGTGTGGAGCCCGAGTGCAAGGTCAAGGGCGTGCACGAGCCACACGACTGTGAGTTCTCCATTTGCCGCGCCCGCATGGCGCGCACCCTCAAGGCCAAGGGCATGAACCCGGCCGACGTCGACCTGGTCAAGTTCACGGCCGCGGCCGAGGAGCGCATCACGCATGACCTGGAGGACCTGATCATGGACGCCGTCGACACGTGAGTGTTTTCCCCCTTTTTGAGTCTCTGCTCTGTTTTCTGGTGTCACTTGTCCATGCTTTGAGTTCAACTGTGCACATTGTACCGCATGGCCAGGGTGGAAGAGAGCTCTTCATGTTTTCTTTCCAATCTTGCCTTGCAATCCTTCATCATCAGCTGATAGTTCCCTTCGTAAAAAATAGTCCAGTTCATAATGAATAAAGTGATAGTAGCTTGCTCCATGAATGCCTCCTCCCATGTGCTGACCTCCTCACGCCACCTGGCCCTACTTTCCTCTCTCTTTTTCTGTTCCCCACCACAGCTCCAAGGCCGACTATGCGGTCATCACGGGCATCCAGATCCACGCGTGGGAGGCTGAGGCTAATGAGAAGGAGCTGCTGGAGGGTGGCAACAAGGACCGCCACGACTTTGAGTTTGTGCTGCCGGGCAAGGCCTACTGCGTGATCAACGGCGAGCGCAAGGAGATGGACCTGTCGGCGCTGCCGGCCCTCACCCCCCGCATGATCACCCTCATGCGCAACGCCAAGATGAGCAAGGAGGGCCCATCCGGCGGCCGCTTTGCCATGCCCACCGCGGCCGGCGCGACCGTCGCCACCCGCCTGCTGACCGACCGCAAGACCATCCAGGTCGCGTCCACCGTGCCACCCCCCGCAGTCGTCGCGGTGGAGGACAATGCCGCCACCAACGACATTGAGCGCGCTGCCATGCTCCAGAAGCACTTCCCCTACTTCCTGGGCTATGAGGACTTTGTCTCCCGCGTCGAGATCTCCCTCCACAAGTTTGGCTTTGAGTCGTATAACTCGATTGCCTGCATCAACCTGTGCCGTGATGAGATCACCGGCCCACTCAAGCAGAAGATCGACAAGGTCTTCGGCTCCTCGTTCAACGTCAACGGGCTCGGCGGTGTCCTCACCTGCGGTGTCACCGGTCTCAAGGCTGGCCTGTCGCACTCCCCGACCTGCAAGTTCTCAGGCCGCGAGCGCTACGTCTTCTTCTCCTTCCCACACATCGCCGTGGATGCTGATGGCAACATTGGCCGCGTGCCACGCCCCAACCGTGACGCGCCCTCGACCGCGTGCGGTGCCCTGATCGCCTCGTTGGGCGAGATCAAGGCCGTCGGCCCCATGGCGCTCGGCGAGATGGCAGTCGGCACCCACAACGCCAAGGACCCGGAGTACTCAATCCTCAAGCAGCGCCTGGCGCGCGCCACCATCCGCGAGGGCAAGGACGTGGCGGACCTGGACCTTGTCGGCATCACCAAGATCGCTGAGCGCATGATCACCGAGGACCTGGAGAACCTGATCATGCAGGCGGTCGACATCAAGAAGGCGGACTACGCGGTCATCACGGGCATCCAGATCCACAACTGGGCCAGCGAGAACGACAAGGTCAGCCTGGAGGTCGTCGCGCCCTGCTCGGCGTACGCTGTCATCAACGGTGTCCGCAAGGATATTGACATCATTCGCACGCCGTCGCTTGCGCCACGCCAGATCGAGTTGCTGGGCAACGCCGAGGCGGATGGCTTTTAAATGCTAGGTGGCCCTGCTTGACTTTCTGAAGGCGGTGGCGGGAATACTGGCAGCTCTCCCAGTGGCCTGGGAAGAAATAGTTAGATTGTGCTGTATTGTGAATAGAAGAGGATAGGAGGAAACCCTTTTGCTGGCAGTGGTTAGGGATGGCCGCTGCTTAGTGAAACACACACTGCGACTTGTATATTTGCGTAGTCTGGCAGCTTGCTACACCGTAGGTGGGGCATAACACCCACAACATAGTGCCTCTTTACGAGCATCGCCAAACACATATGTACAGCTCTGTATTTTTTAGGCAATCTGGGCTGTCAACTGAGGTTTATATAGCCCTTTACTCGTCTTACTTTGCAGGCTGCTCGTGACTGTTGAATAATTCTTTAATTTATTAAGAAACATGTTTCAAGAGAAACCCACATTTGCAAGCAACCATGGTTTGAGTGAGAAATTGTGATAATACTTGCTATCTGCACTTGGGATTGCACTTCCCCAAGGAGTGGCTGTCTGTGCATGCGCTCCTGTTGCAGGGAATCGGTGAAAACATGGCTCCAAATTGAATTGAAATTTGGAGTTGGAAAGAGGGATATCAAGGAGAGACAACCAGCGCAGCCAAGAAACCAGGAGAATCCGGACCATAGGATAACTCGAACCTGCCATTATATTTTCCGCGTTTTCGCGTCATTCAGGATGATGAATATGAATGGAGATGGAAATGTGTATCCTTATTCATTGAAATCATGGCTGGATATCAAGGAGACAACCAGCGCAGGCCAGAAATCGGGAGAATCCGGACCATGGTAGCTCGAGCCTGCCGTTATCTTGTCCGCGTGTTCGAGTCGTTCAGGATGATGAAGATGAATGGTGATGGAAATGTGTATCCTTGTGCATTGAAATTATGGCTATGATGAAATTATGGATATGATGAAACTTCTCAACGACTCGACGGCAACATCACCAAGATGCTGCGCAAGGCCCTTAACATCCCCTTTGGTTTGCACAAAAGTAATGAGGATTTTTACGCTGATTTGCCCTATGTTTCCCACATTCTTAGGCACAGGCGCCTGGGCCTAGCCGGGCACCTGGCCCGCACAGATCAGGTAGACACATCAGATAGACTACTGAGCTGGCACCAATTAAGCCCGCCCAGCCTGGGCGATATGTCCTCACCTGGCGTGCCCCAGGCCGCGCGCGGCAGGGCCGCCACCCGTGGACTTTTCGTGATAGACTCGGCATGGACATGTGCTACACTAGACGTGACGGGCTCACACCCGGGCAGCCTCCTGGCTTGTCTGTAATATGGAGGCAGATGGAGGATAGTTCGATCACGCGGCTTCCTCCTCCACCCCATCCATCATGGAATATGTGCTACATGATCTCCCCACGGAGGCATGTTATAATTTTAATTTTTTTTTTTTAATGGAGGCAGATGGTGCGCAAGGATAGATGGCAAGTAGTGATGAAGGAGACCACCCCCAAGCCTGTGGGGGCTCCGCGTGTGACCGCGCGTATGGCATTCATAGCGATTCGGGCCGCGGTGCCCACACCCCTGTAACTAGGACCTAGATAGCTTACACAATCCATTCCATCCCATGTTCCCCTCCCACTGAGGACTTATGCTCACGTGACGCAGTCACGTGTCTATAAATTAATTAATTAATGGAGGCAGATGGTACGCAAGGATAGATGGCAAGTAGTGATGAAGGAGACCACCCCCAAGTCTGTGGGGGCTCCGCGTGTGACCGTGTATGGCATTCATAGCGATTCGGGCTGCGGTGCCCACAACCCTGTAACTAGGACCTAGATAGCTTACATCATTCCCCTCCCACTGAGGACTTGTTAATTAATTAATTAATTAAAATCATAGCTCCGTGGGGAGCATATGTAACACATAGCCCTGAGAAAGGGGCATCTATGGGTTTGTAATACAATCAGGGCGACAACCTGCAGGTGTAGGATGTACAACTATCACCTGCTCTGGGTGCACAAGGTGCACCTGCACCGCCATGATGGTTCATGCCTCCTAAACAAGCACAAGCACACAGGGCGGCTTGAGGAGAGGGCCGGGCGCCTAGAAGGCCTGCATGATGTTGGATGGATGGATGGATCGATGGATGGCCGGATGGATGGATGGATGGATGGATGGATGGATGGATGGATGGATGGATGGATGGATGGATGGATGGATGGATGGATGGATGGATGGATGGATGGATGGATGGGTGGGTGGGTACACGCAACCCTACCGGTCTAATCTATCTAGGTAACACAAAAACAATCCTACTCTATATCTATGGTGCTCGCGACCCTAGGGGTCTTGTCTAGCATGCTTCCCACGTGTGCAAACACCTGAGCCCACTTGGCCTTGTCCATAATCTTTTTCCAAATCACGGAGAGTCCTAGGCCCCCCGTGTCCTCTACGAGCTGCTCTTTGAAGGTGCGGGCCTTGCGGCGTCTAGCCTGGCTGGGCCCGGCCCACGTGAGGAGGTGCCTGCTCGGCTGAGCGCCGGGTCGCAGCCCTGCGGAGGGGCCACGTGAGGTGCCTACCCGGTTGGTGCGAGCTAAACTTGCCCTAGTAGCTGCAGGCGCCTCTGCTTGATGGTGCTGGTGATAAGTGGCATGCCTCAGTGAGGTATACCTTGCGGACATCAGCAGCGTATCCCATACGGAATATTGACCGCAGCATGTTGGTGACCACCCCGTCCAGCTTTTTGGCAAGGTCGGCGGCAAGGGTCCACGTCTCGGCCCCGTACGTAAGAACAGGGAGGACCAGGACCTTTTAAACCAGGTCCTGTTTCTCTAGCTTGCCCAAGGGCTTGCGCCGGCCACAGGGCCCTGTATTGGCGTAAAGCGTGCCAGGCGCTGGAAAGGGGAATGGTGGGGTGGTGCCTTCCGCAGTCCGCACTACTGCCTGTGAACCCTCATACAGCCGGCGAATCATTGGCAGCAATAAATATGGTGTTGCCGTCTTAGTCAGTTGCATCGTTTTTCCCGTCTTTGTTCTTATCGTGTCGATTTCATCACGACTCTTGTTGAACTCTTGCATCGTTTGTTGGTCAAAGACTATGACCGAGACATTATGCTCCGTCAAGTCCGGTGTTTTTTGCAACGTCACCCACATCTGTTCGGTGCTGCCCCTTGGCACAAGCTCTATAAACAGGTCGTGGACCGGCTGGATCGCGTAGTAGTATCTCGGCACATCTGAACCCTGTGATGCCAGATCTCCTTTGCAGCCGTTCCGAGCTTGGCACTGGATTCGTTGTCCACATCGTCGCGTCGCTGCAGCAACGCGATGTTTTTTGGCATACGCGGGCTTTTGGTTGAACCCGCCGCACATTTGAAAGTCGGCTGTCCTCCGGATTTTTGCCTTTGCACCGTGTGCAGTTCTTGGACGTTTGGAATCATGGCATGGCTAACGTTCTTGGGGGACACTGCAGCTGCGGGATCACGTGACCATTGAAAGGGCCATTCGCCTGCCATGCAGGCCCAGCTGGCCTGGTTTTGGTCACCATGGCCAACGTGAACGACCAGAAACGGGTCATGGGCGCCCGTCGCCTGCTCAAGGGCAGCCCCATCAGCATGGACGAGGACTACACCCCTGCACAGGCTGCTGGCGGCAAGGAGCAAGCTCTGGAATCACGCGAAGGTTGTGGCCATCCGGGAGGGGTACGTACGGGGGGGGAAGCGTGTGCAGATGCGTCTGAGGTCGGATGGTCGCTGGGTTGCCTCCTTTGACGGTGTTGAGATTAACACCACGGGTGCAGAGTCTCGTAGTGAGTCTCGTGGTGAGAAGCGTGCTGCCCCTGGTGGTTACCAGTAGGTAGACAAACCCACTCGTCGGCTCGCGGCTAACAGGCTTCGGGGACAGCCTCTAAATAGTCCCCCGTTCCACTACCATGCATCGACCTACCAGTCGACTGAGACACATGGTGGTCCCGGTATCTCGGGCTAGAACGACAGCTCTCAGCAGCCAGATTAGCAACACCCAACGCATGCTAGATTTTCTACGCCTCTGCGTTGCGCAAGCATCCCCGAATACCCCGAGAGCAGGCGGCCTGCAGGCTCGCATCCTACGCCTGCAGGACAAAATCAATGCGATGAAAAGCACTACTTCCTCCGCTTCCGGCTTCCCCCCTCCGTTCCACCCCCACCTCCACCCCCCGCCGCATCCACCCCCATCATCCATCGCCGTTCTCCCCTGGTGGGCCAGCAGGCATCCTTGGCCCTTGCCACTTTCAACACACGCACATTGCTAGCAGATGACGACCATAGCTGCCGGGTAGAGGAGCTTGTCGCATTTTGCATTGCACATCGTGTATCTATTCCGTTCAGTAGGCGTGCAGGAGCACCGTCGCCAGGTGCCATTTGGCACGGTGAGCACTAACCGCCTTGCAGGCGGTTGGCGTTTCTACTTCGCTGGAAGTGGGACGCCAGGCCAAGGTGGTGTTGGTGTTTTGTGTTCGCCGTTGGCAGTTGCTAGCCTCAGTATGCTTAAGTTTCTAACACCACGCCTTATGGTAGCACATTTCACCTCCATCGAGGGGCGGTCTAAACACCACCTCACGGTCGGGGTGGGCTATGCACCCCATAGTGGTCTACCTGAGTCGGAACGCAAGGAGTTCTTCGAGTCCTTGCATAGCCTTGAGGGGGTCACTCCGGCCCGCCACTTTTTGGTTATGCTGCTCGACGCCAATGCCATGCTCCCCGTGGGCACTGCTGGCACTGAGTCGCTTTGCGCCTGCTGACACTACTGCTAACGACAACACTCCCCTGTTTTATGCCTTTTTGCGGGATAGCGGGATGGTTGCTGTCAACTGCCACTTCCAACGTCCCTCACAGGACTTGGTCACTTTTCGTGGCCCTAACGGCCGTCAGGCCTGTTTGGACTACGTGGTGGTACGGCAGTCAAGGTGCACCTCGGTCCTGGACACCCGAGTGTTTGACACGCCGGCCACGGTGTGCTCTGACCACCGGTTGGTGCGCGCGACCATTCGGCTCCGGTTCACCACGTCCCCGTGCGCCGCGCCCCAGCCGTGGTCCGCCCTGACTGGTCTGCTCTACGTCCGGTCAAGGGAGATCCTGAGGACTGGACGGACGCCGAACACGAGCGGAACCGGTGCCGACGGGAGTACCTGTCGGCCCTGGGCGCCCGGGCGGACGTCGACGAGCTGGACAAGGGTGCCCCCAACGCCGCCATTTTTGCGGGCTTTGCGGCCCGTGCCCCGTTGCTGGCGGCCCGGCACCTGCCGGCCATGCCCCGCCGCCGCCCCGGCCCGCTCTACCGCCAGGACCCCAAGGTCTTGGCCGCCCGGCACCGCCTCAAGCGTAACCGGGACCCGCTGCAGAAACCAGTGCTCAAGGCCGCCCTCATGGAGGCCTACGAGCACGCTCAGGACGCGGAGGCGGCCCAGTGCATCGCGGATGCCAAGGCCTGCCAGGCTCGCAACCAGGGCAAGGACATGTGGTACCACCTCGACCGGCTCGGCGGCCGGCGGCAGCGCACCCCGGTGGAGCACACGGGGGACGGCACGGCGCCGGTCAGCCTTGACCGCTGGTTGGCCCACAATGTTTCCTTGACCGGTGGGGCTCGCGCCCCCCCCCGCCGCTTCACCCCGCGACGGCCGCCCGCCTCGGGGTTGCCGGACCCCCGCCGCCGCCAGCGCCCCCCTCCTCGGCCGCGGACCGTACCAAGTCCCCGCCTTGCAGGAGGGCTGCCTTGCCACTGACGACGTCGTCCCCCCCTTCACTTTGAAGGAATTGGACAGCGCCCTTGCTCGCCTGCGGTACGATGCGGCGGTCGGTGCCGACCACCTTTCTGCTGAGCTGCTGAAGACCCCTGATCCGGCGGTTAGGGATCTTCTGCTGGCGTTCTGCAACCGTGTTCTGCTTTCTGACGAGCCTCCGCCTGCTGAGTGGCAGAGTCACGGCCATCCGCGTCATGCTGTACAAGAAGGGCTCTGCTGCTGACCCCGGTAACTACAGGGGTGTCTGCCTCCAGAGCGCCGTGCTGAAGGTCTTCATGCGCATGATGCTGCACAGGCTCCGCGCCGCGCTGGACCCACACCTGGGTGAGTCTCAGATGGGTTTCCGTCGTGGTCGTAACTGTCACTGTCATGGCTGTGTTTGTCGCGCGCCGGTTGATGGAGGAGGTGCGTCGCCGCCTTCCCCCTGACAGTTTGCCGCTGGTCTTCATTTTTGTTGACTATATCAAGGCCTTTGACACGGTCCTCTGGGAGGCTCTTTGGGCCATCCTAGCTCTGGATCGAGTGCCACCTGCGTTTATTGCTGCCATTCGCCGACTGTATGAGGGCTCACAGGCAGTAGTGCGGACTGCGGAATTAATTAATTAAAATCATAGCTCCGTGGGGAGCATATGTAACACATAGCCCTGAGAAAGGGGCATCTATGGGTTTGTAATACAATCAGGGCGACAACCTGCAGGTGTAGGATGTACAACTATCACCTGCTCTGGGTGCACAAGGTGCACCTGCACCTCCATGATGGTTCATGCCTCCTAAACAAGCACAGGCACCCAGGGGGGGCTTGAGGAGAGGGCCTAGATGAGGCCTGCATGACATATGGGGTGGAAGGTATATGGCTAGGCTATAGCTAGGGTACACATGGCCTCTCAGCAGGGAGTAACTCCCTGCATGGGCAAAGCATGACTCGAAATTGCTATACGGCTATTGCAAGGGCGGGTGTGGGCCCATCACGTAGGCATACATGGCCACGTCACTAAGCTTTCTAGTCTACACTACTGCTATATATTCCCTAGGCTGGGGTGGCTGGGGTGGCTGGGGCGGCAGGGGTCGCCTGCCGCCAGGGCTTGTGGGCGACGTAGATGTCCGCCCCCTTCCAGTAGACCGGCTTCTGCCCCGCCGTCTGCCGAAGCTGGAGGTAGGTCGGCCATAACTCCCGTCGCCGTTGTTGCTGCATCAAGGTCAAGTCGTCGTCCAGCGTGTAGGCGGTCCCTCCAAGCCGCTTGCGACACTTGAGGAACTCCATCTTATCCGCCATGGTGTCAAAGGTGAGGAGCAAGGGGGAGGGGCAGGCCTTACCCCGCGAGCGGGGAAGGCGGGTCACCCCCCGCGGCTTGCCCTTACCAGTGATAGCCATGGGGACAAGGATTTTGTTCTCAAACGCCAGGGCAACGGGTCTCGGACGGTCTCGTCCTGCAGCGGGTCGAAGTGCTTGACTATGACGTTAAGGCTGCGCTTGGCGAGCTCGGCCTCCTCGCGGAGGTCCAGCGTCTGCTGCTTAAGCTGGGCGGCGACGGCGTAGGTGGTGGAGGTGGCGTGTTGCTTAAGCATGTCCGCCCAGGTCGGGATGGGAGGAGCATCGCCGGCAGGGCCAGCAGGGGCTGGCCGAGCGGCGATGTCCTTCACCGCCTGAGCAGTGATGCCGGCGGTGTTCTGCAAGCATTCGATGGCTATGGCATTGTCCTGCAGGCGCTTGTCGATGGCGAGAAGCTGGGCGGTGAGGGCGTCGGTTGTGGTGGAGGTGGAGGCGAGGAGCTTGGAGGTGGCGGTGGTGGTGGAGGAGAGGATGGGAAGCTCGGCAGCCAACGTGCCGCCCATGGCCGCCACATCTGCGGCCAGGGGGGTCACGTGCTGTTCGATGGCGTTGTTGATGATGGAGCGAATTTCGGAGGTGGAGGGGGGGGCCCAGATGTCGGCGACAGAGTGCCCTAGGAGGCAGCAGAGGGCGAGGAGCTGAAGGCCGGGGGGCGGGAGTACTGAGCTGGACAGATCCGACGGGGAATCCATGCGGGTAGGCATAATGATGCGGCCTTGGACGTAAAAGTGCTTGCACAGGGCAAGAAGCGAGGTGCGCGACCCGAAGAACACGGCGTTCATAAACTGGATGGGATTTGCGCGGCCTTGTGTCCACTCATGTAGCTGATTTGGCGTCAAAGTCTATTTCTTTCCAGTCCGGCTCGTCAGGGGGCGGATGCTCAGGGCGGCTACGTTTAGGCTCTGGCGATGCAGAGGGCGAGGCAAGTCCGTGAGGGGGCTGGGCAACCACCAGTGCACGACTAGTGTCACCATTGCCGTCCGGGCTTGAGGGCGAATCTGCTGCCGGGGCTGCAGACGTATTTTCATTGCCGAGCGCAGCCGCCAGGCTGCGTTGCGTCGAGGCGCGTTTATTCGCCATATAGTGCGTTATAGCTTCGGAAAATTATATCAGCATGTGCGTCTAAGAAAGACGAAGCGATTGTGATATTCACAGCTGAATTCGGGGCTCAAACGTGAAAGTTATGAGCTCCGACAGCCATGGCTACCTCGTGGCCTTCAGTGCAGGCGGAGCATGATGATGGACTGCGGAAGCCCACCACCCCACCATTCCCCCAAGGTTCACCACGGGGTGTGGCATGGTTGTGTCCTGTCCCCATACCTGTTCATTATTGTCGTGGATCACGTCATGCGCCGGGCACGTGCGCGCTTTACTGCTCTTAAGGGGTTCGAGCCAGGCTTGGACATCCTTAACGTGAAAGAGCACGGCGGGGTTAGACCTGGTTACCGCCTTGCCGACCTGATTTATGCGGATGACACCACCCTCATCGAGAGCCCCGAGCACATTCAGACCTGGCTGGACTGTCTGGGCCTGGAGGCGCGGGCGGTGGGGTTGGAGATTAGTGTCAAAACTGAGGCGATGGTGATTGGGGCCTCCAGTACACCACCGCTGCCGCGCCTGCTCGACGGGACGGAGGTCCCGTTCCGCGACCGCTTCAAGCTGTTGGGGAGTTGGCTTCCTGACACTGCCGACGATGTGGACACCCGCATCGGCCTGGCCTGGGCCAAGCTCCGTTCGCTCAACACCTACTGGCGCTCGAAGGGCCTGGGCGAGCACCGCAAGCGCATGCTCTTCAAGGTCCTCGTCCTCACGGTGCTCACGTATGGCGCCGAGGCGTGGACACTCCCACCCAAACTGGCAGCTAGGCTAGACGGCACGGTTTACAGGATGCTCCGACAGGTCCTTAACGTAGGGTTTTCCGAGCGTCCGTCATCAGAGTCTTTGTATCATGGCATGCCGGCTCGTATTTCGGACGAGATTAGGCAGCGTAGGATAGCATTTGTAGGACACCTTGCTCGCACCAGCCAGGTCGACACCGCCCTTGGTCTGGCCGGCCCCCAGCGGCTTGGCCAGCCAGGGCGCCACATTCTGACCTGGCCTGGCCCCGAGGGCATTCCCAAAAGGGTAGGGAAACCTGTCACGAACTACATCCAGATGTTGCTGGACGACCTAGTGGTCCCAGCCCAGTTTGAGCACCGCATCCACTCTCTCTCCCGTCTTTGGACTGCCATGCAGGACAAGACGCGGTGGAAGAGGATTGTCAAGGCGCACACGCCCGACCCTGTGGGCAAGCCCCCTCCCCCCAAGCGGAGGCGGCGTTTTGATTAGTGTAGTTAGGATTTTCTAGACTAGATAGCTTAGAGTTAGGATAGTTCGATTACGCGGCTTCCTCCACCCCATCCATCATGGAATATGTGCTACATGATCTCCCAACGGAGGCATGTTATAATTTAATTTTATTTAATTTAACGGCTAACGTAATGACTGACTAGCTAGACCTTATCAGTGGTTTTCCATTTGCGGGTATTTCCTCGTAAATGGTGGGAGAGCGATCGCAGCAATGGTGCTTACCACTAGACACTCGATCCCGGCCAGTTAGGCTCGAAACACACGCCCTGATCAAGCAAGTTGTTTCCGGCCCCACCGTCTAGGTCATCTAGTGGCTCTACACGTAAGCCAGCCATAATTTCAATGCCCAAGGCTACACATTTCCATCACCATTCAAATTCATCATCCTGAACGACTTGAACACGCGGACAAGATAACGGCAGGCTCGAGCTACCATTAATGAATTAATTAGACTCGCACGCTCCCGTTGGGGAGTCACGGAGCATTAACCCCGATGGATGGATGAATGCAAACAATGCTAGGTACCGGTCTAATATATCTACAACATCAAGCCAACTCTAGTCTAAGCTCTCTACCCTGGGGGACCTGTCTGGCGTGCTTCCCGTATGTTTGCACACGCGGGCGCTTCCCCACGGGAGGGGGTTCGTTGTACTCTATGACCTGGGCCCACTTGGCCTTGTCCATCATCTTGTTCCAAATCACGGAGAGGCCTATAGGGCCCCCATGTCCTCGACTAGCTGTTCTTTGAAGGTGCGGGCCTTGCGGCGGCGAGCATTGCTGGGCCCGGCCCACGTGAGGTGCCGGCCAGGCTGGGCTGGGCACAGCCCCGCGGGGGGGCCACGTGAGGTGTCTACCTGGTTGGTGCGAGCTAAGTGCCCTACTAGCTGCAGGCGCCGCTGCTTAATGGTGCTTGTGATACCGTCGAGCTACGGTCCGGATTCTCCCAATTTCTGGCCTGCGCTGACTGTCTCCTCGATAAATGCTGGTGGCACGCGATCCAGAGCCAGGATGGCCCATTTAAGAGCCTCCCAGAGGACTGAGTCGGAAGTTACTTGTCATTACTACGATATCCTAGTCGCCTGTTCAGCATGGACCTCAACACCGGCGTTGCCATGCCGACAACCGCTACAAAATGCCTGAGGCGTGATGATCCATTAGGACAAACCAAAACACATATGCCAATAATGCTGCGAAAATGCAGTCACCGTATCAGGAATTTATTCAAGGTAATAGATAAAAGTATTCCCGTAACTTGCAAAAAGACAAGTAGACTGCATTGCGATGGGCATTGAGGTTAAGTTATCCCACTGCCAATCCAGTGGGGTTGGGCAAGCGAAGCGTTTCGACTAGCGAAAACTGACGGGTGGGTCAACTAAGTTGCGTGGCGTCGTGCTCATGCGCCAGATCAGGCTCTACAATACCTAAAAAAATTACAAGGGGGTGAGTCCACTCTTCCAAGCAACGCAATAATTATAAAGGATTGCTCGTCTTCCAGTCAGCAGTCCCAAAAGGGGCTCTGCCCCGAAATTCAAGCAGCCAAGCGGCCGTCCTGCCTCAGAAACCAGCGCACAGGCACACCGCCGGCTCTCATCCTTCCCTTCAGACCAGATTTAGATCAAGTCGGCAACGTTGTTCGGCAGCTCCTCAATCGTGGTGTTGTAGAACCGCTGGATGTCCTGGACAAGCCGCTCGTCATCCTTGGTCACAAAGTTGATGGCCACACCCTTACGACCAAACCGGCCCGAGCGCCCGATGCGGTGCAGGTAGTTCTCTGGCTGGAGCGGCAGGTCGTAGTTGATGACCAGGGAGACCTGCTGGACGTCAATACCGCGAGCAAGCAGATCCGTGGTAATGAGCACGCGGGAGGAGCCCGACCGGAACTCGCGCATGATGATGTCACGCGTGTTCTGGTCCATGTCACCGTGCGTGGCCGACACGGTGTGGTCGCGCACACGCATCTTGTCCGTGAGCCAGTCCACCTTCCGGCGGGTGTTGCAGAAGATGACCGACTGCGTGATGGCCAGCGTCTCGTACAGGTCGCACAGCGTGTCCAGCTTCCAGTCCTCGCGGTCCACGTTCACGTAGAACTGCTTGATACCCTCCAGGGTCAGCTCGTCGCGCTTGACCAGGATCTTGACCGGCTTGCTCATGAACTTGCGCGTGATCTCCAGCGCCTCGGGTGGCATCGTGGCGGAGAAGACGCCCACCTGCAGCTTGGGGGGCAGCAGCTGGAAGATGTCGTAGATCTGCAACCACAAGGAACATGCAGCGCGAAGCAACAGGATAGAGAGATAGCAGGACAGGACAGGACGTGAGTCAGACCAGCAGCTGGAACATGTTGTAGATCTGAGCAAGGGGGGGGGGGGGGGGAGGTGGCTGTTGATCGTGGGAACAGGGGACCAGAGTGAAGAAAGCAGAACGGTCCAACGTCTTCATTGATGGGGGTCAAATGACAGCAAAAGTAGGGGCCATGCACACTGGCAGCAATCCACACTCAATCCGCAGGCGCCTTGCACAGGCACACTGTAAGCATGAAGGAAGTGAGTCATACTGGGCAAGGCCAGGAAGCCATGCATGCATTCAGTGCGCGGAATACAGATGGGATGATGATGGAAGCCGAGCGTGCCTGACACGGAGAAACAAAATAGCGAACTGACACAGAAAAGGGAGGCCAGGATGAAGGCGGAGCCAATGTCCCGACGCACAGTAACACCCCATGCACAGTCGAGTATGCAACGAATGGGGGGCAAGGAAAAGAAGGCCTTGGAAACCACCCAAACCCGCCTAAAATCGAACACCCAAACCCGCCTAAAATCGAACTTCATTCCTATGTTTCAAAATTCTGGCGAGTGAACCTTTACAGCCAATTTAAGATGCGCCCCGATGCAACAGGCAAACAAAACGGCAAACAACCTTCCTTGCACCCCGGCCAAGTAGTCAAAACCCAGTGGCACACTCAGCTCAGCCACGCCACGGCACGCTATCCACAAGAAGCCATTAAATCCTTCCTACATTGGGTACGAGGCCATCCCTGCTTTGCTGCCACACTGACCACTGCCACCGGCAAGTACCCTCAGCACCCATGACAGCCAATTACTTAAGGCCAGCCCAGTTGCCCTGCCCCTAAACATGGCAATCCAAGCTCACCCTTCCATAACAGATCTGCAGCTGTCATATGTCCATGTATTACCAGACACCATGCATGCAGGGTGCCTAGGATGCCAACAGCGCGGCAACAGCGTGGCCACATCCACCGCTCTGCCTGCCACATCGTGGAATGCACTGAGCAACCACACACCACTACCGGGCTGATGCCCAACCAGTAAAGATGGTCTGCCTAAGAGCACCACCCCAACATGTTTTAGACCTCTGGCCACATCTCCATCTTCACACACTAACAACGACATGGACTCATCTCCCTCTGTGGACGCACCCAGGCAGCTTCCAACTTGATTGGCACGCAACCGGCTCACCCCTGCCCGAAATTCCGTCATCAAATAGGCGAAAATAGGCGAATTACCGCACCAGCCACATCACACAGTGGCATCCCTCTACCCTTTCCGCATAGCACCACGCCATCAACCCCAATGCCTCCGTAGGAGAATACCCAGCATTCCACCGCCTTTGCCCCAGAGACCATGCGATGCTGGCAAAGGGTTGACCTCGTGGCAACACTATCTTCAGCTGCCCGTAGCCCGCGCGCACAGATGCCGCACATCCCGTCCACCTCCTCCAAACCACCTCCTGTCCACCATCATCCCCTCTACGGCATACACCCCGCTCGCCAGGCGCTGCACCGTCTTCCCTGGGACAAACGCATTCCTCGTGTCTGTAGACAGCTGTCACTTGCTGGGTCACCTAATCGACTGCCCTGGTGCCAATACCCAGTGTCGCGTTCGGCAGGTCCCCGCAACAAGGCCACAGCGTGCCGTACTTTGTGACAAGCAACTGCTCATCGGTACAGCGCGCACCAGGCATCAGCGGCGCACTTTTCAACGCTGCGAGGCAAGACCACCAGTACCCTGGAGAATGACCATTATCGCTTGTCACGAGCCTGTATACCGCACGCGACCCGGCATAATCCACAACACCAGCCAAGGCCCACACGGCCATCTCAGCAGGCCGGCCTACTGCCAGCATTCTAAGGACCAGGCACCAAACGCCTCCCGGTCGTGCCATTCTTGTGGATGGGACCGGCCACATCCAGGCAATAAGGCCGTGTGGATGCTGCCGCACGGCACCCGTGCATGTCTCCGCGCAAGGTCCATGTCTCCATCCCAGTGCCCCCAGTCGGCGTGGCACCTCCCACAACGTCATCTGCGCCCACACTTGGCGCCACCTCATCTGCACCCGCATCATGGCATCCCGTATTTCTGCCAGCCATCGCGAGCACAATCCCTCATCTCCCACTGAGGGGACCTGAGTCCACCGGTACAAAACGGGGCCACCGCGCGCCCACCCTTGCCCGTGCCCACTACCCATTATACGGCATGCAGCCACCGCCAACCATCCGCAGGCAGAGCATCCTCCGCCGCTTGTACTGGCCTCAGTTGGCAAGGCCCTGACGCCGCTCGCCGCGTCCCCATCACCCGTTCACGGCAGCACCCGCGCGGACTCTTCCCTTCGGCAGCACCCTTTCCATTGGATACCCTAGGGGCCCATGGCTGTATTCCTCCAAGCCTAATGCACACAACCGTGTGATATCGTCACACGACTGCCACCGCCACCTGGCACCCACCTGGCCCTTGACAAGCAGGCACCCATTCCCTCGCCCACCCACCTGCTCTTATGCACGGGGAAGCACGGGTAAACAAGCAAGCCCTCGACCATCCACCTGGTCCTCCAAACCGCCCTACCCCCTCACCCACCTGGTCCTTGAACCGGAGGAAGAGCATCTCGTCGGCCTACACACCCACCCTAGCTAACCAATGGTGTATAGTACACATCAACACATATACATCGCCCACCTGGTCCTTGAAACCGCGGGAGAGCATCTCGTCGGCCTCATCCAGCACAAACATGCGGATGCAATCCGAGCGCAGCGCGTGCCGCCGCAGCATGTCGTACACGCGGCCGGGCGTGCCCACCACGACGTGGACGCCCCCCTGCAGGATGCGCTGGTCCTCGCGCACGGACGTGCCACCCACGCACGCGTGGCACTTGACACCCAGGTAGTCGCCCAGAGCGCGCATGACCTTCTCGATCTGCTGCGCCAGCTCACGCGTCGGGGCCAGCACCAGGCCCTGGCACTGGAGGAGCGAGTAGTCCAGCTGCTGCAGGATACCCGCACAGAAGGTGGCCGTCTTGCCCGTCCCGGACTGGGCCTGCTGGATCACGTCCAGCCCGCGCGTGAAGGGAACAATGCCGCGCTGCTGGATCGCAGAGGGCTTCTCGAAACCTGGTGGTGGTGGTAGGGGGGGGAGGGGGGGAAGACGGAAGAAATCCAGGGGGGTGAACAAAGGGGGGAAGGAAGGGGGGGGGAGGGGAGAGAAAAGGGACCGAGAGTGGGGCAAGCATGAAGCAAGCGGACAACGTCGATGATCCGTGGAACGAGGAACAGGGAGAAGGGAGTGACGGGGGAGGGGCGAAAGTATGAGGGAAAGACAGGCGGAAGGGGACGTTAAGTGTGGGGGAAAGGCAGGTGCGGGGGAGAAGGTGGCGGGAAACTGTCGAAGCAGAGTCACAGGTTGCGAAACGGTGGAAGGGTGGGTTGAGAAAGGGGCCACACGCCAGCTCATGAATGGACGGGACAATGACAGGGAGGAGAAGGGAAACCAAGTTGGGGTACATGACAAAGGGGGGGGGGACTGCGGAAAGAACACAGTGCCACGGTCGGGATAACAGAAGGACAAGGAAGAGGGGCGGGGGTCGAGACAGATAAGCCATAGGTTGTGGGGGAAGGTACCGATGGTGGTACCGGTGTCTCATTTCTGATGGGGGACTAGCACGTCAGACAGAACCGCGTACGCAATGGTATGCGAGCTCTTGTCGTTGGCGGGCACACACTTGTCGTCTTTGGGTAGCACGTGTGTTTGTGTTTGTGTGTGCAAACTGAGGGGAGGACTGCAGAACATGTCAAGGAAGGGGAAGGGAATACAGAAGATGCACGCACGTAGCAGCGTGGGGTATGGGATTGCAAGATGATGACCTCCATCACAAATAAACTCCACCACAAATAAAGCATTTAACTGTAGCCATTCATTACAACACTTTTTCATAAATTGATAGTTTTCTGCAGTCAAAATCTTGTAATACACTCATAGACAGAATGGACTGAAATGGGCGCAAGGGAAAAATAAGTCGCTTATCAAACACAACAGGGGTAACACCACACTCGCCGAGCTGGCGCCGGCAACCGCCAGAGGTCTGGCAAGGGAAAAGTCCCTGGAAACCGTCTCAAGCTATCAGCCGTGACGGTTGCTGGTCATATGAATAGGGCTATACACTCGACGAAACAACAACATACACACTGACCACGCATCTACGGATGAAAATAGATGGACAATACAGCCACCGTGCAGCTGCAGGCTCCATGAGCAGACAGTAAACCTGAACAAGGTCATCCCAGAAACTTCAGAAAAGAAACCACCAACATCCGCCCCTCCCTCCCCCCCCCCACCCCCCCCGGCACCTGCTGCTCAGCAAAAGCCTCTGCTTAGCTAGCACTGCTGATAGTTGCCAGGACCTGTCTTGGGCTCCAACAAGCACAAATTGACAACGCAGCAAATCAGGTGCTAGGTAGTGTGATGGTCCCTATTGATATGCCACCACTGGCCCAAGCCTGACAACTTGAGGCATGTTTATTGCTTGTTATCAGGAAAAGGCGCAGGATCCTCGCAAAACGGAGGCTGCGCGGGGAACGTACCGTAAGAATAGATACCACGCAACAGGTTCTCGTGCAGGTTCATCTGATCAAAAGACTCCGCAACCTCGTCCCACGTAGAGATAAGCTCCTCGTCCTGCAGACTGCGGGTCCAAGAGATGGCAAAGCAGCATTGCGCACACCGATGCGCCAGCACGCGTCACTACGAGGCAGGAGGAATGCTAGGGCTTTTAAAGCTTGCACCGATGATACTGCTTGCTGGAGCAAGAATGCGGCCATAAAGTCACTCGTGCGAATAGATCCCAGAAGGCAGGATAGGATACTCACAATCCTTCCATCTTCTGATCATAACCCCTGGCATCGTATTGTCCTTCACCCGCCATGATTGAGAGCTGTTCGGAAGTGACTGGTCGCCAAACTATGAATGGGAGAAACGTGTTGTGGGTGTGCGGCAACGACAAGGACGACCACAAAACACTGCCACAGCAGCGTCAGCGCGATTGTAGAAAGGGCGGCCGAACCCAAACCCGACTGCAGCAGTGGAGCCTTCTTGGAAGCTACAAAACTAATAAAAACTCGCGCCAAACTACAGGCTACTCGGCATCAGGTGCCGGATAACATCCCCATATGCCTGCTGAAGCTATGGCGATCAAAACGAGACTGATAACCACTAACCTCGCAATGGAGTCGCTTACCCACGCGTTGCGGCGGGGTTCCACTAAAAG
Organism: Mesostigma viride; assembly: GCA_009746045.1. Lineage (NCBI taxonomy): Eukaryota > Viridiplantae > Streptophyta > Mesostigmatophyceae > Mesostigmatales > Mesostigmataceae > Mesostigma > Mesostigma viride. Next base: position 304,528 of record RPFO01000167.1, on the reverse strand, counting down.
AGACCACCTTTGGCTGATGTCTGGCCCCTTATTGCATTCACGCGCGGCAGGCCAAGCGGCCGGGCAAACCGAGCAGCCGAAAAGTGGGGATTTCTGGAAGCCGCACGATGGGCGCCCTGGCAACGGTGAGATTTGAGGGGTCACCCGGCCCGCGAAATTATTGGCGGGAGTTCGTCCTATTCTGCTGCGTTCGGCCACAGCCGGCGTTCTTCGATCAAATCTTTCGCCTCCCTGGCGCACAGGAAAACGCAAGATACTACCAAAATCGCGGGCTTTCTGGTCCAGCTTCCTTACGGCCTAGCTGGCCAATTCCACATGCGGGGCACACGTGGTCGCAGGCTCTCAAGCTGCCGTACATGGAGGTACGAGCGAAAGCAGCAGCTACACGTGGGAGGTGCTGGTCTCTCAAAGAGGTGCTGGTCTGCACCGTGAGTCCTGAATGAAAAGCGCCCATGGCCGACGGTCCGCTGATCACGTCCCGCAGTTGGAAGCCAGCCATGGCGCATTAGAAACTTTATGTGATTCGTGGCTGATTGATTGAAGACGGAGTGCTACTAAAAAATGATGCTGCGAAAGCATGCTTTACTGCTATGAAAATACTGGTCGTCAATCACATTTCGTGCGCGCCCGCAAGTGGCAACTTGCATACTTTGGAACCGGATAGACTTGGTGGAGGATACAGGCGCCAGCCGAAGGCAGCTAACCGGTATGTAGACCAGCGGAGTCGTAACTTTGTTACGAAGGCAGCAATGCCACAAATGGGTCCGAATCTCGCGCAAGCGCAAGGTAAGTCAATTGTTCCTCGATTTTTTGGTTTCATTACATTTACTGATGTCACTGTTGACATTGAACTGTAGAGGTCGCAGCGTAAGTTTGCGTTTTCTATGGACAGTTAACTTCTTGAATTATTCATAATACCTTTTGGCATACGAACTTGCAGAGGCTTCCAATGGAGACAGGCGAAAATTGAGTGCAGGTCCAATGTCGACCAGATGTCCCCCAGCGTGGGCCGCATTCGTCGATACATTGGTAGACTTCGCTTGTTGTGGATTTATTACAAAAGCTCCCGATTCGAGAATTCTGCAGTCTCCTTCCCCGCCGACCACACTTCCTGCTGTACCGCGCCTGGTGGCTATTGGAGACCTGCACGGCGACCTCGGTAAGCACCAACTGGCTGTCCGCGACACTCCCGGAGCTAGTGTATACAGGGAGGGGGGGGGGGGTAAGACCCCCCCACCCCCCCACCCCCAAAACTGGGGGGCGGGGGGTAAAGGGTCGGACCCCCCCCCCCCCACACACACAAAATGGGGGGGGGGAGGGTTAGGGGGTTTTGGATGCAGCCCCCCCCCCCCCCCCCCTGAAAAAGGGGGGGTGGGGGGTCGCCAGCCAAATGTATAAAATATGTATAAAATATGTATAAAATATGTATAAAACATGTATAAAACATGTATAAAATATGTATAAAATATGTATAAAATCTATATATATATAAAATTTTTTGGGAGCTGACCCCCCCCCCCCCCTTGAAACGGGGGGGCGGGGGTGGTATACACTAGCTCCGGGAGTGTCGCGGACAGCCTGCTAAGTAAAAGACCTCGGCAAGCATTCATTCAAAGACCTCGGCAAGCATTAATTTAAAGACCTCGGTAAGAACTATTTAGAAGGCCTCGGTAGGATTTACTTAAAAGACCTTGGAAAACATGGGCGCACCGCAATAAGCAAGCATATTCCTCACGAATATGCTTTGGTGAAATGCTCACAGTCTTAGTGCAGTGACACATGAAAGCAGGACAAATGTTACTTCACTGTAGTTATCGAATGTCCGTGCACATGCGATCGCTGAGTCATCAGCAGACTTGCTTGTACTCATTTCCCATTTTACATCTCTGGTCTATAATTGGACAATAAATCTAAAATAAATCTACTTGCGTGCTTTCTGTCACTGCCTCCCACGTTGCTTCTCCCCCCCCCCCCCCCATTCCTGTCCGGTTCGCCCTCAACCACCCTAAGCCCTAAACCCTTACCCCTAAACCCTAAACCCTGAACCCTAAAGAACCCCTCCCCCAGGCTCGTTCTCTTAGGGCTGCCCCATGCGGGCACAGCTTGTGTATTACCTCATGTTATGCCATGGGGCTATGCCTTGTGCTGCTAGTACAGCCACTATTCACTCAAACCCCTGCTATCTAGCCCAAGCATGCCTCATCAGATCATGCCTTCCCTCATCCTATATCCATTGATGACACCCTGACCGCACACGGTTTGCTTCCCCACACATACACCTGTCGCAAGCTCTACCCTGCCTCCGGTTTCTTACCTGGCTCCACGCATGGCTGCTGTCCCCATACCACTTTTTTGTGGACAGGCTAGTGCGCTCAACTCACACTCCTGCTGGCGCCTCACAACCGAGATCTCTGCTGCTGTTAGATTCCCCACATAACGCTCCTGCTGTCCCGCCGTACTCGTGCCACCGGCCCCACTCCTTGCCCCCTCACAACGACGGCGACTGCCTTATGACTGCTGTCCCGCCGTACTCGTGCCACCGGCCCCACTCCTTGCCCCCTCACAACGACGGCGACTGCCTTATGACTGCTCTCCCGCCGTACTCGTGCCACCGGCCCCACTCCTTGCCCCCTCACAACGACGGCGACTGCCATATGACTGCTCTCCCGCTGTACTCGTGCCACCGGCCCCACTCCTTGCCCCCTCACAACGACGGCGACTGCCTTATGACTGCTGTCCCGCCGTACTCGTGCCACCGGCCCCACTCCTTGCCCCCTCACAACGACGGCGACTGCCATATGACTGCTCTCCCGCTGTACTCGTGCCACCGGCCCCACTCCTTGCCCCCTCACAACGACGGCGACTGCCATATGACTGCTGTCCCGCCGTACTCGTGCCACCGGCCCCACTCCTTGCCCCCTCACAACGACGGCGACTGCCATATGACTGCTCTCCCGCTGTACTCGTGCCACCGGCCCCACTCCTTGCCCCCTCACAACGACGGCGACTGCCATATGACTGCTGTCCCGCCGTACTCGTGCCACCGGCCCCACTCCTTGCCCCCTCACAACGACGGCGACTGCCATATGACTGCTGTCCCGCCGTACTCGTGCCACCGGCCCCACTCCTTGCCCCCTCACAACGACGGCGACTGCCATATGACTGCTGTCCCGCCGTACTCGTGCCACCGGCCCCACCCCTTGCCCCCTCACAACGACGGCGACTGCCTTATGACTGCTGTCCCGCCGTACTCGTGCCACCGGCCCCACTCCTTGCCCCCTCACAACGACGGCGACTGCCATATGACTGCTGTCCCGCCGTACTCGTGCCACCGGCCCCACTCCTTGCCCCCTCACAACGACGGCGACTGCCTTATGACTGCTGTCCCGCCGTACTCGTGCCACCGGCCCCACTCCTTGCCCCCTCACAACGACGGCGACTGCCATATGACTGCTGTCCCGCCGTACTCGTGCCACCGGCCCCACTCCTTGCCCCCTCACAACGACGGCGACTGCCTTATGACTGCTGTCCCGCCGTACTCGTGCCACCAGCCCCACTCCTTGCCCCCTCACAACGACGGCGACTGCCATATGACTGCTGTCCCGCCGTACTCGTGCCACCGGCCCCACTCCTTGCCCCCTCACAACAACGGCGACTGCCATATGACTGCTGTCCCGCCGTACTCGTGCCACCGGCCCCACTCCTTGCCCCCTCACAACGACGGCGACTGCCTTATGACTGCTGTCCCGCCGTACTCGTGCCACCGGCCCCACTCCTTGCCCCCTCACAACAACGGCGACTGCCTTATGACTGCTGTCCCGCCGTACTCGTGCCACCGGCCGCACTCCTTGCCCCCTCACAACGACGGCGACTGCCTTATGACTGCTGTCCCGCCGTACTCGTGCCACCAGCCCCACTCCTTGCCCCCTCACAACGACGGCGACTGCCATATGACTGCTGTCCCGCCGTACTCGTGCCACCGGCCCCACTCCTTGCCCCCTCACAACGACGGCGACTGCCATATGACTGCTGTCCCGCCGTACTCCTGTCACCGGCCCCACTGCTTGCCCCCTCACAACGACGGCGACTGCCTTATGACTGCTGTCCCGCCGTACTCGTGCCACCGGCCCCACTCCTTGCCCCCTCACAACGACGGCGACTGCCTTATGACTGCTGTCCCGCCGTACTCGTGCCACCGGCCCTACCAGCCAAGGCACGCGCCGCGCTGTCCCTGGCGGGCTTGATCGACGAGCGCGACTGCTGGACAGGTGGCGCCACCACGCTCGTCCAGGTGGGCGACATCCTGGACCGCGGGCCGGACGAGGTGCAGCTCTTCTACCTGCTGGAGCGGCTGCAGGTGAGGGGACGAGCGTGGCGGTGTGCGTGTGTGCGTGCCTGTGTGTGTGGTGGTGGCGGTTACTGTGCATGTGTGTGTGGTCACTATACTATAGTATTGTGTGTGTGGTGGTGGCGGTTGCATGCATGCATGGGCATGGGTGCAGCGCTTGTAGCGGCTACCGGTGTGACAGGGAAGGGGTGTGTACCTGTGGGGGGCATGGGCTTGAAGGCCATGGTCTCCCAAGCGTGCGGTTGGGGTGCATGGGTGTGTGTGGTTCCATGGTTCTTTGGGTTGGGCATAGGGTGGGTGGTGGTGGTAGAAACGGGCGCGGGGGACGATGCTATCGGAGCGTGGGGCGAAACATGCGTTCATGAGCCATCACATGCAAACGATCTTGGCATCGGGCGTGCGGCCGGCCTCTGCTACCTGCCTCCGCTACCTACTGCCGCCCGCTACTGCCTCCGCTACCTACTGCCGCCCGCTACTGCCTCCGCTACCTACTGCCGCCCATTACTGCCTCCGCTACCTACTGCCGCCCGCTACTGCCTCCGTTCGGACGCCATGCATCCCTGTGTGCCATGTCCCGCGCACGACGACTTTCTGCCACTGCCCCAACACGCGCATGGCGACTTTTTGCCTCTGCCACAACTCGCGCACAGCAACTTCTTGCCACCCCGTGCGCTACCTCGAGCTCATGGTGGCGAGTTGCCACTACCGCATTGGCTTCCGGATTCCACCCGCAGCAACCAGCAGCAACCAGGCATCCTTGCCAGACGCATTATGAGCCAGCATCCCATCCCTGCCAAGCGTGGCATGATGGTGGGATTCGCTGCGCGCCACGGCACCAAGCAAAACATCCCATCCTTGCCACATGTTTCATGTATCGGCAGGTCGCCACCCAGCAACAACGTCTCATCCGTGCTCGTGACTTATGCTGGTAACGGTTGCTATCATACCATCACTCCCATGGATCATCATCCGTGCTCGTGGCTTATGCTGGTCACGGTTGCTATCATACCATCACTCCCATGGATCATTCAAATGGGACGATTGTGCGACGGATGCGCCGCCCCCCACAGCACCAAGCGGCAGCGGCGGGCGGCGCGGTCCACGTGCTCAACGGGAATCACGAGACAATGAGCGCGGGCGGGCGGTTCAACTACGCCGACCCGCGCGCGTACCCCTCGTTTGAGCACTGGATGAGGTGGCAGGGGATCGGCGACGCGCTCAAGGGGCTGTGTGCCGAGGGGGGTCTACCGCGCGCGTTACAGGGGGCACTGAGGGGAAAGCCGTGGGGTAGGTTGCCCTGTTGCCTGATGCGTAGCATGGAAAGGGGGACACGTTGGGCGCCAAGTCGTGGGGTAGGTTGCGCTGCGGGTGGTCAGTCTCGTGTTTAAGGCGGGCGTTGGGGCCCAGCTGACGCGTCGAAGGTCACATTTTTTGTTGTTGCGTACTGCTCTCGGGCTTTGTCACAGGGCTTCATGTTTGGGGTGGCTGGGTTCCCTCAGGTGGTTGGGTCCCATATTATAGTGAGCACGCAGACTTACTTGCATGTCCTTATAACATGTCCTTCTCGCATACCCTTTTTGCATGTCCTTCTTCCATGTCCTTCTTCCATGTCCTTATTGCATTTCCTTATCGCATGTCGTTATTGCATGGCCTTATCGGATACCCTTTTTGCATGGCCATATTGCTTATCTTTGTTGCATGCTCTTATTGCATGCCCTTATTGCATGTCCTTACTGCAGGACCCTTTGGTGCGCAGTCGCCCTCGCCAGCTGCCACGGAGCCCCTACCGGAAGGTATCCCTGAAGCCGGCCGCGCCCGCTTCAACGCCATCCGCCCAGGTGGCGCGTTTGCGCGCCGCTTCCTCGCCCCCCACCCCACTGTGCTGCAAGTCGGCTCCTCGGTGTTTGTGCACGGGGGCCTGCTGCCGAGTCACGTGGCGGAGCCAGGATTAGAGCGCATCAACGAGGAGGTGTCGCGGTGGCTGCGGGGACCGGACGTGCTGTCGACCGCAACGCCCCAAGTGGAGGATTCCACGGCTAAACTCGGCAAGGCCAGCCTGCGCAGCGAGAGTGGGCGTGAGAATACTCCCAACACAAGCAGGCTCGAGGGTAATTCTGGCAAAGGCACCCTGGGCAGCGATCTCAGGGGCGCTGGCACTGGGGGTGAGAGCGATCCTGGCAGAGCGGGGCCTGCCCATGATAGCGCGAGCGGGGTCGAGAATAGAAATACCGCGGCGGCGTTTCATGTGGGGGGCGCTAATGACTCTGTGGACATCACGAGCGGCAGTGCCAGCCACCATGGCAGCACCTACAGCACCGATGCTAGAGACAACGGTGCCAATGCCAGCATTACAGTAGGGAATCCGCTTCGGCAGGATTCGGTTGGCATGGCCGGCAGTATGGCGTTGGCGACTCGCGGCGGAGGCAGGGACCCTGACGTGGATGGCGGGGAGCGCACCATGACCACCGTGGCGGGCGGTGCTGTCCACTGTAATGTTACTGGTGTTAGCAGTAACGTCACGAGCGCCGTGATCACTACCGTTGCAGTGCCGAACAGCGCGGTGGCCAGCAGCAACGGTGGGAGCGCGTTGCCTGGTGGTGGGGTCGCCAGTAGCAGCACAAGCCGCAACAATGGCACTAGCAATGGCAGCACTAGTGGCAAGAACAAGGGCGGCAACGCGGCCCCAAACAACCCCGTTGCCACGACCAACGGCGGCAATGCGGCGCCCCATAGTGTGGCTGCCAGCAGCAATGGTAGTACCGGCGCCAGTAGCAACAACGGCGGCAACGCGGCGCTGGCTCAAGCAGAGGCCATCGCGGCGCAGCAGGCAGCGGCGCACGCGGCGTGGCGGCGCAGGCACGGCCCCGAGTACCTCCACGGCCGCAACGCCGTCGTGTGGCTGCGGCGCTTCTCGCACACGGATGCGGCCAAGTGCGACTGCGGCACGCTGGAGGCGGTGCTGGAGCGCATACCGGGCGCGCAGCGCATGGTGGGTGGGGTGTGGATGGCCGCGGTGCTGGTGGGTGGCTGTGTGGTCAGGTGCCGCCAAGAGGGTGGGAGCAACATTTTCCCAATCCATCCCCCTTCGTGGATACCAAGCGCGTCGGTTGCATGTACACCTCAAGGGCCAAGGTGCTTGTGGCGGGGTAGGTGCTTCGATGGGTGGATGAGGGGGCATGGAGCAGTGAGGGGTGGATGGGAGGGTGAAGGGGGCCCAAGTCAATGGTGTGGTCACAGGATGGCAAGCGTCCCGACGGTGGTAGCCGAGGTAATTAGTGGAGCGGATGTCGGGGGTGAAACCTAAAGGGGGTGGACGGGGGCGCAGCGCATGGTGGGTGTGGCCAGGGCTGCAAGTGCGCTTGGTGGTAGCAGGGGGTGGGTTGTCTGTTTCTTTTCAAAGTTCGGAATGTGGGACGCTGGGAGCTTAGGGCGCAGAAACAGGCGCGCATGCACATACTTTTTAGAGGGGTAGATCCACACAGGCACAAAGTTCCATCAACGTCTTGTGCTTGTGACGACCCCTTTAGCCTGGCTAGTTTTGTTATATGTAGTCTCCCACCGCCCCTACGTATTATTCCATGTCATGGGTTAGGTGGGTATGGTATGGGACCCTCACCTTAGATGAGACAACCATGTTTATTCTGTCATTGTCTCCCATCCCGTCATTGTCACGTTGCGCATCCTCTGCACGACCGCCACCAGGACATCCGTTAATAGACCCCCCTTAACCCCCGCATGTCTCCCTCAACGTGGCCCTCGGCCTCCCCTTGTTGCCAGTGCCCATGTTTGCCCTTTCCCCTGCCTCTTCCCTTACGCACCCTTACCCGTGCATCCTCGAAAGACCTGCCCTTTTGCCCCTGTTGTGCCCAATCTGTTGCCTTGGCCCCACGCCCCTGGCCAGGTGGTCGGACACACCATCCAGTATCACCAGGGTGTGAACAGTGCGTGCGGCGGGCGCGTCATCCGCGTCGACGTGGGCCTATCGGCGCTCTGTGGAGACCGGCCGCCGCAGGTGCTAGAAATCATCAACGACAGGAGCCTGCGTGTCCTAGGGGAGGACGGCTCCAAGGAAGTGCCGTCAGCCGACCCACCCCCCATCCCAGGCAGTGACAGCCGTGCAGGGGGCTGAGTGACCGCCCAGTTTATGCTAGCCCATTGGGATGCCCCTAAAGCTAGCTAGAGAGGCTTGTACCTCTAAATGTGGACTTGCAAGTCACAGCAGGTGTACTGGTTACTTTTGTTGTATTTCTTTTTCAAGTTAATTACTTCAATTTATACAAGCAGTCACATCAAAATGACTGAATTTACACAATAACAGCACTTTGCATACATGCGGGCTTCGCCCAGAACACACTAGTTATGTACAAAGTTAACTAATGCTGCCCTCGACTGAAAACCAACTATTTACAAGGAGCATCATGCGTCAAGTCCTGATGTCACTCAAGCAGGCAAGTCCTGATGTCCTCGCATGGTTATAAACCTCACCAGTTTAAAACAAAATAGCTTCCTGGTGTGTCCTATGGAAAAACCCTTAAGGAAAACAAGGATAAGGATGGCAGCAGCGGCCCTAATTGTTGCCACGTGTATGACCTCATCATCGCCTCAAACCCTTGACGCATGAGACAGGCTGGTTTATGCCCAGTGGTTGGAATGGCGGCAGCAGCAGGTGAGGCGAGCTCGGTACCCTTGATGGCCATGCGCTTATCTAGAACACAGCACAACCCATATTCATTCCTATACTGTACTCAGTCCTCCATGGAATGCTGTACAGCATGGTGGCCATAACCACAATGTATGTGCATACACCACAACGGGACCACCATACAAAGCCTCTCCGTGAGACAAGGCCTCGCAGCAGCGTAATCCTATGCGGGCTTTAAAATGGCCCCAGTTCTTGGCCCCCCTAGCAGCTGGTCCCAGATAAGACCCAAACCGCACCTGACATGGCCATGCCAAACCACATGCGTCATGCGCTCGATTGCAATGAAGCCATGGAGTCCACTGTACGGCCTTGACATTATGGACAAGGTGGTGTTTTGGGGGCGAAAGGGGACAAGGGCGTATGCTGCCCGCCCACCTGCCCCTATGCCCCGTGCAACTAATGCCTGCTGTGACTCGTTCCGTTCCAGATCGACGACTAGCTATAAGATGACACCATTCTAACTGTAGTGTGGACGTGAACCTATTTTTAGGGGGATGCCACTGATAGGCAACTGCACACCACCCAGTTGCACATCGCTGGCGTATGGATGCATACCGTGCCAATAACAGCACCACCCAGTAAAGAAACGCCGGCTGCGTGTGACGGCCGTGTTGTGTATGTGTCTCTCCCATGCAGTGGCTGGGTAAACGGCGAGAAGAGTGCAGGGCGTTTACCATGTCGATGGCCAGAAGAAGACCAAACGCATGTAGACCACCAGCCACCTCCTTGACCAGATATCGGTCAAGGGCACCAACCAGCCGGATGGTGGCATTCACACGAGCAGCCTCGTCTAGGCACCAGCCACCCTCTTGGACCCCTTGGCTCTCTTGAATAAAAGTCCAAGGCACTGACCATTCTGCAGCCACATGTTGGTCCTATCACCCCAGTGCACCAACCACCCTTGTGGCCAGACATGATTTTAGCGCACCGACCACCCTCGTGGCCAGATGCAGATACCTGCCATAGGGGCACTGGCCACCCCGGCGGCAGCTATCACAAGGCCAGCCTTGCCTAAGGGACCGACCACCCCGGCGGCCAGATGTCGGCAGCGCTCATTCCCTCGTTGTCGGGGATCTTCATGCTGGCGCCCGCGCCCAGCAGCACGCGCGCGACGTCCTCGTGCTCACACACCAGCGCGTAGTGGAGCGCCGTCTGGCCTTCGCCGTCCTGGGGGCGGCACGTTGGAGGTGGGTGGGTTGCAAGGGCAAGGGCATGAGGGATGAGAAGGGTAAGGGAGTAAAAGCGTAGCGGAGCGCCGTCTGGCCCTCGCCGTCCTGGGGGCGGCACGTTGGAGGTGGGTGGGTTGCAAGGGCAAGGGCATGAGGGATTAGAAGGGTAAGGGAGTAAAAGCGTAGCGGAGCGCTGTTCGGCCCTCCTAGTCGCCATTCTGGTGCGTGTGGCGGAGACAAGTAGGGTGGGGGAAAGGGTTGCAAGGGCTAGGGCATGTTGGAGTAGAAGTACAAGAGGAGGGTAACAGAACAAAAGGTTACAGAACCAATAAGGAGGACAACAGCAGCAAAAGCATGGTGGAACGACAGTACAGGGAGCAGGAGGACAATGGCCTCAGGGAGTCTACAGGGGCCATATACCCCTAGGAGCAAGACCATGGGGGCGCCAGCAAAAAGGATAGGAGAGCGTGGGGGCGCCGGCAAACAGGATATAAAGTGAAACACTAGGAGGGAAGGAGTAGTAGCCATTAGACAAAGGGCCAGGCTGCCTCTGCCATCTGTCACCGCACCCTCGCAGCCCTGTCACCCACTATCGGATGGAGCCCTAACGCTGCTGCAACCGCACGGTCGCTTATAACTATGATCATGATAATGATAATCATAAAAAGTAGTCATAACAATGATGACAATAATAAGTGAGGCTACTCCTCGACGATGTACAAGGACGAAGGAATGTAAAAATGTTAGTAAAAAAATGCCATCACGCATCGAGACACATGCATGCATATTCCCATGCAACCGATGGGATGACACCCGCACGGGCATGGGGCATGGGGCATGGGGCATGGGGCATGGGTTATGGGTCATGGGTCATGGGTTATGGGTTATGGGTTATGGGTTATGGGGCATGGGGCATGGGGCATGGGGCATGGGGCATGGGGCATGGGGCATGGGGCATGGGGCATGGGGCATGGGGCATGGGGCATGGGGCATGGGGCATGGGGCATGGGGCATGGGGCATCGGGCATGGGGCATCGGGCATGGGGCATGGGAGACCGCCACCCGTACTGCCACCCCATGCGTCGCCAGGAAGCCGTCAAGCCAGCTTCCCAAACATCCCGACCAGCACGCCCATAACGCCGCAGCACCCCCACAACATCACGCAGCACAGTGCCTGCGGAACCTGCCAGCATGTCAACGCGTGCACAACCCCGCAATGTACAGTGCCACGTGCCTGCATGTCCACGTAGGCCCCGTGTGCCAGTAGAAGCTCCACGCACTCAGGATGGCCGCGGTCCGCCGCCCAGTGCAGCGGCGTGCGGCCCTCTTCGTCTGGCACACGTCACCACGGGGGCAAGACAAGGCACACGTCAAGCGGGGGGCAAGACAAGGCACACGTCACCACGGGGGCAAGACTAGGCACACGTCAACAGGGGGGCAAGACAAGGCACACGTCACCACGGGGGCAAGACAAGGCACACGTCACCACGGGGGCAAGACAAGGCACACGTCAACAGGGGGCAAGACAAGGCACACGTCACCACGGGGGCAAGACTAGGCACACGTCAACAGGGGGGCGAGACAAGGCACATGTCAACAGGGGGGCAGGACAAGGCACACGTCACCACGGGGGCAAGACAAGGCACCCGTCAAGCGGGGGGCAAGACAAGGCACACGTCAACAGGGGGCAAGACAAGGCACACGTCAACAGGGGGGCAAGACAAGGCACACGTCAACCGGGGGGAAGACAAGGCAGATGTCACCACGTTGTATTTTAGGGGGGCGCCACTGCCGCGCAGAGTCATTAAGGGGACGGCACCCCACGGCCTCTATGTTCACCGCTGGGGGCAAGACAAGGCTACGCCCCATGGGCTGGACACCACCGCACAGAACCTCTCTGGACACCGCGGCCATGCCAACACGGTCAGAGCAGCGAGGAGCAGAGGTGACAGGCGATGGCACAGCGTGAGGAGAACCGGACAGGGAACATGCGCCGGGTGGCGGGACCCATGAGAAGGCCCCATCCACCAAACATCAACGTAGACGTGCCTTCTCAAGATAAGTCGCATAAGTTTTTTACTGTGTGTGTGGGTATGCGCGTGCATGCGCGGCCATGTGCAACCCATCCAGTCTGGCACAGTATAACATGCTGTGTGCGCGGCAACTCTCTGTGTACTGTGCGCTGCCGTGTGCTACCTTGCCCGTGTGTACTGTGCGCTGCCGTGTGCTACCTTGCCCGTGTGTACTGTGCGCTGCCGTGTGCTACCTTGCCCGTGTGTACTGTGCGCTGCCGTGTGCTACCTTGCCCGTGTGTACTGTGCGCTGCCGTGTGCTACCTTGCCCGTGTGTACTGTGCGCTGCCGTGTGCTACCTTGCCCGTGTGTACTGTGCGCTGCCGTGTGCTACCTTGCCCGTGTGTACTGTGCGCTGCCGTGTGCTACCTTGCCCGTGTGTACTGTGCGCTGCCGTGTGCTACCTTGCCCGTGTGTACTGTGCGCTGCCGTGTGCTACCTTGCCCGTGTGTACTGTGCGCTGCCGTGTGCTACCTTGCCCGTGTGTACTGTGCGCTGCCGTGTGCTACCTTGCCCGTGTGTACTGTGCGCTGCCGTGTGCTACCTTGCCCGTGTGTACTGTGCGCTGCCGTGTGCTACCTTGCCCGTGTGTACTGCCCGCTGCCGTGTGCTACCTTGCCCGTGTGTACTGCCCGCTGCCGTGTGCTACCTTGCCCGTGTGTACTGTGCGCTGCCGTGTGCTACCTTGCCCGAGTGTACTGTGCGCTGCCGTGTGCTACCTTGCCCGTTCACGTCGTGCCCCCCCTCCTGGATGGCCTCACGCAGCGCCGCCTCGTCCCCCATCGACGCCAGCCGGTGGAGGCAGTGCTGCGGGTCCGCGTCCGCCCTGCGCGGCGGCCAGCATGACACAAGGACGAAGCACGAACAGAAAACACGAACAGAAGCCACAATGAGGGACTTGCCTTGTTCTGAGAGCATCCCTCATGCCCCAGCCGCTGAACTGAGGAGGGGCGTCAGGGGCCTGCAACCGGAACATGGGGTTTTAGACATCGGCACCGGAGGATGAGTACAATGCTGTTTCTCTTATTATTGTTTCTTCATGCCGCGGGTCCGCGTCCGCCCTGCGCCGTGCCCAGAGGAGGAACCACGACACCACAAAGGTGCGACAGGCGACCTCAGTTCAAAGCGTTTGTACTAAGCCAGCATAACACTGGGAGAACATGGCAGTGGCCGTCGTGGAGAGATGAGGGTCCCTAAGGCATGCGCGACAAGGTGGCCAGCCTACACAATTGGCATCCTGGTGCTGGAGCGGTTGCCTTGAAACGCTAGAGCATGGCACCCTGGGTCGCTGTGCTGGTCACTGTGCCCCTTTCGTGGTTGCCTTGCAAAGCCAGTGGTCCAAGCATTCCGTCTCCATTCAAACACTCAAACACTATCGTACTAACTACAGTGGCCATTCAAACACTCAAACACTCAGGTGTCGTTCACGCACGCAATCGTCATTCACGCACAATATCGCCACTCATGCACTCGATCGCCATTCATGCCCTCAGTCATGACTCTTCCTTCCACTCCCTTGTGCGCAACAGGAGCGGCACGGGCAGGGCCACCTACTCGTCGTCCGCAGGGTCACGCGCAAACGTGCTCATGACCGGGCCGCCCGCACGCCCTCCCCCGCCGCCGCCGTCGGCATCCTCACCCTGCGCACGCAGAGGCCAAGGAAATGAATGCATCGAGCAGTAAAACCATTGGCCATGTAATGATTATTCGTCAAATGATGGAATCCCTTGCCCACACCGCTCTCTTGCCGATAATCAACTGTTCCAAACGTTCCCTTCTCATCCGTTACATTCTTCCCTTGCCTCTTTATATTCTCTTTATACGCTTCCCTTGCCTTTAGATACTCCCTTGACATTCTTCCCTTGCCTCTTTATGTTCTCTTTATACGCTTCCCTTGTCTTTAGATACTCCCTTGACATTCTTCCCTTGCCTCTTTATATTCTCTTTATACTCTTCCCTTGCCTTTAGATACTCCCTTGACATTCTTTCCTTGCCTCTTTATATTCTCTTTATACTCTTCCCTTGTCTTTAGATACTCCCTTGACATTCTTCCCTTGCCTCTTTATATTCTCTTTATACGCTTCCCTTGCCTTTAGATACTCCCTTGACATTCTTCCCTTGCCTCTTTATATTCTCTTTATACGCTTCCCTTGTCATTAGATACTCCCTTGACATTCTTCCCTTGCCTCTTTATATTCTCTTTATACTCTTCCCTTGTCATTAGATACTCCCTTGACATTCTTCCCTTGCCTCTTTATATTCTCTTTATACGCTTCCCTTGTCTTTAGATACTCCCTTGACATTCTTCCCTTGCCTCTTTATATTCTCTTTATACTCTTCCCTTGTCTTCAGATACTCCCTTGACATTCTTCCCTTGCCTCTTTATATTCTCTTTATACGCTTCCCTTGCCTTTAGATACTCCCTTGACATTCTTCCCTTGCCTCTTTATATTCTCTTTATACGCTTCCCTTGCCTTTAGATACTCCCTTGACATTCTTCCCTTGCCTCTTTATATTCTCTTTATACTCTTCCCTTGTCTTTAGATACTCCCTTGACATTCTTCCCTTGCCTCTTTATGTTCTCTTTATACGCTTCCCTTGTCTTTAGATACTCCCTTGACATTCTTCCCTTGCCTCTTTATATTCTCTTTATACTCTTCCCTTGTCTTTAGATACTCCCTTGACATTCTTCCCTTGCCTCTTTATATTCTCTTTATACGCTTCCCTTGCCTTTAGATACTCCCTTGACATTCTTCCCTTGCCTCTTTATATTCTCATTATACGCTTCCCTTGCCTTTAGATACTCCCTTGACATTCTTCCCTTGCCTCTTTATGTTCTCTTTATACGCTTCCCTTGTCATTAGATACTCCCTTGACATTCTTCCCTTGCCTCTTTATATTCTCTTTATACTCTTCCCTTGTCATTAGATACTCCCTTGACATTCTTCCCTTGCCTCTTTATATTCTCTTTATACGCTTCCCTTGTCTTTAGATACTCCCTTGACATTCTTCCCTTGCCTCTTTATATTCTCATTATACGCTTCCCTTGCCTTTAGATACTCCCTTGACATTCTTCCCTTGCCTCTTTATGTTCTCTTTATACGCTTCCCTTGTCTTTAGATACTCCCTTGACATTCTTCCCTTGCCTCTTTATGTTCTCTTTATACGCTTCCCTTGTCTTTAGATACTCCCTTGACATTCTTCCCTTGCCTCTTTATATTCTCTTTATACTCTTCCCTTGTCTTTAGATACTCCCTTGACATTCTTCCCTTGCCTCTTTATATTCTCTTTATACTCTTCCCTTGTCTTTAGATACTCCCTTGACATTCTTCCCTTGCCTCTTTATATTCTCTTTATACTCTTCCCTTGTCTTTAGATACTCCCTTGACATTCTTCCCTTGCCTCTTTATATTCTCTTTATACGCTTCCCTTGCCTTTAGATACTCCCTTGACATTCTTCCCTTGCCTCTTTATATTCTCTTTATACGCTTCCCTTGTCTTTAGATACTCCCTTGACATTCTTCCCTTGCCTCTTTATATTCTCTTTATACGCTTCCCTTGTCTTTAGATACTCCCTTGACATTCTTCCCTTGCCTCTTTATATTCTCTTTATACTCTTCCCTTGCCTTTAGATACTCCCTTGACATTCTTCCCTTGCCTCTTTATATTCTCTTTATATTCTTCCCTTGTCTTTAGATACTCCCTTGACATTCTTCCCTTGCCTCTTTATATTCTCTTTATACGCTTCCCTTGTCTTTAGATACTCCCTTGACATTCTTCCCTTGCCTCTTTATATTCTCTTTATACTCTTCCCTTGCCTTTAGATACTCCCTTGACATTCTTCCCTTGCCTCTTTATATTCTCTTTATACTCTTCCCTTGCCTTTAGATACTCCCTTGACATTCTTCCCTTGCCTCTTTATATTCTCTTTATACGCTTCCCTTGTCTTTAGATACTCCCTTGACATTCTTCCCTTGCCTCTTTATATTCTCTTTATACGCTTCCCTTGTCTTTAGATACTCCCTTGACATTCTTCCCTTGCCTCTTTATATTCTCTTTATACGCTTCCCTTGTCTTTAGATACTCCCTTGACATTCTTCCCTTGCCTCTTTATATTCTCTTTATACTCTTCCCTTGCCTTTAGATACTCCCTTGACATTCTTCCCTTGCCTCTTTATATTCTCTTTATATTCTTCCCTTGTCATTAGATACTCCCTTGACATTCTTCCCTTGCCTCTTTATATTCTCTTTATACGCTTCCCTTGTCTTTAGATACTCCCTTGACATTCTTCCCTTGCCTCTTTATATTCTCTTTATACGCTTCCCTTGTCTTTAGATACTCCCTTGACATTCTTCCCTTGCCTCTTTATATTCTCTTTATACGCTTCCCTTGCCTTTAGATACTCCCTTGACATTCTTCCCTTGCCTCTTTATATTCTCTTTATACTCTTCCCTTGCCATTAGATACTCCCTTGACATTCTTCCCTTGCCTCTTTATATTCTCTTTATACGCTTCCCTTGTCTTTAGATACTCCCTTGACATTCTTCCCTTGCCTCTTTATATTCTCTTTATACGCTTCCCTTGTCTTTAGATACTCCCTTGACATTCTTCCCTTGCCTCTTTATATTCTCTTTATACTCTTCCCTTGCCTTTAGATACTCCCTTGACATTCTTCCCTTGCCTCTTTATATTCTCTTTATACTCTTCCCTTGTCTTTAGATACTCCCTTGACATTCTTCCCTTGCCTCTTTATATTCTCTTTATACTCTTCCCTTGTCTTTAGATACTCCCTTGACATTCTTCCCTTGCCTCTTTATATTCTCTTTATATTCTTCCCTTGTCTTTAGATACTCCCTTGACATTCTTCCCTTGCCTCTTTATATTCTCTTTATAGTCTTCCCTTGTCATTAGATACTCCCTTGACATTCTTCCCTTGCCTCTTTATATTCTCTTTATACTCTTCCCTTGTCTTTAGATACTCCCTTGACATTCTTCCCTTGCCTCTTTATATTCTCTTTATATTCTTCTCTTGTTTCTTTACAACTTTATATTCTTCCCTTGTCTCTTACTAGTTCGTACTTTCCCCTTGTCTCTTACTAGTTCATACTCTTCGCTTGTCTCTTACTAGTTCATACTCTTCCCGTGTCTCTCACTAAATCATACTCTTTTTTTATTATCATTATTATTATGACAGACAGCAGCAGCAGCAAGCACCGCACTACGCCCGCTCACCCAATGAACAAGAACAGCTTATGGAAGCAAACCACCCACCTCGTGGTTCCAGCCAGGGCAGTTGAGGGTGAGCAGGCTCACGTAATCCGCCATGGCCTCAGAGCGCGGCAGGTCGCCCAGCTTGTTCCACGCCTCCCTGGCAAAAGGGGGGGGGGGGGGAAGGGAGCCGCGCCGCCAGGGCATTGGGGGCAGGTCAAGCACACATGGGTAGGTTGTGGGAAGGGGAGGTGGGAAAGGGAGGTGAGGGAGCCAAGCACAAAAGGGAGGTGTGGGCAGATGACCTTGCGCGCGGGCGAAAATGGCCTGTTTTTGCAGACAGAAAGAGATCAAAGGGTTCCCAAAAGGCGCAGGCAGCCAAAACCGCCCCATTTGACATGAGGCAGTTGGGGCAAAATGGTCACGTGACGCAGTCTACGTGTAAAAATTTTTAGGGTGGGTGGTTGATAATGCCAAAGCATATGAATCCCACCACCGCGCCCCAGCTTTCCCATCCTCCTGACACCGCAGACAGGGGATCAAGCGCCGCCCTTGACGCTAGTCCTTGACGCTACGTCAGGGAACAACCCGCAAGAACCAAACGCACGCACATGCACGCCCGTCTCGTCGACGCAAGGTCAAGCAAGGCCATGCAAGGGACGTCATGCACGTGCGCCCACGCAAAGCAAAGTTCAAGTAAGGAAGCTCATGCAGGGAACACGGGGGCATGAGCATCGGTGCCCGACAGCGCACTGACATCAAGGCTCAAGGCTCGTAGGCCTCGGTGAATGGAGCCAGCAGCAACCAAGGGTTGCAGCAAAGAACCTTTCAAACAATTTCGCTACCCGTAAAGAGACAGCTGTCAATTGGAGGTGAACCCATGCCAGCCCTGCCACTTTTGACTAGGGTTTACGAGTGCAAAAGCCCTCCTCCAACAACAGCGTCGCTTTCAGGGCGAGGATCCAACTGTGCTATCTCCTGCCCGCCTCGTAGCCCTGCCCTTTGATTCAACCGATGGTTCCGTGGGCCAGGTATAGTACGTGCGGCTGGTTGCCTCCTTGATAGTACGCACGGATGATTCGACGAGCCAGGACCTGTGGCGCTACGCGCGCGCATGCTTGACGAGAATAAGGACAGCTGCCGTGTTCTGTTGTAAATACAAGGGGTTGATGAATAATCCAGGTAGCAGCTGCCCTGTCCTGTTGCAAATAGGTGTGGCTGATTGATCCAGGTAGTAGCTTCCCAATCTTGTTGTAAATACAAGAGGTGTGGCTGGATAACGGAGGGTTCGAAGATTTAATGGTAACAGAAGGCACGCACCACTTGGCAAGAGCCGAGGGGTTAAACATGGACGGCTTGGGGATGTTGCACTTGCCACACGTCGCCACTTTGTACAGCCCATACAGCTGCAACTTGTCTTTCGGCGAGAGCGTCAGCGCTCCCCCCATGGCCACGCTGGAGACGAAGGTGACTGCCGCCTCGAAGAATTCGCGGATCTCGCCGTCCGCGTCGTCGAGATCGTCGTTATCCACGACCAGGAAGCCATCGTCGTCTTCTTCTTCGGAATCCACGCGTGCTATTTTTTCCTTGGATTCTGGGGCCGTCACGTCATCAGTTGGCGTCTCATCCTTGTCATCCGTGGCGTTAACGGGAGCGGATCCTCGCGTCACCGATAATTGCAGCGACCTTATAACCGGGGAGGGAAAGGGGCGGGTTGGGCATGCCACACATTTCAAGGCAAGAGCACGTTAATTTCGATTGCTACCAACTATCAAAACCGTAATTCAAAGCTTTCGACGCTCGACTCCCTCAACACGAATAAAACACGCCCGACAGAACCGTTCCTCCACACAAGCCCTGTAAACTCGTTTCAAGATGCCTTTTCATGGGGACAGCAGAGTAACAGAGCTAAAAGGACGAGCAGAAAGCAAGGTTTAAATCTAATTTATACATCCGTCACGGTATCTCGACACCCGCCCATGGACAAATCCAAAAGCCCGTTAGGTTCAATGCAACAGAGCGGGAAAGAGCCTGGCCACAGCATTTCCAGCCTACAAAACGGCAGAAAACCATTCAAAGACTATGCTTACCGAAAATCGAATACTATGCCAACGAGCTTCGTCAACATCCATATGAAAACAACCGATAAAATTGCATTTATGGCGAAGTCTCCCTGCCAAATTCCCACGGATTCCGCCATCGCTGCTAACAGCTTCCCGATCGACTCAGCACGGCAGGCAAAGCGTACGTGGAATCCACATGTGCGCGTGAAATACTAGGTACTGTACAGGCACCCGCCAAAAAGCTCAAAATAAATTACTTTTCAAACTTGCTGATATCTTTTGCATCTTCTTTTGCCGACTGGTCCTGTTGCCGATTTGGTTTTGCAACCCTGTTGCAACTGAAACTTTTTCCCAAATCCCAGGTCATGTTGACCTAAGTCAGCTGCTGTCACGGGCTCACGGCCCAACGGGCCGTGCCAGCCGAGCGCCAACGTGCCGACTGTCGGACACGCGGCAACCAGCTTCAGCAAAAATCTTCACCTGGGAAAGTGATCCGTACTTCCGTAGGTAAACGGGAGGCTAAAAATCTGCTACGTTAAATCTCGGCAACGTGCGACGCAAGGCTAGCAAAGTACTGCGACTAAGTATCTGTCCACTTGCACACGCCATCTGTTTTGCCCCAGCGAGAGGAGGATGAGCTCGGGCTGCCATAGCAAACTTACAATCAGAAGGCCATAGAGGCTCCCCACTGCTTTTTGTTCCCAGGCAGGCTGCTTTATCCGTGCTGCGTTATATACGCACATTTGACAGCGGACTGACATTCACTAGGCGCCTGTCGTCTACGGTAGGCAACTTTGCGAATGGCTCAGGAGCTGCTGCTGTCAAGCTCCGCCTGCGTTTGCGGGGGAGTGAATGTTTTGCAGCGCTCGGTTGAGGTGAAGCCTGCGACGAGAGCGGCTCGCAGGCCGGTAGGGCGGAATGCATCGTTACAAAACCATGCTGCCTCGCACACGAGGCGGGTTAGCGCCCATTTGGAAAGCAATGCGGAGAATGAAGGGCATACCCGGAGGCAGCTGATCAAATGGACGTCATTGGGGCTTTTGGCCGCTGCGTGGCAACCCGCCTCGGTGTTAGCGGTACTCCCGGCACCAGCGGTACCGGCACTCGCAACTCCGGCAGGTAGATGTCTGTCTATGTCTCACCTGTTTGGAAGTCGCAGCTGCATTGTCTGTGCACTGCCCTGTTCATGACGTGCGCATCTTAAAAGTCTCTGGTGAGAGCCTGTCTCGTTGGCTCCACTTCTCTTATCTCTGGTGCAAATGGCACCCTGGTAAGGTTGCTACAGCGTTTTTGTCAAGACACTAAGCAAGTACGAACCACTCCTGGGGCCATCTTCTGCACCTGAATGTTGGACCACTGTGGCGGAACGGGACATAATTACACCATGGGCTGAGTAGATTACAACTCGCAATATGTGGCCCTAGCGAATTTTTAGCTTATTTTGAAGCTAAGCAGGACACAGTGGGATGAAGCAGCCTTGGCTGGCCCCCTGCGCGCCCCACACGGTTCCCGTCAATGCCTACTACAACAGTCAGTAGTGTGTAACCCCTTCCAGAATGCATCGGGCTTGCCTGGGAATTGGCATCGGGAAGCAGGAGCCTATCAATGAAGTAGCCGTCCCAAAGAGCAACGGACTCTTCACTAGTTCCCCTGGCTCCCAGCTGCCTGCTGCGTACCCACTGCCCGCATGCCTGGCATGCCCTTCAGACGCTAGCACGCATTGTCACCCTTTAAAGCGGTCGCCTGCTAGCGTATGTCACCAAGGTCCCATGCCCATGGCTGTCACCTGTGGGCGTGGTGTCGCACCCATAGCCCGGCCACCAAACCTATCCTTCTTCCTTTCCCCTCCCAAGCCACCTGCCTGACCCCTCAGCCTGTACGGCTTCTCAAACACAGAGCAGGCAGGGAAGGGGAGGGCCAGACGTGAGCCGCTTGGATGGGGGCAGACGCGCACCGCATGGTCGGGGCCAGGCGCGCGCCGCATGGTTGGGCGGCCCATGCCACGCTGCTTGTCCAGGCCTTTTCTGGTAGACATCACCTCACGGCTCCTCCTCCTCCTCCTCCTCCTCCTCCTCCTCCTCCTCCTCCTCCTCCTCCTCCTCCTCCTCCTCCTCCTCCTCCTCCTCCTCCTCCTCCTCCTCCTCCTCCTCCTCCTCCTCCTCCTCCTCCTCCTCCTCCTCCTCCTCCTCCTCCTCCTCCTCCTCCTCCTCCTCCTCCTCCTCCTCCTCCTCCTCCTCCTCCTCCTCCTCTTCTTCTTCTTCTTCTTCTTCTTCTTCTTCTTCTTCTTCTTCTTCTTCTTCTTCTTCTTCTTCTTCTTCTTCTTCTTCTTCTTCTTCTTCTTCTTCTTCTTCTTCTTCTGTTCTCTCCCCCCCTTTGTGCACGCACACCCACCCTTCCTCGCCCCGACCCCCCACCCCCACATCCGGTTTCCCTCCCAACCCCACACACCAACAGGGGTCCTTGCACGTATGTGTCCATACATAGCCCCCACTAATTTCTTTTTTCTTTCGTCTACCCCCTAGGTCCCTCCAGACCTCTCACTGCCATTGAACGCTTAACTGTAAAATGTCCTTGTAACCGGTAACCATATTTACCATTCATGCATGCCCCAACCCTTTCTACGTATCCTGCCTACCTATCCTGCCTACTTATCCTGCCTACTTATCCTGCCTACTTATCCTGCCTACTTATCCTGCCTACTTATCCCGCCTACTTATCCTGCCTACTTATCCTGCCTACTTATCCTGCCTACTTATCCTGCCTACCTATCCTGCCTACTTATCCTGCCTACCTATCCTGCCTATTTATCCTGCCTATTTATCCTGCCTACTTATCCCGCCTACTTATCCTGCCTACTTATCCTGCCTACTTATCCTGCCTACTTATCCTGCCTACTTATCCTGCCTACTTATCCTGCCTACTTCTACTTATCCTGCCTACTTATCCTGCCTACTTATCCTGCCTCCTTATCCTGCCTACTTATCCTGCCTATTTATCCTGCCTATTTATCCTGCCTACTTATCCTGCCTACTTATCCTGCCTACTTATCCTGCCTACTTATCCTGCCTACCTATCCTGCCTACTTATCCTGCCTACCTATCCTGCCTATTTATCCTGCCTATTTATCCTGCCTATTTGTCCCGCCTACTTATCTTATTTGTGCTCCCACCCACCCACCCACCGCCTCCCCCCCCCCGCCCCCCAGGGTACCGTCGCCACGTGGACCCCCTGGATGGCTACACCTTCTGCTACCCGGACGACTGGATCATGGTGCGGGGGTCAGGCTCGGACGTCTTCTACCGCAACCCGTTTGACGCAGACGAGTGCCTGATCGTGAACATCAGCTCGCCCAGCAGCAAGAAGTACGCCAGCGTGGTGGACGTCGGCACGCTGGAGCAGGCGGGGAGGGAGGCGTTGGACCGCTACCTGTTGGAGTTCATGTCCACGCGGCTGGGCGTGCGGCGGCCAGCCGAGCTGAGGGGGGTCGCGCAGCGCACGGGCGCGGATGTGAGTGGCCATTTTGGGAACCTGTTTTGGTTGCCTTGGTACGCCGCGGGCGCGGATGCCACTGGTCTACCATCGAATCCGATGCAGTAAGCATTTGGGTACTAATGGTTGCTCTGCAAGGCCACGGGTGCGGATGCCTGTTTATTGCCTTTGCCGCCAGAATCCGCAATTTCTGTCATGGCTTGCCCACAGGTGCGGACGATTCCGGGGTACTACCCCTTTGAGAAACTTGCCACTGCCCCTTGCCACCGCTTCGCAGGGCAAGCCCTTACCCGGATTCTCCAGATATCCGGCCTGCGCTGGTTGTCTGCTGGGTACCATGGTCATTGTAGTATAGTAATGCCATGCCTGCGCTGGTTGTCTCATGGATACCACGGTCACTGTAGCATAGTAATGCCATGCCTGCGCTGGTTGTCTCATGGATGCTAAAGTATAGTAATGCCATGCCTGCGCTGGTTGTCTCATGGATGCTAAAGTATAGTAATGCCATGCCTGCGCTGCTTGCCTCATGGATATCATGGTCATTGTAGTATAGTAATGCCATGCCTGCGCTGGTTGTCTCATGGATACCACGGTCACTGTAGCATAGTAATGCCATGCCTGCGCTGCTTGCCTCATGGATACCACGGTCATTGTAGTATAGTAATGCCATGCCTGCGCTGCTTGCCTCATGGATACCATGGCTTGCAATGATGTCGTGGCGGGGCGCAGGGGGGAGTGGGGGAAGCTCGCTGCCATAGCTCAACACCTGCCATAGCTCACCACGTGCCATAGTTCGCCTTGCTTGCCTCCAGTGGTGGTGCCACCGCTTGCCTCCAGTGGTGCCATTGCTTGCCTCGAGTGGTCAGGTGGCCAGGGAGCTCCCCAGCCGTTTGTTGAATCTTGGCTGCTCTTGGCATCCTCTTTGTTCCCATTCCTGAGAGGAGTCCCGAGATACGCGGATTGGGACATGTTATCAAAGGTCAAATTGGTCAAGTCATGGACTAGCACATTGCGCGCAAATCGTACTCCCTTCCCCACCACCACCCTCTTCCTGCCCCTATCCGCCTCTCCCCCTGACCGACCAATTGCCACCCTTCACCGCTCCCTCTTCCTCCTCCACCCACCAGGACAGCTGCCTCTTTTATCGCACACGTGGTTAACTTCCCCCCCCCCTTCTCCCACCTCCTCCCCACCCACCCCCACCCACCCCTCTTTCCCCCCCCCAACCCCCCCCTTCTTTCCCCCAATCTCCCCTCGTCCCCACCCCCCATCAGGATGGCCGGCTCTATTACGACATTGAGCTGAACATCAAGTCGTACGTGAACAGCAACCAGATGGCCGTCGAGCCGTCCGAGCGCGTCCCCTTCCTCGAGTGGGACCGACGCATCTTCACGAGTGAGGGCGCAGGCAACGGGCGCCTGTATGAGATGCGGGTGCAGGTGCCCGAGAAGCGGGCCGAGGCCGCAAGGGAGCGCGTGCGCGCGATTCTGGAGTCCTTCTGCATCTTTGATGTGGAGGGCTTTGATTAAGCCCTTGGATACACAAACGGGGACGGCTTTGATTGATTGGGTTAGAATGGTGTGGAGGGCTTTGAATAATTGATCACCGCATGCTACACGATTGGCTGCCGCAGAGGTGGGGCCGGTTACCCACGTTGTGATGTGATGTGATCGTCAAGTTGATGTTGAGGGCTGTTGGGTGGAGAGCGCCTACGTTCAGTCAGGAGGCCTGACAGTGGTTTGATCATCGCGTGGCGAGGTTGACTCACAGGGGTGTCCACTTTGCACAAGAATGAACCTCCACTCCTGACCAACCTGGGCTTGTGCCATGGGTACGTAATTGCTACGGGGTGCCACTTGGAAATCTATGATCAATGTGGAATTCGTGAGGGGCAGATTTCCACATTGTCAGGTGGCCATGGCCATATTCGCAATGTTGGCTGGGCCTTCCCAGCCTGACGGTGAATGGCATGGCATGATGCCAAGAATGCTATGTTTGTATCTAGACAGCGTAGCGTCACCCCAGTAATGTCGGGCTTGGTTAGTAGGGAAACTTCCCATGTTTAGCTAGAGTTTTCCTATTGATGGGGTGTAGAGAACCTTTGAAAAGATTGCGTCTGCTGGGTGGTTACAAACCTGCCAGCGCGGAGTGAATAATGGGATACTCACAACGTATCATTGAGACAGCCAACTTTGATGTACGTCCTTGATGTACACACCAGTTTGCTTGGCCTGCAGAGGTCACTTCCTAAATCGTGTGTTGCTGGGGTAACACTAAAAGGATCGATTGTGAAAGCTAGGATCATTCAAGTTCAAGCCTGCAATTTGACCCGTGGGGAGTTCCAGCCAACATTATTATGGTATACAATTAAGTGAGACAACAATGTTTGCAAGACACATGTGCGAAAATTGCAATAGCGCAGCTAGGCTTACAAGTGCACATGTGTGCTGATTATTCGACTAGCCGTGATTTGGAAAAAGATGATGGACTAGGCCAAGTGGGCTCAGGTCATAGAGGATCAACAACGACTCCCCTCCAGTGGGGAAGCGCTTGCGTGTTTGCGAAAGCAGGAAGCATGCTATTGCTAGGCAAGACCCCTAGGGTCTAGGGCATGATAGATATAGAGTAGAATTGTTTTTTTGTTACCTAGATAAATTAGACCGGTAGGATTGCGTGTACCCATCTGTCCGTCCGTCCGTCCGTCCGTCCGTCCGTCCGTCCGTCCGTCCGTCCGTCCGTCCGTCCGTCCGTCCGTCCGTCCGTCCGTCCGTCCGTCCGTCCGTCCGTCCGTCCGTCCGTCCGTCCGTCCGTCCGTCCGTCCGTCCGTCCGTCCGTCCGTCCGTCCGTCCGTCCGTCCGTCCGTCCGTCCGTCCGTCCGTCCATCCATCCATCCATCCATCCATCTATCCCTTCCTCCCTCCTTGGACCCCCCCAGCCCCTCACCACCACCTTGACCGCATCCTCCATCCGCTCCCTCCTCATCAGGAGGCCCTCGCGCAGCACGTGGCCCCCCTTGCTGCAGATGTGGCGGCCATGGGCGGCACGCTGGCTGCCGAGCTTCCCCTCATCTCCACCATGTCCACCGCCACCTCCACCCTCCTCGCCTCCTCCACCGCCACCACCCCCACCTCCCACGCCATCACCGCCCAGCTCCGTGACATCGACCAGCGCCTCAAGGACAATGCCATCGCCATCGAGGTCCTGCAAAACACCGCAGGCCTCACCGCCCAGGCGGTGAAGGACATTGCCGCCAAGCCAGCCCCCGCTGGCCTGCCTGGCTGGCACTGCTCCTTCCACCCAGACCTGGGCGGACATGCTTAAGCAGCACACCACCTCCACCACCTCCGCCGTCGCAGCCCAGCTCCAGCGGCAGACGCTTGACCTCCGCGAGGAGGGCGAGCTCGCCAAGTGCAGCCTAAACGTCATCGTCAAGAACTTCGACATGGAGGAGGGTGAGAATTCCGAGAAGCTTGCACGTGCGTTTGAGAGCAAAATCCTTGATCGCATGGGCCTTCTTGGTGAGATTAAGCTGGTCGCCCACCGCCTTCCCCGCGCGCGGGGTAAGGCAGGGGCGCCCCCGCTGCTTCTCATCTTTTTTTTTTAGCACGAGTTTAATTAATTAATTAATTAAACTCGTGCTCCCGTTGGGGAGTCACGGAGCACCGAAGTGCTTTTAATCCCTGTGTGTGCACAACAGGACGGAAAGGGCAGAGACCCCCAGTCTCCTTCATGCCAAAGACATGCCACAGCTGCATGCGGGCACGCTAGCTAAACGGACACGCTAACAATCCGGCAGCCTGTGGGTGCAATAAGACCCATGTGAGCATATCATAACAAGGAGCGTGGGCAAGTAATCTGATCGAAGCCAGGACGTAGCATGGCTGTACAAGGACTAAGCTAAGGCTATGGCTGGTTGTGTACCGTGCGTTAGCGGTGCACGTGACTAGGTAAGGTGGCACAACTAGGCAAACATTCTAAGCATGGCTGCCATGGCGGCATGCAGTAACTACCAATGAAGTAAAGCTAGGGCTACAAGCTATTCTAGCCCGCTGGGGGCGTCCACATCTTGTGGTTGATCATCAGGTCCCCGCCCCTCCAGTACACCTTGGGCCTCTGGGGGTCCTGCTTGTGGCGGAGGTATTCAGGCCACTGGTCACGTCGCTGCTGCTGCTGAGCGGGGGTCAGGTCGTCGTCCAGCGTCCAGGTGAGGTCGTGCAACCGCTTGCGACGAGAGAGGAACCGCTGCTTGTCCTCACGGGAGGGGAAGGTGAGCAGGACTGGTGGGGGAGCCGCCTTGTCCCGTGAGTGGGGAAGGCGGTGGCACCCACGCAGTTCTACCTCACCTACCAGGCCCATGAGGGTAAGGAGCTGGTCCTTAAGCTCGTCGGCAAGGGAGGTTGACGTCTCACCTGGCTTCTGGGGGAAGCGACGCAGCACCACCCGGCAGTCGCGGCGGGCGCGGTCGGTGGCCTCCAGTTGTTGAGCCTGGCGAAGGTCTTCAAGCTCCTGGAGCTTCGTAGCGATGGCGTCGGTGGTGGAGGCGGTCGCTGTCCGCAGCAGGTCTGCATAGGAGAGGGGCGGGAGGTCACCAGCATCCAGCCGGGGTGGCTGGGAATCATGCGATGGTGGCCGTCTGCTCCGCTATCTTTGGGACCTGTGAGGCAAGGGCCTCGGTGTGGGCGGTGATGGCTTCAAGCTTCTTCATGAGCACGCCGCACTTGCCCTCCACCTGGTTAAGGCGAGAGACAAGTGCAGCGTGCGTCTCAGATGCCTGCGCCGCGGTGTGCAGCGTCGTGAACTGGGGCTGAAGCTTGTGGACGACCTTGGTTTCCACATTGGGGACCCGGGCCTCCACCGTGTTGAGCGTCGTGTTCAGCGAGGTCAGCTTCTCGGCCAACGGCCAAGTCACGTGCTCCTCCAGCACTGCTCGGATGTCATCCTTGCAGAGGGAGGAAGCCGATGTGGCTGTCGGCCGCGCAGGCTGGGCTGGGGCGCGGATCTTGGCGTCGATTTTGGCCATAGGTAGCTGGTAGAAGCTGCACAGGATGGCGAGGCGTTGTTGGAGCTCTGGCCTGGTATGGAGCGCATCCTGGTTGTCGGCGGGGATGGGCGCTGTGGCCTCATGGAGCTTGCTTTCCTGGGCTAAGTAACGCACTATTTCGGCGCATTCTTCTGTGGTAAGCTGCAGCCAGTGCTGAAAAGAAAAGCGGTCGTAATCTGGTAGGTACTTTCGCCATTTGTGTTCGTGGCAGGGTTTCTTGGGCTCGGGCGAGGCGCTTGGCGATGAGTTTGCTGGCAATGTTGCGAGCCCAGGCGGCTGGGCAAGGACGATGGCGAGTGGGTTGGGCTGGGAGCCGGAAAGCTCCTTTTCCAAACCCCGTTTTGCTTTTGGGGTCGTCATAGCTGCTTGTCACGTGCGTAACTTTTGCAATACTGCGTTTCAGCCGTAACCGATTATACTGGCATGTGCGTATCAAAAAAGCGCATCGAATGCAAGTGGTCTGACCGAATTTGGGGCTCAGACGCAAAAGATCTGAGCTCCGCCGTCAGCCATACCGCCGTCAGCCATTTTCGTCACCTTTTGCTGGTTCATGGATGGATGGATGGATGGATGGATGCATGGATGGATTCTCATCTTTAAGAGCCCATCGGACAAGATTTCGTTTCTCAGACGCCGCAAGCGGCTCGAGAACACTCCCTTCACCGTGGACGACGACTTGACCCTGGCGCAGCAGCAACGGCGACGGGAGCTATGGCCGACCTACCTCCAGCTCCGGCAGACCAAGAGTGGGACAGCCGGTGTACAGCTGGAAGGGGGCGGCCATCTACGTCGGCCACATGCAAGCCCTGCGGCACGCAATCCCCCCGACCACCGCGGATCTGGCCAGCGACTCCAGACGCCCCAGCCTAGTGGAATGCAGCAGTGCTCAGTAGTGTAGAATAGTTAGACCGTGGCCTTGTACATGCACGCCTACTACAGGCACTATACCAGCTGATGCCTAGCATTCAGTTAGTCATGTACATGTGTGCCTATGATGTGCCACACTCCAGATGATGCCTAGCTTTATTTCATTATGCAGTGCCCATGCAGGGAGTCACTCTCCGCTGAGACGCCATGCCCTAGCTCTTGTATAGCCATGATGATCTTCCCCCCCTATGACGGGCTCCCCTTAGTTGGGTTGAGCTCGAGACTCTGGGGGGTGCAGGTGCCCTTGGTGCACCTAGAGCAAGTGTCGTTTACATTCCCACCCTTGCAGGAAGTAGCTTAGAATGTATTAAAAGCCATATTGCCCTCTCTCTGGGATATGTGCTACATATACTCCCAACGGAGTTATGTTCCTAATTAATTAATTTAAATTAATTAATTAATTATCGTCGCGTCGCTGCAGCAACACGATGTTTTCTGGCATACGCGGGCTTTTGGTTCCCGCCGCACATTTGAAAGTGCTGTCCTCCGGATGTTTGCCTTTGCACCGTGTGCAGTTCTTGGACGTTTGG
Source organism: Mesostigma viride (assembly GCA_009746045.1). Taxonomy (NCBI): domain Eukaryota; kingdom Viridiplantae; phylum Streptophyta; class Mesostigmatophyceae; order Mesostigmatales; family Mesostigmataceae; genus Mesostigma; species Mesostigma viride. Next base: position 274,978 of record RPFO01000167.1, on the reverse strand, counting down.
AATCATTAATTAATTAATTAGACTCGTGCTCCCGTTGGGGAGTCACGGAGCATTAACCCCGATGGATGGATGGATGGGTGCAACATTCCTACCGGTCTAATCTATCTATATTGGCTACATACTACATCTACCTAACAGCATTCTAACTACAACATCTATCTAGGCAGCCGCACGCTGCCCGAGGGGGAGCTATCTGGCGTGCCTCCCGCGGGACCGCTGCACACGCGGGCGCTTCCCCACTGGGGGGGGCTCATTGTCCTCTATGACCTGGGCCCACTTGGCCTTGTCCATCATCTTCTTCCAAATCACGGAGAGGCCGAGGCCCCCCATGTCCTCTACTAGCTGTTCCTTGAAGGTGCGGGCCTTGCGGCGTCTAACATCACTAGGCCCAGCCCACGTCAGGAGGTGCCGGCCAGGCTGGGCTGGTCGCAGTCCTGCGGGGGGGCCACGTGAGGTGTCTACCTGGTTGGTGCGAGCTAGGTGCCCTACAAGCTGCAGGCGGCGTTGCTTAATGGTGCTGGTGATATAGGGCATGCCCTGGTACAGGTCCTCATTGCGGACATGAGCAGCATATCCTACTCTGAAAATGGAACGCAGCATGCTAGTGACCGCGCCGTCCAGCTTGCGGGCCAGGTCGGCGGTGAGGGTCCACGTCTCGGCGCCATACGTGAGAACAGGAAGGACGAGGACCTTGAACAGGTCCTGTTTCTCGATCTTGCCCAGGGGCTTGCGCCACAGGGCCCGGTACTGACGTAAAGCGTGCCAGGCGAGGGAGATGCGATGGTCCACATCAACCTCGCAGCTGGGGAGCAGGCTGCCCAGCAGCTTAACGCGGTCCCGATACGGGACTCGAGAGCCGTCTAGGAGATAGAGGGGCGGCGGTGAGTTGGTGAGCCCAACCGCCAGGGCCTCTGTCTTCTTGCTGACCTCAAGCCCCACTGCACGGGCCTCGAGAGCCAGGCAGTCAAGCCATGTCTGCACGTGCTCAGTGTCCTCGAAGAGGGTGGTGTCGTCTGCATAAATGATGTCTGCTAGCCGAATCTCCGTGTCCGCACCGCCATGCCAGAATTTGTTAGCAACCTGCACTCCTGGTTCCCTGCCCACGATGCGGGCAAATCGCTTGCGCGCCTGAATCATTACGTATTCGACAACAATAATGAACAGGTAGGGCGACAGCACGCAGCCCTGCCACACACCCTTCTGTAAAGGGCATGGGGGCGTGGTCCCGTAAGAAGTGCGCACCGAAGTGGTGGACCCTTCATACAGGTTGCGGATGACAGCAATCAGGGGGCGGGGAATCCGGAACAACTCGAGGATGTCCCAAAGCGCAGGCCAGAAAACCGAATCGAAGGCTTTGATGAAGTCCACCAGCACAAGGTGCAAAGGGGACTCACCAGGCTGAAGGCGTTGCAGTTCCTCCACCAGTCGGCGAGTAGCGAAGAGCGCCTGTACTGTGTTGCGACCTGAACGGAAGCCGTGCTGAGTCTCGCTGAGGTGACCGTCCAGGGCCGTGCGCAGGCGGTTCAGGATGAGCCGCATAAGAAGCTTGAGGGGGGCACTTTGAATGCACACCCCTCTGTAGTTGCCGGGGTCGGCAGGCGACCCCTTGTTCTTGTACAGCATCGTGCGAAAACTGTGTTGCCAGGCCGCTGGAGGTGGTTGCGACGACAGCAGAAGGCGGTTGCAGATGTCCCGGAAGAGCAGCATAACACCTGTGTCCTCGAATTCGGCTGCAAGTTTTACAACTGCGGCCGGAATCTCGTCAGAGCCGGTGGCTGCGTCATAACGCAGGCGCTGGACCGCCTCCGTGACCTCGCGAGAGGTGAAAGGAGGCATGTCAGACGGGTCGCCAAGTGGGCCGACCAGCGGGGGGACTAGGTAGTCCGCCGCTGACCTAGGCGGGGCAGGGGGCCCAGCGGGGCCGGCCAGGGCGGCCGGGCGGGCGGCGGCGGCTGGGAGCAGGGGTGGGGGCGGCGCAGCTGTCCCCACGACCTCGGCCGTGGCCGTGGCCCAGGTACGAAGCCGCTAGGCTGGGGCGCCGGGGACGTCGTGGCGGTGGGGCCGGCCGAGGCCGTCCGGGTGCCCGAGGCGCTTGTACCAGAACCAGGCCCCCTTGCCGTCGTGCTTCTGCTGGCAGCTGCGCAGGTCCTTGACCATCTGCTGGGCATCTGCCTTCTCAGCCTGCTCGTAGGCGGCCCTCAGAGCTGCTTGCAGCCCAGGTTTGGCGAGCGGATCTCTATTGCGGCGGAGCATCTGCCTGGCGGCGACCACTGTCGGTGCGTGACGGTGGACAGCAAGCTGCCGACGCGGAGGCAAGGTGGGGAGGGTGCGGGCAGCCAGGCGATACTTGGCGGCGACACCACGGAGGATCACTGAGATATCCCCCGGCGGCGGAATGGCGTGTAACTGCTGTCGGCTGCCCCCGGCGTCGAATACGGCCAGTTTGGAATCATGGCATGGCTAACGTAATGAATGACTAGCTAGACCTTTTCAGTGGTTTCCCATTTGCGGGTATTTCCTCGTAAATGGTGGGAGAGCGATCGCAGCAATGGTGCTTACCCCTAGACACTCCCGGCCAGAGGCTCGAAACACACGCCCTGATCAAGCAAGCTGTTTCCGGCCCCACCGTCTAGGTCATCTAGTCGCTCTACACGTAAGCCAGCCATAATTTCAATGCACAAGGCTACACATTTCCATCACCATTCATCTTCATCATCCTGAACGACTCGAACACGCGGACAAGATAACGGCAGGCTCGAGCTACCATGGTCCGGATTCTCCCGATTTCTGGCCTGCGCTAGTTGTCTCCTTGATGGTACATACAATTTACAGGTTGACGGAAGAATGGCTCAGAAGCGACTCAAGGCAGCAAATGCAGTCCAAGGCCCTTCCATCCGATGACCTAGAATCTTCGGTGGCTGCCTCGATGGCATGGAAAAGGTTTTGTCTCGCCCATCTTGTTAGGTGCCGTCTATCACACAACAGGCCCGCGGGTGCCCCGTTCTGGCCACGTCATCAGTTATCTTTTGGCAACCCCCGTGGGATCATCCTCGCGAAGCGTTGTGTGCCCCTTCAATATTGGGCAGGCTTGCTTGTTGAGGCTATACTATAGCAATTGTGACCCCATCCCCCGGGGGATCACCCTCGCGAAGTGTTGTGTTGACGCGATGCATCGTGTGTTCTTCTCGTCTTGGGCACTGATCTATCAAACATTCTCATGGGATACAGTGTTCTTTTGGGCCGGATTGCTCTTTGCTGCCCATATTGCTGGACCTGGCAAACATATCACTTAACTCAGTTGTCTCAATATCACAGGGGGCACCGATGCACCCGCTAGGCCGGAAAATTATAGTTACAGTGTCTCGTACACCATGGGGTTTATCATCCGCGGTGGGCACATGCATACCGAAGCTTGCTACACAGGCTGGAGGCCCCATGCCTCCGCACCGGTGCTCTCTGTGATGCGCCCTCAGGGTCCTCATCTCCATGAGAGTGCGGTCACCCTCTTTCCTTCAAAAAAAAAAAAAGTACAAGGGGTTGCATGCGGGTGCGCTTGCGTCAGAATAAGATGTCCTTGCAAGTAGGTAGAGAAAGGACACAATGATGCAACGTCCATGGACGCGAAAAAATAGTGAGGCGTCTGTTAAACAGATGGGTTCTCGGCAAGCTGTTTCATTCCCACACAAAAAACAAGCTTATCAGAACACACAAAGAAATACAGATAATAGGGCCACCCAATAGGGCCACCCAATAGGGCCACCCTTGGCACATACCCACAAAGGTATGCATCTCCAAAATCCAACCATGCAGCAAACAACGCACCGCATGGCGAGCTGAGAAAATGTATCCGGAGGACAAACACGACGAACAACCGCCCCCATCTCTGGGTCAGCTTCAGGTTCTTGCCCAGCAGATGCCCTGTACTGGACACAGCGCGTTCCAAAGCGACCCATGCATCGGTCGTCATCCATCGAAATGGGTCGAGGATCTGGGAGCATGCTACTTGGGAGAGAAGCGAGCACTGAGGGAGGAGTAGGCTGTAAACTATAGCTTGTGAGAGTAGACTACATCTCGTGAATGGTCACGTCCAGATAGGACGGTGTATATGGGATCGGTAAAGGCAGGCAATAACTGCAGGCTGACCGCAAGCAACTCCCATTCGTGTTGTCACTGTTCGCAAGTCAGCTGCTCCCGTTACTGGCACAACCGGGCCATGTGCAAGGAGGAGGGAGGGAGCACGTGGTGAGAGCACGCCAGGGCCGTGTGCAAGGATTTCTGCCTACCTCTTGTCCCCATGGTGCAGATGCGCTCGCTTCCGCTCACTCATCCAGGTCGGGTTTTGGGTAGAGCGCACACGCGCGGATGCCTGCGATCATCAACTCCTCAAAGTCAGCGCGCGGCACCCACCCATGCAGGGAGGGGATCTCAACCTGAAGTGTGGGACACCAGCCGGATGCAACGGGCATGCATTGCCAGTAATGCAAGCTGGGCATGAGCACAGTGGGGCTTTAGCCGGGCAGGCGGGCATGCCAGTAATGCCGGTGGGGCACATGGACATGCATTGCCAGGGGGACCACAAGCCCATGAGCAAACAAGAAAACTTGCTAGTGCAGCAACCAAGGTACGTTTGTGATAGAAAACCATAGCCCCACGGCAAAAGCAATGTGCCTTGGCATGCATACTGCGATGCATGTAGCACGATGTCTCCGAACGGGCACCCTGGGAGACCTTGGCACTAGCACGCGTGAGATGCCGCGACGCCTGTGCGTGAGACGCCGCGAGGCAGGCCAAGAAACGCAGCACCCCGGACCAGCAAGGATACGAAACAAAGGACCACCGATGATGCGGGAGGATGGGTCTTAACGATGCTGTACTATACTATGCTATACTATACTATGTCAGTAGACAGTAAGACAGTGGACAGCCTATTGTATAGACAGATACCAGCAGACGTACTTGTGCTAGTAGCTACACCCCATGACCACGTGCGGGGGCTACCGGTCCGACCCCACCCACCTTGACATCCCCAGCCCCTTTCCCTTTCTTGGGCCGCGCCCCCTTCTTCTTCTTGGCCCGCTTGCTGCTATCCGTGTTGGCAGCCTTGGCCCCCGCGCGCGGTGAGACGTTCATCGGGACCCTGGGGGAAGGCGCCCCCAGGCCCGACCTAGGCGACGCGACCCCCCCCTCCCGGCTCTCAGCTCTTGCTGAGCTCAGCCGGGCGCCAGCAGAAGGTGACCTTGGCCGTGGGCTGGCCGCGTGGCTTCCCCCCGGTTCCACCTTGGGCGACCCGGGCGGTGACATCCCCAACACCAGGTCCTTCCACATCTGGGCCAGTCCTAGCTCCCAGCTGCGGCGTCGGGCCGCGATGAGATTGCTAGACATCTCGAGTTTCATTTGGCTGGGGGGGGGGGGGGTGGGGGGGGGCAAGGGAAGGAGGGAACAGGGGCACCGGGAAGGGGGCAAGGACAAGGGTGAGGGGTGGGCCTGCCATTTCTTCATCGCGTGTGGTGTGGTGGTGTGGATGGGCACCCTACTCATGCAACATAGCTCCTCCAATAAGAAAGGGAGGTCTTCCCATGCACCTATGGAATACATCGAATATTCGTGCTCATAAAAGAAATGCACACATGAGGAACTAGAGCAATGAAAATAGTTGTTATGGCATGTGCCAAAGTCCAAAGAGTTGACGGCTGCAATAATAAAGAAACAGGGGCCTCACCCGGGGACGATACGAAAATCCTCGTCTGCCACGTCCAGAAGCGGTGGCGCCAGATCCTTGCTGCTGCCGCCCGCGTATTTAGGCCCCCACCCCATCGCATTGCCCCGCCCCACGATGTCGCCCCGCGCCGTGTGGCCATTTCGGTGGACCGACCGTTTCATTTGAGCCAACCAAAACACGGTTCGTTCCAATGACACAGGGAATTCATCAAAATCCATCCAAAACATCAGCGTCACTGCGAGGGCCCAGGCAGCGCCAGCCAACAGCAGCGGCGTCTGCTTCGCCTCAAACCCCCAGCCAGATCACATGCAGTTACGGTGCCCCTGGTTGACACACTACATGTGCGCCCGACGGACACACTCTAGCTGGGTCCCTGGGTTGAACCCCGAGAACGGCATGCAGTAACATTATGAACCGTTACACCATGCTAGCCCCCTGGTTGGATTCTCCCCACAGCAGCCCTGTGTAGTGAGCCAACCGAATGTCCACCTGCGTGCCATCTGGCTGTGAAAAAAGAAGCCATGGTGACACGACATTTTCACAATCCAACCCCATTTAAACCAACGCCCTTCAAAAGAAGTTGCCTTGCGAAGCTGTAGCAGGGGGGGAGCATCACGGGACGGGCGTCATCATGCCATGAGTAGACCGACATGAGCATGGGTAAGAACCACCCACGACCGTGCTACAAATGCTTGCTGACCTTACGCTTGAGGCTACGCCGAGCGGTCCTGTTTAAGACCAAGCAGATTGTCAGAAGTAGGGTACTTTTCACCACTTCGGACTACAATATTTCATCCGCTGGTAGCGGAGGCATTTATTTGTCACCTTAGCAATTAGGATGGTATTCGACGTGCTTTTGGGTCTTTTATTTGAAGCTTGCCGTAATATTTCTTGTGAAGTCCGACGTTTATATAAGTCGGCATGTCAGGTGTGATTTACCGCATTTGGGACGTGAACAATGGATCCGCACTGTGCGCCTAGTGTACCGTACAGACCTGCCTAGGAGGCGTGATGTCGTAGCACTGACTTGCTGTACCGTTTGCCACTCTACTTTTGGACTTGAGAGTAATCTCGAGGATTGTGTGAAGCATAAATGATCGATCCTCTGATATACAGTTACGGTGCGCCCCTCCGCGCCAGTAAATGTGTGTCTCAGATGTGGCTCGTCCTAGCTGAGCCGTAGATTTTTTATCAACGGCTGAGACGGTAGTGAATTCGCCTTGCAAAAGGCTGCCATGTTCATGGAAACCTCACCTTGTTGGTCGCCTTACGCTCAGGGGCTAACGTCGAGTTGAATAGCCTTGTTGGCTAACGTTGTAAAGCCCTTGTTGGGCATGTAGGCCTTGTTGGCCGCTGTCAGCCTTGTTGGCTATGGCCTTGTTGGCCACTGGGTATGGTATTATTTCATAATTCAAAGGCGTCAATTAGCTCAGATCTTTCCTCCTCCCCCGTAATTTAAACACAGATGAGCTTTGAAGTAATAGGGTTGAGTTCTGAAGGTTCACCGGTCGGGTTGAGTTCTGAAGGTTCACCAGTCGGGTTGAGTACTGAAGGTTCACCAGTCGGGTTGAGTTATGAAGGTTCACCAGTCGGGTTGAGCCACGTAGATACCGAGGAGGGTGCCCTTGTCTTTTGCTTGCAAAACTGCATCGCTCGGCTCGTTTCATCCATTCTTCCTTTTGACTTCTTTCTTTTTCTTTCCTTGTAAAGAAGGGACATAAACCAAGGGGTGGGTAAGGCGGCTGATGAACAAAGGAATATATATCCCTTGTCACTGACCGCCCTCCCTTCCTCCCCCCTGACCTCCCTTCCTCTTTCCTCCCGCTCACCTCTTGGCGGCCTTGGCCCCCTTCTTGTGCTTCTTCTTCAGCTTGGATTCGAGGCGCGCCAGCTGGCGCTGCTCCTCCACGTTCCACCGGCGGATGAGCGCGTCCACTTGCGCGCGGAAGGCGAGCACCTCCCGGCGGTGGCCCTCGCTCAGCTTGGCCGCTGAGGGGGGCATGCCACAGGGGAGGGCATGCCAAATGGGGGGGCATGCAACATGGGAGGGCATGCCACATGACCACGCCGGATGATGGGTGCGCGCCAGAGCAGCGCACACATGACAAGTGCGCGCCAGAGCAGCGCACACATGACAAGTGCGCGCCAGAGCAGCGCACACATGACAAGTGCGCGCCAGAGCAGCGCACACATGACAAGTGCGCGCCAGAGCAGCGCACACATGACAAGTGCGCGCCAGAGCAGCGCACACATGACAAGTGCACGCCAGAGCAGCGCACACATGACAAGTGCGCGCCAGAGCAGCGCACACATGACAAGTGCACGCCAGACGAGCGTACGCATGACAAGTGCACGCCAGAGCAGCGCACGCATGACAAGTGCACGCCAGAGCAGCGCACACATGACAAGTGCGCGCCAGAGCAGCGCACACATGACAAGTGCGCGCCAGAGCAGCGCACACATGACAAGTGCACGCCAGAGCAGCGCACACATGACAAGTGCGCGCCAGAGCAGCGCACACATGACAAGTGCACGCCAGAGCAGCGCACACATGACAAGTGCACGCCAGAGCAGCGCACACATGACAAGTGCGCGCCAGAGCAGCGCACACATGACAAGTGCGCGCCAGAGCAGCGCACACATGACAAGTGCGCGCCAGAGCAGCGCACACATGACAAGTGCACGCCAGAGCAGCGCACACATGACAAGTGCACGCCAGACGAGCGTACGCATGACGAGTGCGTGCCCATCGACTAGGCCAAAGGAACACGCTTGACCGTGCCAACGGCTTTGGCGTGTTCGTATCCAACTGGGCGCACGTACCGACGGCTTTGGCGTGTTCGATCGATTTCCTCTTCGCACACAGGGTCGCGACGTTGCGCAGGAATGAGAGGAGCTGGTTGGCTGCCGCCTTGTTGGCCTTCTCCCGGACTACCCTCAGGTGCTCCCTCGCCGCCCTGGGGGCAGGCAGGGGGCAGGGGGCAGGAGGTGGCGAGTGGCGTGGGGGTGAGGGTGATTGGTAACGGTTGAGGAGGGGGTGGTTTCTCGGGTGGTAGTGGGGGTGGCTTGTAGGAAGGGGTTGTAGCGAGGAAAAACTAAAGGCTAAGGCAGTGAAAAAAATTCAAGAGAAATTTTGAACATCACACAGAGAAAAAATAATGACAAACGGATCAGACGAAAATATACAAATAAACGAAAAACAATAGTAGTAGTATATAAACAGAATAGATCAATGGGTGCACCCAGCATGGAAGTGCCAAGCCATCAGTCATGCCCCCCCCACACACCTTGCCATCCAGAGTGCTGGGCAAGAGCGCGTGCCCAGGGTGCTTAAGCACTATTCCACCACCAAACAAAAAATTCTGTGCGCCTATTGCGTCGCGAAACAACTGCCCTAGTAGGCAACACATAGAGGCCTGTATCCAGTTGAAAACCACGTACACACCTTCGCGTCTACCGCCTGGTTCATGCGCCCCTAATACCTGCCACCAGCACGGGCCACCCGGCTGCTCGGGATCTCGCGGTGACCACCCGCCACCCACCTCTGAACCTCGCGACGACCACCCGCCGCCCACCTCTGAACCTAGCGACGACCACCCGCCGCCCACCTCTGAACCTCGCGACGACCACCCGCCGTCCACCCTGTACCTAGCGACGACCACCCGCCGCCCACCCCTGTACCTCGCGACGACCACCCGCCGTCCACCTCTGAACCTCGCGACGACCACCCGCCGCCCACCCCTGAACCTCGCGACGACCACCCGCCGCCCACTTCTGTACCTAGCGACGACCACCCGCCACCCACCCCTGTACCTCGCGACGACCACCCGCCGTCCACCTCTGAACCTAGCGACGACCACCCGCCGCCCACCCCTGAACCTCGCGACGACCACCCGCCGCCCACCCTGTACCTAGCGACGACCACCCGCCGCCCACCCCTGAACCTCGCGACGACCACCCGCCGCCCACCTCTGAACCTCGCGACGACCACCCGCCGCCCACCTCTGAACCTCGCGACGACCACCCGCCGCCCACTTCTGTACCTAGCGACGACCACCCGCCACCCACCCCTGTACCTCGCGACGACCACCCGCCGTCCACCTCTGAACCTAGCGACGACCACCCGCCGCCCACCCCTGAACCTCGCGACGACCACCCGCCGCCCACCTCTGAACCTCGCGACGACCACCCGCCGCCCACCCTGTACCTAGCGACGACCACCCGCCGCCCACCCCTGTACCTCGCGACGACCACCCGCCGTCCACCTCTGAACCTAGCGACGACCACCCGCCGCCCACCCCTGAACCTCGCGACGACCACCCGCCGTCCACCCTGTACCTAGCGACGACCACCCGCCGCCCACCCCTGTACCTCGCGACGACCACCCGCCGTCCACCCTGTACCTAGCGACGACCACCCGCCGCCCACCTCTGAACCTCGCGACGACCACCCGCCGCCCACCTCTGAACCTCGCGACGACCACCCGCCGCCCACTTCTGTACCTAGCGACGACCACCCGCCACCCACCCCTGTACCTCGCGACGACCACCCGCCGCCCACCCCTGAACCTCGCGACGACCACCCGCCGCCCACCCCTGTACCTCGCGACGACCACCCGCCGTCCACCTCTGAACCTCGCGACGACCACCCGCCGCCCACCTCTGAACCTCGCGACGACCACCCGCCGCCCACCCTGTACCTAGCGACGACCACCCGCCGCCCACCCCTGTACCTCGCGATGACCACCCGCCGTCCACCTCTGAACCTCGCGACGACCACCCGCCGCCCACCTCTGAACCTCGCGACGACCACCCGCCGCCCACCTCTGAACCTCGCGACGACCACCCGCCGCCCACCCTGTACCTAGCGACGACCACCCGCCGCCCACCCCTGTACCTCGCGACGACCACCCGCCGTCCACCTCTGAACCTCGCGACGACCACCCGCCGCCCACCTCTGAACCTCGCGACGACCACCCGCCGCCCACCCCTGTACCTCGCGACGACCACCCGCCGCCCACCCCTGAACCTAGCGACGACCACCCGCCGCCCACCCCTGAACCTAGTGACGACCACCCGCCGCCCACCCCTGAACCTCGCGACGACCACCCGCCGCCCACCCTGTACCTAGCGACGACCACCCGCCACCCACCCCTGTACCTCGCGACGACCACCCGCCACCCACCTCTGAACCTAGCGACGACCACCCGCCGCCCACCTCTGTACCTAGCGACGACCACCCGCCGTCCACCCTGTACCTAGCGACGACCACCCGCCGCCCACCCCTGTACCTCGCGACGACCACCCTGTACCTCGCGACGACCACCCGCCGCCCACCTCTGTACCTCGCGACGACCACCCGCCGTCCACCCTGTACCTAGCGACGACCACCCGCCGCCCACCCTGTACCCAGCGACGACCACCCGCCACCCACCCCTGTACCTCGCGACGACCACCCGCCACCCACCCCTGTACCTCGCGACGACCACCCGCCACCCACCTCTGAACCTAGCGACGACCACCCGCCGCCCACCTCTGTACCTCGCGACGACCACCCGCCGCCCACCTCTGTACCTCGCGACGACCACCCGCCGTCCACCCTGTACCTAGCGACGACCACCCGCCGCCCACCCTGTACCTAGCGACGACCACCCGCCACCCACCCCTGTACCTCGCGACGACCACCCGCCGTCCACCCTGTACCTAGCGACGACCACCCGCCGCCCACCCCTGTACCTCGCGACGACCACCCGCCGCCCACCTCTGAACCTCGCGACGACCACCCGCCGTCCACCCTGTACCTAGCGACGACCACCCGCCGCCCACCCCTGTACCTCGCGACGACCACCCGCCACCCACCTCTGTACCTCGCGACGACCACCCGCCGCCCACCTCTGAACCTCGCGACGACCACCCGCCGCCCACTTCTGTACCTAGCGACGACCACCCGCCGCCCACCCCTGTACCTAGCGACGACCACCCGCCGCCCACCTCTGAACCTAGCGACGACCACCCGCCGCCCACCCTGTACCTAGCGACGACCACCCGCCGCCCACCCCTGTACCTCGCGACGACCACCCGCCACCCACCCCTGAACCTCGCGACGACCACCCGCCACCCACCTCTGAACCTCGCGACGACCACCCGCCGCCCACCCCTGTACCTAGCGACGACCACCCGCCACCCACCTCTGAACCTCGCGACGACCACCCGCCGCCCACCCTGTACCTAGCGACGACCACCCGCCGCCCACCCCTGTACCTCGCGATGACCACCCGCCGTCCACCTCTGAACCTCGCGACGACCACCCGCCGCCCACCCCTGTACCTCGCGACGACCACCCGCCGTCCACCTCTGAACCTAGCGACGACCACCCGCCGCCCACCCCTGTACCTCGCGACGACCACCCGCCGCCCACCCTGTACCTAGCGACGACCACCCGCCGCCCACCCCTGTACCTCGCGACGACCACCCGCCGCCCACCCTGTACCTAGCGACGACCACCCGCCGCCCACCCCTGTACCTCGCGACGACCACCCGCCGTCCACCTCTGAACCTAGCGACGACCACCCGCCGCCCACCCCTGTACCTCGCGACGACCACCCGCCGCCCACTTCTGTACCTAGCGACGACCACCCGCCGCCCACCCTGTACCTAGCGACGACCACCCGCCGCCCACCCCTGTACCTCGCGACGACCACCCGCCGTCCACCTCTGAACCTAGCGACGACCACCCGCCGCCCACCCCTGTACCTCGCGACGACCACCCGCCACCCACCTCTGTACCTAGCGACGACCACCCGCCGCCCACCTCTGAACCTAGCGACGACCACCCGCCACCCACCCCTGTACCTAGCGACGACCACCCGCCGCCCACCCCTGAACCTAGCGACGACCACCCGCCGCCCACCTCTGAACCTCGCGCCGACCAACCGCCGTCCATCTCTGAACCTAGCGACGACCACCCGCCGCCCACCCCTGTACCTCGCGACGACCACCCGCCGCCCACCTCTGAACCTCGCGACGACCACCCGCCACCCACCTCTGTACCTAGCGACGACCACCCGCCGCCCACTTCTGTACCTAGCGACGACCACCCGCCGCCCACCCCTGTACCTAGCGACGACCACCCGCCGCCCACCCCTGTACCTCGCGACGACCACCCGCCACCCACCTCTGTACCTAGCGACGACCACCCGCCGCCCACCTCTGAACCTCGCGACGACCACCCGCCGCCCACCCCTGTACCTCGCGACGACCACCCGCCGCCCACCCCTGAACCTAGCGACGACCACCCGCCGCCCACCTCTGAACCTAGCGACGACCACCCGCCGCCCACCCTGAACCTCGCGACGACCACCCGCCGCCCACCCTGTACCTAGCGACGACCACCCGCCACCCACCCCTGTACCTCGCGACGACCACCCGCCGTCCACCTCTGAACCTAGCGACGACCACCCGCCGCCCACCCCTGAACCTCGCGACGACCACCCGCCACCCACCTCTGTACCTCGCGACGACCACCCGCCGTCCACCTCTGTACCTAGCGACGACCACCCGCCGCCCACCCCTGTACCTCGCGACGACCACCCGCCGTCCACCTCTGAACCTAGCGACGACCACCCGCCGCCCACCCCTGTACCTCGCGACGACCACCCGCCACCCACCTCTGTACCTAGCGACGACCACCCGCCGCCCACCTCTGAACCTCGCGCCGACCAACCGCCGTCCACCTCTGAACCTCGCGACGACCACCCGCCGCCCACCTCTGAACCTAGCGACGACCACCCGCCGCCCACCCCTGTACCTAGCGACGACCACCCGCCGCCCACTTCTGTACCTCGCGACGACCACCCGCCGCCCACTTCTGTACCTAGCGACGACCACCCGCCGCCCACCCCTGAACCTCGCGACGACCACCCGCCGCCCACCTCTGAACCTCGCGACGACCACCCGCCGTCCACCCTGTACCTAGCGACGACCACCCGCCGCCCACCCCTGTACCTCGCGACGACCACCCGCCGCCCACTTCTGTACCTAGCGACGACCACCCGCCGCCCACCCTGAACCTAGCGACGACCACCCGCCGCCCACCTCTGAACCTCGCGACGACCACCCGCCGCCCACCCCTGTACCTCGCGACGACCACCCGCCGCCCACCTGTGAACCTCGCGACGACCACCCGCCGCCCACCCCTGAACCTCGCGACGACCACCCGCCGTCCACCCTGTACCTAGCGACGACCACCCGCCGCCCACCCCTGTACCTCGCGACGACCACCCGCCGTCCACCTCTGAACCTAGCGACGACCACCCGCCGCCCACCCCTGTACCTCGCGACGACCACCCGCCACCCACCTCTGTACCTAGCGACGACCACCCGCCGCCCACCCCTGTACCTCGCGACGACCACCCGCCACCCACCCCTGAACCTCGCGACGACCATCCGCCGCCCACCTTTGTATTTTAATCGCGTACACCCCCTGCACGGCATCGCGTCGGTCGCAGAACAGCCGTTGGAGCATGAGCAAAATCTTCTCCTGCTGCCTCATCTGGACTTGGTGGGCACGCGCCGCCTGGGTCAAGAAGTCCATCAAGGCAGCGATGGACCAGGGAGGGGGAGTGGAGTGGAGTGGAGTGGAGTGGAGTGGAGTGGAGGGGAGGGAGGGGAGGGAGGGGAGGGGAGGGGAGGGAGGAGGGGAGGAGGGGAGGGAGGGGAGGAGGGAGGGGAGGGAGGGGAGGGGGAGGGGAGGGGAGGGGAGGGAGGGGAGGGGAGGGAGGGGAGGGGAGGGGAGGGGAGGGAGGGGAGGGGAGGGAGGGGGAGGGGAGGGGAGGGAGGGGAGGGGAGGGAGGGAGGGGAGGGGAGGGGAGGGAGGGGAGGGGAGGGGAGGGGAGGAGGGGAGGGAGGGGAGGGGGGGAGGGAGGGGAGGGGAGGGAGGGGAGGGAGGGAGGGGGGGAGGGGAGGGGAGGGGAGGGAGGGGAGGGAGGGAGGGGAGGGAGGGGAGGGAGGGAGGGGAGGGAGGGGAGGGGAGGGGAGGGGAGGGGAGGGGAGGGGAGGGGAGGGAGGGGAGGGGAGGGGAGGGGGGAGGGAGGGGAGGGGAGGGGAGGGAGGGGAGGGGAGGGAGGGGAGGGAGGGAGGGAGGGAGGGGAGGGGAGGGGAGGGGAGGGGAGGGAGGGGAGGGAGGGGAGGGGAGGGAGGGAGGGGAGGGGAGGGGAGGGGAGGGGAGGGGAGGGGAGGGGAAACGGGCGAGGGAACGACGGCGCATGCATACGAAGGAATGCATGTCAGCCTTGTGTACATAGTAGAATGCAAACAGTTAGCACGGTCATGCACAGCTCTGCGCTGGTATGGAGCAACTCTGCTCTCCCCCCATCGCTATCGCCTAATTGCTACGGAGGTAACCAGTATAATTAACCACTGTGCAGCCATGTGCCCAGGATGGTGGCGTGGTCGTCGCCGTCATTCTGGTACTTCATCCGCGAGCGCCACAGACCGTGCAGATGAGGGTGCAAGAAAGGCGTCTCGTAATCAGGGTGATCAGGATGCTTCTATTCAGAATACAAATACAGCAAAGACCATGACATAGGGCACGCACTGTATTACATGCATGCCCGATGCATCATTCGATTCTATCAACTATGGCACAAGACACGTGGGATTCTGACCGCTGAGGACACGCTGGCTCAGCAAGCAGTCGCCAACGGTACAGCAATGCATGGCATGCGTGCGGGTCCATTGATGGAAAGTGGTCCTATACTTAGCGCCTGTTGCCAGGTCAGCTTGAAGCAAGGACCAAAGCCTCTGGAATAAGTGCCTGGAATTACAACCGAGAGCAACCACGTAAGTTATAAACTGCAATACTGCATATGAGATGAGTAACTGCTTGGGAGATGATTACAGCGCACACAGTAGTGGGTGCATGGGATAATATTACAGCAGATACTGCTAATTACTGTCATCATATACACGATCACAAACTATCATATAGACTAGTTACTGTCATCCTCGCACCTTGACGCGCTCCACCAGGAAACTGATGGCGTTGCCCACGGACAGGAGGACCAGCAGCGCTTGGCTGCGGGGATGCCAGCACAAGCGAGAGAAAGTAAATGGGGGAGGAGATGGGGATGCCAGCACAAGCGAGAGAAAGTAAATAAGAGAGATGGGGATGCCAGCACTAGAGAGAGAGAAAAGTAAATAAGAGAGGAGATGGGGATGCCAGCGCAAGAGAGTGAGAAAGTAGATACGAGAGGGAGGAGGGTGCCAGCACAAGTTAGTGAAAAGTAGATATGAGGAGGGGTGGGGGGGTGGGGGGGGGAGAAAAGAAGAGAGGAAAGAAAACAGAAAAATCCGTTCAGGCATAGCATGGCCTTAGCTTAGTGGACATCGGGCGATGCGGGAGGTGGGCAGGCGCTGAGGGAGGAATCACAGGCGCACCCATAGCAGACAGGTGCATCGTAAAAAGGAAGACGACATGGGGCTCATGCACACCCCACGAACAGGCAGGTGCGTCGCAATAAGGAAGACGACATGGGGCTCATGCACACCCCACGAACAGGCAGGTGCGTCGCAATAAGGAAGACGACATGGGGCTCATGCACACCCCACGAACAGGCAGGTGCGTCGCAACAAGATGACATGGGGCTCATGCACACCCCACGAACAGGCCGTCACAGCGCATAAAATCGTGAGCGCATAACCCCCGATGGGGTGGGGTGGAAGGAAACTAACAATCAGGAGTGCGGGAAGGCTGGGGCCAAATCCTATCACGGCAGACGTTATAGTGGTAGGGGCATGCAGAGGTCACCCGCGAGCCGCGGTATCCCAAGTTCGCAACTTTCCAGGAGGACCAAGAAACAAAGAGTTGCAAAAGTAATTTTGGCTGGCACTGGTCAGTGCGGAACTTGGTAAGGTTACAACTCCTTGTAGAAATGGAATTTTTTGGAACGGAAGATGCCATCGTGCGCCTCTACCTGTCCTTAATTAACAGAAATGGACACTTGAAAAAGAATTTGGAGTGTTGCGACACCGCGGCTGACCCCGCGATCCCAAAGATGGGGTCCTTCTCGGGTTCATGGCTTGGGGATCGAGAAACGGAGGTCAGCTCACCTTTGCTTCCTTTTCCGCTCCCGGTCCAGGATATACTGTTTCACGTCCTCCTGCGCACATGCAGCCAGGGTCGATGGCGCGGGGATGGCGCACACGGGAAAGGGCACACAAGGGGCATAGGTTGGCGAGGACACGGGTTAAAGAAAATGGGCCCAACGTAGCGTTAGCATCCCCTGCTAATCCAAGGCCGCCGGTGGTGAGCGACGCGAGCCAGGCCCATGGACATTAACCAACGGACTATAACCCATGGACATTAGCCGATAAGACATTAACCGATGAACATTAACCAATGAGCATTAGCCGATGGACAAGGACCCATGGACGATCCACAATTGAGTACAACGTTCCACCAAGCAGTGTGGTCCATGGACCAAGCAGTGTGGCCTTGCCACTCCCAGGACCAGCAACAACTAAAACCACATGGACCCAAAATTACATGGCCTAACCCCCCCCCCCCCCCGGTACCCCACCTCATCGCGGCAGTTCTTGAGCCGGTACGCCCACATGACCCGCAGCCGCTCCTCCTCCTCTGCGCTGCGCTTGGCCTCACGCGCTTTTGCCGCCCGGTCCTTGGCCAGCTTGGCCTGCACGATAGGCAGAGCAGGCACACCGCGAGGAAAAAAGAAGAGTGAGCCAGCGCCCTTGGCCAGCCTGGCCTGGACAAGTAGAGTAGACAACGGCTAGACCAACCAAGTGTAGTGGACAGGGGTTATGAATAGCAAACGGTGAGCCAACGTCCTTGGCCAGCTTGGCCTGCAAACACGCCCACTCAAGCATACCCCATGTAGACCCCAAAATTAGTGAACCCATGCAGGGGGACATACGATCGGGCACAGCATGGGGTCCGCGGTTAGCTTGGCCTGTACAGGTGTAGAGATGGTAGAACCATCACCATACAGAGCGGTCAGAATGTAATGAGAACGGATGAAGGGTCCTTGGTTGGCTTGGCCTACTTTGAGTGGGCTGTTTGGATGGTCTTGCTTGAGCGTACACACCTTGGGCGGGGCATACGCATGGGACTACGCTTCGCATGGCCTGCACGCACAGGCGAGTTGGCCATGGACCAGTGTGAGAGGGGGAGATACGTGGGGTGTATGCACAGGGGGGCCACTTTGCCCGCATAGTAACATCCATGCAATAACTTTTCAGCTTGCCTGTTTATCAACGTGGCCGATGTCAGCAATGGAGGGATTTGGCAAACAAACTTCTCATACATGTCGACAGAAAACTCGACACTCCGTGTTCCTGCTTGGCATCCTCCTTGCCTTGGCAGTGATGTTGTCCCCATCGTGTGATCTTGTCCCCATGACAGCATCAACAAGAACACTTGGTCGCTGTAACCAATATACCAAGGCAGCATCCATCCACCACACTCACGTGCGCCTGCTTGGCATCGGCCACCTTGTCCGGCGGCACAAAACCAGACCCCCCCAGCGGGGGCGGCGGGTCCATGGACCGCATACGCGCGGTGGTGGCCCGTTCGAGCTTTTTCTTCTCCATCTCACGCTCGGCCGCCCAGTGGGCCGCGCGCATGTTGAGGCTCTCCAGCTCCTCGGGCTTGTCGAGCAGCGAGGTCAGCTTCTGGCGGAGACCGGGGGAGGGGACGGCTGCGAGAATTGGGCACAGAAAGGCAGGTGACATTAATTAATCAGTCACGCAGGCCCGTCGGGGAGTGGCGGAGCACTAACCCCTATGATGCTGTGCGACCTGCCCTCAATGATGCACAACCATTATTGAATTGATTAGTCACGCATTCCCGTCGGGGAGCCGCGGAGCATAGGGAAGGCAGGTTGACATGGGCGCAAGAGCACGAGGCGTGGCCACGAGGTAGCACGCGATGAGTGTCGAGTGCGGCGAGTGACGTGAGTGAAGGATGGGATGAAGCGTGATGAGTGATGAGCGACAAGCACGCACGCGATGGGGAAAAAGCACGCACGCGATGGGGGACAAGCACGCACGCGATGGGGGACAAACACGCACGCGATACGGGACAGGAGAGGAGAGGCGCGGGGCTGACAGGAGCCGCCGCAAAAAGACAAAGCGACATTTAAGGATGCCTGCGGCGACAAGCTGCCAGAAAGCACAACGGCGCATCTTTAAGGAAAAACAAGACGAGCATGTTTGCATTGCGAGCACTTGCGTAATGACGGGATGTGAGTCGCACACGCAAGCACGTGCATCCGCACGCGTGTGCACGCACGGGTGTATGCACATGCCCAGACATGCGCCGTACACAGTCGATGTGCAGCTGATGAGCGATTGCATAGGAGGTTGACCAAAGAACCGTCCGTGGCACAAGAGAACAAGGCAGACAGTGGACAGCGACAAGTGCTTGAAAGAGGGGGACAAAGGGAAGCACACGACAAGTGCTTGAAAGAGGCGGACAAAGGGAAGCACACGACAAGTGCTTGAAAGAGGCGGACAAAGGGAAGAACACGACAAGTGCTTGAAAGAGGCGGACAAAGGGAACCACACGACAAGTGCTTGAAAGAGGCGGACAAAGGGAAGCACACGACAAGTGCTTGAAAGAGGCGGACAAAGGGAAGCACACGACAAGTGCTTGAAAGAGGCGGACAAAGGGAAGCACACGACAAGTGCTTGCGAGAGGCGGACAAAGGGAACCACACAACAAGTGCTTGAAAGAGGCGGACAAAGGGAAGCACACGACAAGTGCTTGAAAGAGGCGGACAAAGGGGACCACACGACAAGTGCTTGAAAGAGGCGGACAAAGGGAACGAGACGAGCGCGTGCGAGAGGGGGAGCAGCGGAAGCGAGACGAGCGCTTGATAGAGGCATGGCCACAGGGACGGCACCACCAGGTGTGCCACGAGACAGAGACACGTACCTGGGGGACCTGCTAAGGACCAAATCGTGCTAGAGAGCACTGAAGGACCTTGGCAAGCACACCATAGCAGGCAGCAAACCACCACTTCAAGTGCCCCCCCCCCCCCCCCCCCGAAACTACCAGCGCACGCACCCTGGATGATCTTGTGCCGGACGCCCGCATCATAGATCTGCCCCTCCACCGTTTCGAACAAGGACACGCGCTGCTCCGTGGGGTCAAACGCGAGGGACGAGTTGCGGTGCGTCGCCATGCCGCTGGGGCCCCCAGCGCCACCTGGCGGGGGCCACGCGGCCGTCGCCGAGCCTCGAGGGCTCAACAGGGCCCCGGGGGGGGCAGCCCCTGAGAGGGGGGTCGGCGTGAGCCGCCGTGCGGTATCCCCAGGATTGGTCAACCGTGCTGTCCCGTTACCCCCTGCCCCTGACCAATCCATCCCCGAGCCCCACGCGGCGTCCCCCCGCCTGCCCCCTGAGAGAGGGCGCCCCCCTGAGAGGGGCCGCCGGGCCTGTGCCGCGGAGGAACTGTACTGGGGCAGCGCGGTGTTTGCGCGGGCGGTGCGCTGGGACGGGGGCGAGGAGGGACCCCCGCCGATGCTGGCGGTGGAGGACCGGTGGAGGCCTAGGGCGGCGGGGGCCGACCGCTCCGCCTGTGGTGAGGGGCGGGGAGGGGGGCGACCGACCAGTGTTACAGTGTGAGGTAGAGCGACCGACCGGGGTTACAGTGTGCCACCATGGTGTCTCATGCGGGCCATGATGAGGGAGGGTGCAGGGCAAGGATTTTGGGAGTGAGGCAGTGACGGATATGATGGCGGAAGGGGCACGGGAGTAGCGAAAAAGCAGCGACGGTGGAAGGGCGGTGCCTTGCCAAGCCGTAGGACGGTGTTGGCAGCAGGCAGAACAGCAGTGGCGGCGGCGGCGGGGGGGACGGCAGCAGCAGCATCCATGCTGGGTACCATGGCAGCAGCACATTCCACTTGGAGAGGGCAGCCCATGCGGCTGTTCTGCACGTAGTCGAGGCCGCCGAGTACACCACAAGTGCGCGGCTGCTAGTAAACAAACTCAAAGGAAGGTGCCGCTTAAAAACTACACAGACAGCCTTTAGGTCACCCACCACGCAAAAAGGCACTAGGGCACCTCACCATGATGTGGTGGCTTTCGTTTCTTCTTGGCTCATGCGATGCTGCCGTCATCACGCTCTTCACAGACAGGCATGACAGGCACTACACATCCTTCCCTGCCAGAACTCTGGCGATGGACACTTCCTTCCGGCACGATACCCCCTGCGCATCCTTGCAGGCACTCAAAACCAGGAGGAACCCGTTCCCCGTGCGCCCGTGGGGCGTGCGGCTCCTTGCGGACATGCCCCGCACATCTGGCGAGGAGGAACTTGCCGCCACCACAAGGGAAACGACGTGGTGTAAGCGCACCAGGCACCGAGACCAGAAGATGATGCGTGCTCATAGAGGCGCGCTAGTAAGGGGGGACTGAGATGCGGACATACGTGGGGGCTTCAATGGGGATAGGGCGTGCATGCGGGAGTACCTGCAACCCCCCGTACATCTCTGAGGGCCGGCCATTGTGCTTCTTGCGGAGCGGGTCCCCATCAGAACCGACGTCTGCTAGGGGAGGGGGTGGGGACCGGGTCGCGAGGATCGAAAATGGGGGGGAAACGCAGGGGGTGCAAGTAGGGGTCAGGATTGGGGGGGTAGAAAGGGAGGAACGCATACGGGGTGGAAGTGAAGTTGGGTATGTGATGAGATGAGGAGGGGTGGCGACATGGGCGTTGCAAATGGGGTGGACCAGAGGGATGGGGATGGGCGATGGGAAGGGGGGATGCCATTTGGGGACAGAAACGGGGATGCGAATGATGGCTAACCCAGGGGGGGGGAAGTATGGGGAGGTGAGCTCAGGGGGCAATGTTAAAAAGGTGGCGAGCAGTGGAGATGAAGTCGTACATCAAACAGTAGAAAAGAAACCGAAACATTCGCCTCATAAGGCATGGTTTGCCTTATTTGGTTTGGTGCGCCTTATAAGGTTTGGTTTGCCTTCTTTGGTGCGCCTGATCAGGTTTGGTACAGACTCTTCCTGTTATGATCAATGTTGCTGATACGTTGATCCTGTGCTCTTGGTGTCCCTGCCGACCATATCAAGGCTATGGTGGCAAGGCTGTGATTGCAAGGCTACCATGGCAATACGAGGCCAGGAGGACAAGTCTCTGGGGAGGTCCGACCACAACAGTTTGACCATAGACAAAAACACAGCAATGTGGCCCCCAGCAACCCCCATAATGTCTCCCAAAACAGTCAAACCCTACAAGAATATTGACACATCGCGCCGGGTGGACACACAGCCAACGGTCCCCAAGCGATCGTCAACCTTGGGTGTTCCCATCCTGGGTGTGTCTTCTACCCATGAACATGCACCCGAACAGGGGCGGCCTTTGACACACACACACACAAACACAAACACAAACACACACACACACAGGTATCTACCAATGCCGTGCAACCAAAATAACCCTGCCCCTTTGGGCACTTGGTTTGACCCATATCTGGAGTTAATACCAACCATCCCTCGCGGGCACGGATAGGCCAACTAGTGGCGCCTGCACCAACCCTTCAACCCTCGAGAGCCACGGAGCCAGCTGGTCTTGCGACACGCACCCACAGGGCATGCACCCCCCCCCGCAGCAGACATCTACCTACCACCCCGACTGCAGCACGCAGAGAGAGCACGCGCGCGTGTCCACCACCGTCCGTACACAGAGAGAGCGCGCGCGCGTATCCACCACCATCCGTACACAGAGAGAGCGCGCGCGCGTATCCACCACCATCCGTACACAGAGAGAGCACGCGCGCGTATCCACCACCATCCGTACACAGAGAGAGCACGCGCGCGTATCCACCACCATCCGTACACAGAGAGAGCACGCGCGCGCGTATCCACCACCATCCGTACACAGAGAGAGCACGCGCGCGTATCCACCACCATCCGTACACAGAGAGCGCGCGCGCGCGCGTATCCACCACCATCCGTACACAGAGAGAGCACGCGTGCGTGTCCACCACCATCCGTACGCAGAGAGAGCACGCGCGCGTATCCACCACCATCCGTACACAGAGAGAGCACGCGCGCGTATCCACCACCATCCGTACACAGAGAGAGCACGCGCGCGCGTATCCACCACCATCCGTACACAGAGAGAGCACGCGCGCGTATCCACCACCATCCGTACACAGAGAGAGCGCGCGCGCGTATCCACCACCATCCGTACACAGAGAGAGCGCGCGCGCGTATCCACCACCATCCGTACACAGAGAGAGCGCGCGCGCGTATCCACCACCATCCGTACACAGAGAGAGCACGCGCGCGCGTATCCACCACCATCCGTACACAGAGAGAGCGCGCGCGCGTATCCACCACCATCCGTACGCAGAGAGAGCACGCGCGCGTATCCACCACCATCCGTACACAGAGAGAGCGCGCGCGCGTATCCACCACCATCCGTACACAGAGAGAGCGCGCGCGCGTATCCACCACCATCCGTACACAGAGAGAGCACGCGCGCGTATCCACCACCATCCGTACACAGAGAGAGCACGCGCGCGTATCCACCACCATCCGTACACAGAGAGAGCACGCGCGCGTATCCACCACCATCCGTACACAGAGAGAGCGCGCGCGCGTATCCACCACCATCCGTACACAGAGAGAGCACGCGCGCGTATCCACCACCATCCGTACACAGAGAGAGCACGCGCGCGTATCCACCACCATCCGTACACAGAGAGAGCACGCGCGCGCGCGTATCCACCACCATCCGTACGCAGAGAGAGCACGCGCGCACGCGTATCCACCACCATCCGTACACAGAGAGAGCACGCGCGCGTATCCACCACCATCCGTACACAGAGAGAGCACGCGCGCGTATCCACCACCATCCGTACACAGAGAGAGCGCGCGCGCGTATCCACCACCATCCGTACACAGAGAGAGCACGCGCGCGCGTATCCACCACCATCCGTACACAGAGAGAGCACGCGCGCGCGCGTATCCACCACCATCCGTACGCAGAGAGAGCACGCGCGCACGCGTATCCACCACCATCCGTACACAGAGAGAGCACGCGCGCGCGTATCCACCACCATCCGTACACAGAGAGAGCACGCGTGCGTGTCCACCACCATCCGTACACAGAGAGAGCACGCGCGCGTATCCACCGCCATCCGTACGCAGAGAGAGCACGCGCGCACGCGTATCCACCACCATCCGTACGCAGAGAGAGCACGCGCGCACGCGTATCCACCACCATCCGTACACAGAGAGAGCACGCGCGCGTATCCACCACCATCCGTACACAGAGAGAGCACGCGCGCGCGTATCCACCACCATCCGTACACAGAGAGAGCGCGCGCGCGTATCCACCACCATCCGTACGCAGAGAGAGCACGCGCGCGCGCGTATCCACCACCATCCGTACACTGAGAGAGCGCGCGCGCGTATCCACCACCATCCGTACACAGAGAGAGCGCGCGCGCGTATCCACCACCATCCGTACACAGAGAGAGCACGCGCGCGTATCCACCACCATCCATACACAGAGAGAGCACGCGCGCGTATCCACCACCATCCGTACACAGAGAGAGCGCGCGCGCGTATCCACCACCATCCGTACACAGAGAGAGCACGCGCGCGTATCCACCACCATCCGTACACTGAGAGAGCACGCGCGCGTATCCACCACCATCCGTACACAGAGAGAGCACGCGCGCGCGCGTATCCACCACCATCCGTACGCAGAGAGAGCACGCGCGCACGCGTATCCACCACCATCCGTACACAGAGAGAGCACGCGCGCGTATCCACCACCATCCGTACACAGAGAGAGCACGCGCGCGTATCCACCACCATCCGTACACAGAGAGAGCGCGCGCGCGTATCCACCACCATCCGTACACAGAGAGAGCACGCGCGCGCGTATCCACCACCATCCGTACACAGAGAGAGCACGCGCGCGCGCGTATCCACCACCATCCGTACGCAGAGAGAGCACGCGCGCACGCGTATCCACCACCATCCGTACACAGAGAGAGCACGCGCGCGTATCCACCACCATCCGTACACAGAGAGAGCACACGCGCGCGTATCCACCACCATCCGTACACAGAGAGAGCACGCGCGCGTATCCACCACCATCCGTACACAGAGAGAGCACGCGCGCGCGTATCCACCACCATCCGTACACAGAGAGAGCGCGCGCGCGTATCCACCACCATCCGTACGCAGAGAGAGCACGCGCGCGCGCGTATCCACCACCATCCGTACACTGAGAGAGCGCGCGCGCGTATCCACCACCATCCGTACACAGAGAGAGCGCGCGCGCGTATCCACCACCATCCGTACACAGAGAGAGCACGCGCGCGTATCCACCACCATCCATACACAGAGAGAGCACGCGCGCGTATCCACCACCATCCGTACACAGAGAGAGCGCGCGCGCGTA
The DNA here is from genome assembly GCA_009746045.1 of Mesostigma viride. Classification (NCBI taxonomy): domain Eukaryota; kingdom Viridiplantae; phylum Streptophyta; class Mesostigmatophyceae; order Mesostigmatales; family Mesostigmataceae; genus Mesostigma; species Mesostigma viride. The sequence continues at coordinate 249,807 of RPFO01000167.1, read as the reverse complement.
TCCACCACCATCCGTACACAGAGAGAGCACGCGCGCGTATCCACCACCATCCGTACACTGAGAGAGCACGCGCGCGTATCCACCACCATCCGTACACAGAGAGAGCACGCGCGCGCGCGTATCCACCACCATCCGTACGCAGAGAGAGCACGCGCGCACGCGTATCCACCACCATCCGTACACAGAGAGAGCACGCGCGCGTATCCACCACCATCCGTACACAGAGAGAGCACGCGCGCGTATCCACCACCATCCGTACACAGAGAGAGCGCGCGCGCGTATCCACCACCATCCGTACACAGAGAGAGCACGCGCGCGCGTATCCACCACCATCCGTACACAGAGAGAGCACGCGCGCGCGCGTATCCACCACCATCCGTACGCAGAGAGAGCACGCGCGCACGCGTATCCACCACCATCCGTACACAGAGAGAGCACGCGCGCGTATCCACCACCATCCGTACACAGAGAGAGCACACGCGCGCGTATCCACCACCATCCGTACACAGAGAGAGCACGCGCGCGTATCCACCACCATCCGTACACAGAGAGAGCACGCGCGCGCGCGTATCCACCACCATCCGTACACAGAGAGAGCACGCACCCGCGTTGTTTGATGGCCGCGGGTTGCCGCTGCGGATCTCCATGATGTTGTAGCCGCTGGGGGTGGTGTAGACTGGGGCGCCCAAGGGGGGCCATTTGCGGGCATGGGGGCATGGCAAGCGGGGTAGGCAAGCAGGGTAAGCAGGGCAGGATAGTAGGCAAGCCCGGGAGATGGGGTATGATGCTGTAAACAATGCGATTCCTGGTACTTGTTAAAGAAGAGAGAGAGAAAGAGGGGGGGGGGCTACACACACAGGGGGAGACAGAGAGGGACAGAGAGAGAAGGCAGCGCAAGGGAGGCTAGCCGTTTCAGAATATTCCTCAAGAGATGCTGTATGTGGTGGTATGCAGTCAGAGCCGGTGACGCAAGCCTTGTCCCTGTCACAAGGACCAGAATCCGTGATACTGAACAAGCTCGACTTGTGGGCACAAGCATAGGCGATGGGCACCTGGAACAAGTACCTTTGGGACGTCGATAGGCAGCGGGGGATGTCTCAGGTCGCGACTGCCACGTGGACGACGGGACGAGAGGACGCCGGGACGATGCATGGTATTCGCGGCCTTTCCGAAGATGCTTCACGTCAGAGACGTGCGATAGAAGCGGGACAGGTTTTACTGCATCAGGCTTCGGCGCGATTTCCAAACTCTTTAATTTGTGCGTGGTATCGAGCAACTCTGCCAATCTTGAAGCCTGTGAAGCGGCAAACACTCCGAGTGCCTCTCCAGGAATATCGGGCCATGATTGCGACGCCGAAACACCGGGAGTAGCTCCAGGAAGAGCGACAGGGCTGAGCAGTGGCCCTGGACTATCTGTAGTCCCGCTTACATTCTGGTCTTCAGCCGCCATCATTGCTTTACAGTGAGATAGCCTCCTGAGCTTGATTCAGATAATTGCCTCATTTCCCCTGTTACCCTTCGTCCACGTTCCATTCGTATAAGGCCTGACAGTGGCATGGCGAGATGTGCGAATCGATAAGACAACTCTTATAAAATTAACGGCACAGAATAAATGCCCATGTCCGTACTTGCGGCCTAACGCCTAACAGGAACCAGCGCTGTCGGACGATCATCAAGAAGATAGTGGGGACGGTCCGTGTAATACTTTCCTAGCGCAGAGTAGGGCCCTCGAGTAATGTTGGGGAATCAGTGCGTTCTTCCTTTCTGCATTTTGTTAGCAACAATGAAAAATCTTTACATGATTAGCTTCTTGGCAAGGGAAGCGCGCGCCCCAGCAACGGCCATAGCTCTGTTTCTGCGCGCTAATAATGGTATTTTGGAGATAATAAATTCATGAATTATACGCACGGCTTCTCTTTGGTACGGTATTAACGGTAACCGCCCAAATGCAACCTCTTGGATCTTCCCAGTCAACGCCCACAAGCCAAGAACCTTAGTATCTACCACCCAGTGATATGCGCGCCAGTCAGAGGGGCAGGTGCCCGGTGACAGTGTGGATAGACAAGGCCGGCCTGAGCTTGCTCAATTCTCACGTGAAGCCCCCCGCTCGTCAATGCCCTTGAAAGTAATTACGAAGTCAAGCTTCTCATTTTATGGCCGACATTCCTAATTAGGATGACGATGAGAAAGAAATTATTGTACGATTAGCAATCTTAGAAAAATTGTCCTTTGTACTTTCTCACGCGTTGTGTGATGACGTATCATCTCTTGGCGAAGACGCTGCAAAGCGATGGTCTGGAGCTAAGTGGGTCTCCACCGGAGCCCCCGCTGCTCGCCTAGCCATGTAGACTACGTTTTCTGGAACCTTAATTCTAGTGACATGGCCAGGACGACCGCGTGGGCCACCTTCCCATTCGAAGAGCTTTGCCAGGCTTAATCATGGGGACAGTTCCCAGTCCATCAATTCTTGCCACTTTCTTCGAGATTGTGCGGTGAGCCCACGGTGACGAGAACACATAGAAGCAAAGATGTCAAAATCTAAGAAGTTCCATGTCGAAGAGAAGTCGGCCGTCTCAGTATGCACCCGCTTTCGGCCGCTCAACGAGATGGAGCTCGCCAAATCCGACAGAGAGACGGTAAGAGGACTTCCATGCCATGCCAAATTGCCACTCTATATAAACTCGGCTTGCAAAGACATATCCTGTTGCAATGACGCTTTTTCGCCAGAGAATGCCAGCACTGGCACTTGAATTACTTGGCAATGCGCAGTTCCAGATCACCTCATTGGCTCTGGCATCCTGACGGGAGGGGCGAGCTTAACGTTTCCGTGCCTGCTTGATCCGGTGTGCGCGTGGCCCACGCTGATGATCAGGTCACCTTCTCCGACGATGGCATGTCTTTCACCATGGAGGCGCCAGACGACTCCGCAAACACGTATACCTTCACGTTTGACCGCGTGTTCAGCCAGAACTCTGGGCAGAAGGAGGTGTTCGATTACGCGGCACGCCCTGTCATTGAAGGTGAGGTGGGCACGTGTTCTGGGGCCACGCGCTCTGAGGGCAGCACATGTGCTTCTGGGCAGTGCCAAGGTCTTCTGAAATACAGCGGTTGCTCGTTAGTTTTTCCCTCCTCTTCCAACCCACCCCCCCTCCCCCAGCACTGCCTGCTGAATCAGAATTTCTGGGCGTGGGATGCTTGTGCCACTGCTGGTGGCCTTCTAGCCACTAAAATTGGGTTGTCATGTGCTGCCCTCTCGAGCCAGGTCCGCTTGTCCCTGCCATGGGTGCACCCTGCCAGTTTTGAACCAACCAAAATACAACAAACCTACCCACCCACCTACCCACCCACCCACCCACCCACCCACCCACCCACCCACCCACCCACCCACCCACCCACCCACCCACCCACCCACCCACCCACCCACCCACCCACCCACCCACCCACCCACCCACCCACCCGCCCGCCCGCCCGCCAACCCGCCCGCCCGCCCGATGCCCGCCCGATGCCCGCCCGCCCGCCCGCCCGCCGCCGCCCGCCCCCCCCCCCTTCCCCCCCACCCACCCACCCACCCATCCAGCCACCCAGTCTCCCACCCACCGACCAACGCACCAACCCACCAACCAACCGCTCCCATCCCATTCATTGCTTGCGCCTTTCTCTTTCCCCCCCACCCTGCCTGCAGATGTCTTCAATGGCTACTATGCGACCGTGTTTGCATATGGCCAGACGGGCAGCGGGAAGACGTTCACCATGGAGGTGAGCATTCGGGGTGGGTGCACCTGGATGATGGGGGAAGGGTAGCGTCGGTGGCTGGTGGACCATGTTAAACATGGGGGTGGGGGCGGGGAGGTGAGTGTGGGGAGCACATGGTGATGGATGCGAGCATGACGCCTTGCCGCTGCTATTCGGGGTAAGCTTGGGCAAGTAGATAGATTAAATAATTAATAAATAAGGAAAACTGTGTCACATGAGCATGAATCGTAAAGCGAGATCCCCAAGGGAAAGAGGCAGTAGATGGTGGGTGTGCGTGTGGGGTTGGGCTCATGAAGGCAAGGATGGGGCCTTGCCACCGCTGCTGTAGAAGCGTTGGAGTCTTGCTATGGCTACGCCAGGCAAGTATGAGGCCTTGTCATCTTTCGTCAGAATATCTACCCCCACTGCCTATTGCATAACCAGTGCCTCCTTCCCTGGTCAGTAGCCAGCGCCTCTTTCCCCCCCTTGTCGATAGCGAGTGCCTCATTCTGTCCCGGGCGCCGATGCCTCACCCTTTTCCTTGCCGCTGGTTATTGTTGGGATGCCTTCGAGCAGGGTGTTCAAGGCAGCTTTGAGGAGCGCGGCGTCATCCCACGGGCGATCGAGTACCTGTTTGACCGCGTGGAGGCGCACTGCCACGACACCGACTTCACCGTCGGGTGCACGTTTGTGGAGATCTACATGGAGAAGATTCGGGACCTGCTGGACAGTGAGTGAACGAGGGGCGCATGTGGGTGTTTAGGTTCTGTATGGTGCTCTGTATGGTTGAATGGAGAAGATTCGGGACCTGCTGGACAGTGAGTGGGCGTGCATGTGGGTGTTTAGGTTCTGTATGGTGCTCTGTATGGTTGAATGGAGAAGATTCGGGACCTGCTGGACAGTGAGTGGGCGTGCATGTGGGTGTTTAGGTTCTGTATGGTGCTCTGTATGGTTGAATGGAGAAGATTCGGGACCTGCTGGACAGTGAGTGGGCGCGCATATAGGTATTGCTGCTCCTGCGTGGGAGTGTAGAAGGAACGGGACCGGCTGGTGACCGAGTGCCAATATAGCAGGGTGTAAGGGTACGATAGTGGCTTGATTGAGAGTAACTAGGAGAGCTCTTCTGCTCAACGGTGCATGGTATCATAGTATTGTTTGAGCTGTTCTGTGTGCTGGTGGTATTGTTTGAGCTGTTCTGTGTGCTGGTGGTGCGGACCTGTGTTCCATGGGTGGGTGTATGAGTGCGGGACATTGCCCATGAAGATGATATTGAACCTGCTGGACACTGATAACAAGGGGACAAGGGGACGAGGGGACAAGGGGACGAGGGGACAAGGGGACAAGGGGACAAGGGGACAAGGCGACGAGGGGACGAGCGGACAAGGGGACAAGGGGACAAGGGGAGGAGGGTATACTTCTGTAGGTATAAGGGTACGGGGGGTTAATGGTATGTGCGTATGAGGGTATGAGGGTGCAATGGTAGCAGGGTATATGGGCATGATAACGAGTACAAGTGTGAGACCTGTGGGGTTGTGAGTATACTATATTGTGAGTTTACTATTGCTACGACCTTCTTAACAGTGTGGGACCAGGGGCCTCTTTATCCAATCCGCCCCACTCTCCCCCCAGCCCCTTCCTCCCCCAGCTCCCCCCCGCTCGCCCTGCCTCCATGGCCGACAATGGCCCCCGTTCAATGAGCCCCTTCATCGTCCTTCCTCCTTCTCCCCCCCGCGTACTTTCCACTTTTGTGTGCGGAGAAAGGAACCAACCCGCAGGCTCCCATCTCACACTGATCCCCCTCACACACACGTGAGACGACTAGACAAGGAGACCAACCACCCTTGGTCGGCCCTTGCTCCGCATCCCTCCTCCCTGCCCTTGCCTGTGCAGAGAACGAGACCAACTTGGAGATCCGCGTGGACCTGAACACGGGCGTGTACGTGGAGGGCGCGCGCCAGGTGGTCGTCTCCAACGACGCCGAGGTGCTGGAGCTGCTGGCGCGCGGATCCCGTCAGCGGCACGTGGGCGCGACAGGGATGAACGAGGAGAGCAGCCGCAGCCACTCGATCTTCACCATCACGGTGGGTGGTCGCTGCCCCCAGCCATACACGCACCCTTGATGCATGGTGGGTGGGTGGATTGTGTTTATTTGCCATCACGGTGGGTGGTCGCTCCCGTTTCCCCCCCTCCTGCCCCCCCCCACACACACACGCACATACACGCATGGTGGGTGGATGGGGTGCTATCCACCGTCACGGTGGATGGGTCGTCTACCATCCATTACCCCAATTGGTGTTGTATCTGTCTACTGCCATGCTGCCATGGTAATTGTACATCTACCGGTGATGCCCCTTCACCGACGTGGTGGGAAGGGACAGCTCTTGACCGTCACGCTGGGTGGGCTGTGTTCTGTTCGTCGCAACAGTGCATGGGGCATATGCACCCTCAGCTCTATGTGTGCATGGAACCATATGGGCGCTTTGTGTGTGAGCGCGCATGCGCACGCATGGTTGCCCGGGTAAGCACCAGAGAGAGTTGGCAATCGGACATACGGACAATAATAGGATTTAATAGTCCACATTTCTGATTGCCGAGCCCTCTGGCGCTGCGCGTGGAAGCAGCAGGAGGGCTCATGCTCCAGCCCCATGGTATCTCAGGGGCAGGTTGGTGGCACCGTCGTGATTCGCCCAGACATGTGCTCATGCGGACAAGCACGTTGGCGCGCTGCCTGTAGCTCCCGTGTAGAGATGCTCTCGCGCTTTATATTTCATGTTGTAATTGAACAAAATGTAGTAGTACCTGTTTGTAGCAAAAAAGAATTTGAAAAGCTATTTAATTTACTCACATACCAGGGTCTATCACCTGCCAGTACATGGTTTGGGGGTATAACTGGTCCCATGGCTTGGAGTGCGCTCTCTGGAAACATACTTGGCTGCGACCTTGCTGTGCTGAGCTGACCAAGGACACGTGCGTTTGCTGAAGGAATTGAAGGCGCACTTACTGAAGGCACCTTTTGAAAATGATGATCAGGGTACGATGAGCGTGCGGATTGGAGGGCGAGCGTCCTGACTAAAAAGGTCGTGCGTTTGTGGGCCGTCTGTTCTCTGCATGCGTGTCACCGGCGCACTCCCTCATCGTACGCGTTACGGACAAGCCTACGCGTTACGGACAAGGATGGTTAAGGGCAAGGATGGTTAGTTAAGGGCAAGGATGGTTTATTAAGGACAAGGATAAAAAAGGGCAAGGATGGTTAAGGGCAAGGATGGTTAATTAAGGACAAGGATAAAAAAGGGCAAGGATGGTTAAGGACAAGGATGGTTAAGGGCAAGGATGGTTAATTAAGGACAAGGATAAAAAAGGGCAAGGATGGTTAATTCAGGACAAGGATGGTTAAGGGCAAGGATGGTTAATTCAGGACAAGGATGGTTAAGGGCAAGAATGGTTAATTAAGGACAAGGATGGTTAAGGGCAAGAATGGTTAATTCAGGACAAGGATGGTTAAGGGCAAGGATGGTTAATTAAGGACAAGGATAAAAAAGGGCAAGGATGGTTAATTCAGGACAAGGATGGTTAAGGGCAAGAATGGTTAATTCAGGACAAGGATGGTTAAGGGCAAGGATGGTTAATTAAGGACAAGGATAAAAAAGGGCAAGGATGGTTAATTCAGGACAAGGATGGTTAAGGGCAAGAATGGTTAATTCAGGACAAGGATGGTTAAGGGCAAGAATGGTTAATTAAGGACAAGGATGGTTAAGGGCAAGGATGGTCAATTAAGGGCAAGGATGGTTAATTAAGGGCAAGGATGGTTAAGGGCAAGGATGGTTAATTAAGGACAAGGATGGTTAAGGGCAAGGATGGTTGATTAAGGACAAGGATGGTTAAGGGCAAGGATGGTTAATTAAGGACAAGGATGGTTAAGGGCAAGGATGGTTAATTAAGGACACGGATGGTTAATTAAGGACAAGGATGGTTAAGGGCAAGGATGGTTAATTAAGGAGAGGGATGGTTAAGGGCAAGGATGAGTTAAGGACGACTAAAGGAGGAGGAGTAGCACTTGCCGGCCGTCTGTTCTCTGCAGGTGTCGCAAAAGGACCTCAAGGACCTGACCGTGAAGACTGGCCGCCTCTTCCTGGTGGACCTGGCTGGGAGTGAGATGGTGTCCAAGACTGGGGCGCGTGACCAACGGCTGGAGGAGGCCAAGCAGATCAACAAGAGTTTGTCCGCCCTGGGCAACGTCATCAAGGTATGTGATTATGCATGTTTATGATGGGTAAGGGTGGGATGCTTGTTCCGAGTGGTCAGCGTGTGGCGATCATAACAGCCTGCTGGCCCTGGGCAACATGACCAGGGGGCCATGGGTGTATCCTGTATTGGATTGTGGCCAAGGAAGAAAGGATCGTTGGTTGGCGTAAGGGTGGATAGGTTGAGGGAGGGTCGTTTTTTGGTTGGAGGGGCGATGGCAAGTTGAGGAGGTCAAACTCAGGGAGGAAGGCGTGATGGCACTTTGCATGCCTGAGCAAGTGGTCAGGAAATACTCCTGTACCATGTACATACCCCATGGGGATCTGCTCCCCGCACCAAGGCTTCCATTCCTTCGACGTTGCGTCTGAATGATTCTCCTCCCTCACCCCTATGCTCACCTGACCCAGTCTACGTGATTATCAATTTATTGATGCTCATCTGCACTCTTCAACGCCACCTGCATTCTTCAAGGCCATTTTCTCCCCCTCGGCTCACCTTTTACCCGGCTCGACCGACCCTCCCCTCGGCGCACCTTACACTAACCGCAGGCGCTGACGGACGGCAAGTCGACGTACATTCCCTATCGCGACAGCAAGCTCACACGCATTTTGCAGGACTCGCTGGGAGGCTCCTCGCGCACCGCGCTCATCATATGCTGCTCCCCGTACGTGGCGGCAACCAGTAGACATTATCCGGTAGACCATCGACCAACCAGTATCGAACAATCAACCAACCTGTAATCCACTTGTAATCCAGTGATGAACCACCAGGACCTAGAGGTAATAGTCAATTGCCGAAAGTTAAGTGGCAAACAGCTTCATTGGTAAAGGGAGAGGGTGTATGGACCATGGCGTCTTGGGTGGCTGGCGTTATGACTTGCAATCTTTGCATAGGACGACCCAATTTCAATAGGAAAGCCGTTCGACCTTTCGTGCTTACTAGAACTTTCGGAGAGGACTGCGTTGCCCTGGACAGACACCCGACAGAGAATTTCGCATGACAGCAGCTATGCTTTAATTAGGTTGAGGGTGACATTGTGTATGCCTGCTGATGGGATGTGGGGCTCCGTACTACGTCACCTGGTGCAAGGCTTGTGCTCTATGACTTGACCCTAAATCGTAGGTAGCCAATATTCCCAAACAACAGTATCTTTTGCTCTTCTCTCTCCCGTTCCAAACATGGCCTGCACCTGGCCCCTTGCAATGCTTATCCCCATGTGGGATGTGGCATGCCTTTTCTGCGATCCTGCCTTTGTGTGTGGCGTGCCCTTCATAGCTCTGACTTTTGACTGTACCCCATGCTATCTGTTCACTTCTATTTTTACCTTCCTGTTCGTCTTCCCTGACGACACCTCCCCTCTGGCGCCCCATTTCCACGCACAAAGTGTCGTGAAGGATGATTCTCTTCCTAATAACAGCGCGCTCCCTGTCATCCTCTTCTCCTCTCTTTCTTCCTCCAACCCGCAGCCATGTCCGCGTACAGCCTCCACCTTCCCTCATACGCCCAATTCCATTGACTATCCTACGCCGCATTCTCATCTCCCCCCCCCCTCCCCTTTCCCCTCTCTTTTCTTCCTCCATCCGTCCCCCGTTCTGCATCCCACTCCCATGCCACTCCCATCGGTACCTAAGCTTGCCAACCAACCCTTTCCCATTCTTTGTGCCCCCCTGCTGCAACCCCTTCCCCAACTCTGTGTGCAAACTCCACCTCACCTGTGCCGTCCACTCGTTCCTTGTTCCACCCGCGGCTCCTCTTGTTTTTTACCACTCTGCCCCCCCCCAGCTCGGCATACAACTTCCAGGAATCGCTGTCCACTTGCCGTTTCGGCAACCGCGCAAAGTTCATCAAGAACAAGCCGCGGCAGCACGTGGGCTACGGCGGCACAGAGCTCGACGAGCTGCTGGCCAAGCGGGAGGGCGAGATTGCACGGCTGACCAACCTGGTATGCGTGATGTGGGTGTAGGCTAGTTAGGGGGTTGGGCTGACCAACCTGTCATGCGTGATGTTGTGATTTAGGTGTAGGCTGTGTAGGGGTTGGGCTTTACCAACTGGGTCCATGTGTAGGGGGTGGAAAGTGAATGCCTACCCAACCTGGTGCGTCCAGCGTATGCCGCTGGCCAAGAGAGGGGGCGGTTCGGGTTCAAAAGTGTTTGGGTTGACCAGGCTAGTTGTAAGCGGAGGGGGGGGGGGGGGGGGGGGGGGGGCAAGAGGGAGGGGGACCTTGCGCAGTTGGCAAACCTTACGTGTGCGGGGTAGAATGTGGAAGTTGAATGCCTGCCAATAGAATAGGCCTCTCCTGTCTGCCACCGCTGGGCTCTTTGTGTACAGTTGGCCAAGAGGGAGGGGGAGATTGCGTTTGACCAGCACTAGTGCCCGCACTGATGCCCCCTATGATGGCCCTTGCATGCCCTTGCAGTCGTAAAAGACACTTGGAAAACGAAAAAATGATGTTTACAACGCAGAACGCAGATTACAACTCTTACGATAGTCCCCTTGCATGTCCCCTCACATGCCCTCAATATGACGCCCATGACGTCCCCCCCCCCCCCCCCCCCCCCCCCCCCCCCGCGATGTCCAGCTGGACGCGACCAAGGAGGAGCTGAAGTCCCGCGAGGAGGAGTTGGCCCGCTTTCGCACGCTGTATGGCGAGCTGCCCCCGCTGGTGCTGGATGAGTACGGACACCCTGTGGAGACGGTGCCCGTGCCCAAGAAGCTGCAGCAGCACCTGGACAAGGCGGAACAGAGGTAGGTGGCCGCCGGAGTATCGCGGCAGGCACAAAGGGGTGGGTGGTCGCTGGAGTATCGTGGCAGGCACAAAGGGGTGGGTGGTCGCTGGAGTATCGCGGCAGGCGTGGCAGGCACAAAGGGGTGGGTGGTCGCTGGAGTATCGTGGCAGGCGTGGCAGGCACAAAGGGGTGGGTGGCCGCCGGAGTATCGCGGCAGGCACAAAGGGGTGGGTGGTCGCTGGAGTATCGCGGCAGGCGTGGCAGGCACAAAGGGGTGGGTGGTCGCTGGAGTATCGTGGCAGGCACAAAGGGGTGGGTGGTCGCTGGAGTATCGTGGCAGGCACAAAGGGGTGGGTGGTCGCTGGAGTATCGCGGCAGGCGTGGCAGGCACAAAGGGGTGGGTGGTCGCTGGAGTATCGTGGCAGGCGTGGCAGGCACAAAGGGGTGGGTGGCCGCCGGAGTATCGCGGCAGGCACAAAGGGGTGGGTGGTCGCTGGAGTATCGCGGCAGGCACAAAGGGGTGGGTGGTCGCTGGAGTATCGCGGCAGGCACAAAGGGGTGGGTGGTCGCTGGAGTATCGCGGGAGGCGTGGCAGGCACAAAGGGGTGGGTGGTCGCTGGAGTATCGCGGGAGGCGTGGCAGGCACAAAGGGGTGGGTGGCCGCCGGAGTATCGCGGCAGGCACAAAGGGGTGGGTGGTCGCTGGAGTATCGCGGCAGGCGCGGCAGGCACAAAGGGGTGGGTGGCCGCCGGAGTATCGCGGCAGGCACAAAGGGGTGGGTGGTCGCTGGAGTATCGCGGCAGGCGTGGCAGGCACAAAGGGGTGGGTGGTCGCTGGAGTATCGTGGCAGGCGCGGCAGGCACAAAGGGGTGGGTGGCCGCCGGAGTATCGCGGCAGGCACAAAGGGGTGGGTGGTCGCTGGAGTATCGCGGCAGGCACAAAGGGGTGGGTGGTCGCTGGAGTATCGCGGGAGGCGTGGCAGGCACAAAGGGGTGGGTGGTCGCTGGAGTATCGTGGCAGGCGTGGCAGGCACAAAGGGGTGGGTGGTCGCTGGAGTATCGCGGCAGGCGTGGCAGGCACAAAGGGGTGGGTGGTCGCTGGAGTATCGCGGCAGGCGCGGCAGGCACAAAGGGGTGGGTGGTCGCTGGAGTATCGCGGCAGGCGCGGCAGGCACAAAGGGGTGGGTGGTCGCTGGAGTATCGCGGCAGGCGTGGCAGGCACAAAGGGGTGGGTGGTCGCTGGAGTATCGCGGCAGGCGTGGCAGGCACAAAGGGGTGGGTGGTCGCTGGAGTATCGTGGCAGGCGTGGCAGGCACAAAGGGGTGGGTGGTCGCTGGAGTATCGCGGGAGGCGTGGCAGGCACAAAGGGGTGGGTGGCCGCCGGAGTATCGCGGCAGGCACAAAGGGGTGGGTGGTCGCTGGAGTATCGCGGCAGGCGTGGCAGGCACAAAGGGGTGGGTGGTCGCTGGAGTATCGCGGCAGGCGCAGCAGGCACAAAGGGGTGGGTGGTCGCTGGAGTATCGCGGCAGGCGTGGCAGGCACAAAGGGGTGGGTGGTCGCTGGAGTATCGCGGCAGGCGTGGCAGGCACAAAGGGGTGGGTGGTCGCTGGAGTATCGTGGCAGGCGTGGCAGGCACAAAGGGGTGGGTGGCCGCCGGAGTATCGCGGCAGGCACAAAGGGGTGGGTGGTCGCTGGAGTATCGTGGCAGGCACAAAGGGGTGGGTGGTCGCTGGAGTATCGCGGGAGGCGTGGCAGGCACAAAGGGGTGGGTGGCCGCCGGAGTATCGCGGCAGGCACAAAGGGGTGGGTGGTCGCTGGAGTATCGCGGGAGGCGTGGCAGGCACAAAGGGGTGGGTGGCCGCCGGAGTATCGCGGCAGGCACAAAGGGGTGGGTGGTCGCTGGAGTATCGCGGCAGGCGTGGCAGGCACAAAGGGGTGGGTGGTCGCTGGAGTATCGCGGCAGGCGCAGCAGGCACAAAGGGGTGGGTGGTCGCTGGAGTATCGCGGCAGGCGTGGCAGGCACAAAGGGGTGGGTGGTCGCTGGAGTATCGCGGCAGGCGTGGCAGGCACAAAGGGGTGGGTGGTCGCTGGAGTATCGCGGCAGGCACAAAGGGGTGGGTGGTCGCTGGAGTATCGCGGCAGGCACAAAGGGGTGGGTGGTCGCTGGAGTATCGCGGGAGGCGTGGCAGGCACAAAGGGGTGGGTGGTCGCCGGAGTATCGCGGCAGGCGCGGCAGGCACAAAGGGGTGGGTGGTCGCTGGAGTATCGTGGCAGGCGCAGCAGGCACAAAGGGGTGGGTGGTCGCTGGAGTATCGCGGCAGGCGTGGCAGGCACAAAGGGGTGGGTGGTCGCTGGAGTATCGCGGCAGGCGTGGCAGGCACAAAGGGGTGGGTGGTCGCTGGAGTATCGTGGCAGGCGTGGCAGGCACAAAGGGGTGGGTGGCCGCCGGAGTATCGCGGCAGGCACAAAGGGGTGGGTGGTCGCTGGAGTATCGCGGCAGGCACAAAGGGGTGGGTGGTCGCTGGAGTATCGCGGGAGGCACAAAGGGGTGGGTGGTCGCTGGAGTATCGCGGGAGGCGTGGCAGGCACAAAGGGGTGGGTGGTCGCCGGAGTATCGCGGCAGGCGTGGCAGGCACAAAGGGGTGGGTGGTCGCTGGAGTATCGTGGCAGGCACAAAGGGGTGGGTGGTCGCTGGAGTATCGCGGGAGGCGTGGCAGGCACAAAGGGGTGGGTGGTCGCTGGAGTATCGCGGGAGGCGTGGCAGGCACAAAGGGGTGGGTGGCCGCCGGAGTATCGCGGCAGGCACAAAGGGGTGGGTGGCCGCCGGAGTATCGCGGCAGGCACAAAGGGGTGGGTGGTCGCTGGAGTATCGCGGCAGGCGTGGCAGGCACAAAGGGGTGGGTGGTCGCTGGAGTATCGCGGCAGGCGTGGCAGGCACAAAGGGGTGGGTGGTCGCTGGAGTATCGCGGCAGGCGTGGCAGGCACAAAGGGGTGGGTGGTCGCTGGAGTATCGCGGCAGGCACAAAGGGGTGGGTGGCCGCCGGAGTATCGCGGCAGGCACAAAGGGGTGGGTGGTCGCTGGAGTATCGTGGCAGGCGTGGCAGGCACAAAGGGGTGGGTGGTCGCTGGAGTATCGCGGCAGGCGCGGCAGGCACAAAGGGGTGGGTGGTCGCTGGAGTATCGCGGCAGGCACAAAGGGGTGGGTGGTCGCTGGAGTATCGCGGCAGGCACAAAGGGGTGGGTGGTCGCTGGAGTATCGCGGCAGGCGCGGCAGGCACAAAGGGGTGGGTGGTCGCTGGAGTATCGCGGCAGGCGTGGCAGGCACAAAGGGGTGGGTGGTCGCTGGAGTATCGCGGGAGGCGCGGCAGGCACAAAGGGGTGGGTGGCCGCCGGAGTATCGCGGCAGGCGTGGCAGGCACAAAGGGGTGGGTGGTCGCTGGAGTATCGCGGCAGGCACAAAGGGGTGGGTGGTCGCTGGAGTATCGCGGCAGGCGTGGCAGGCACAAAGGGGTGGGTGGCCGCCGGAGTATCGCGGCAGGCGTGGCAGGCACAAAGGGGTGGGTGGCCGCCGGAGTATCGCGGCAGGCGCGGCAGGCACAAAGGGGTGGGTGGCCGCCGGAGTATCGTGGCAGGCGTGGCAGGCACAAAGGGGTGGGTGGCCGCCGGAGTATCGCGGCAGGCACAAAGGGGTGGGTGGTCGCTGGAGTATCGTGGCAGGCGCGGCAGGCACAAAGGGGTGGGTGGCCGCCGGAGTATCGCGGCAGGCACAAAGGGGTGGGTGGTCGCTGGAGTATCGCGGCAGGCACAAAGGGGTGGGTGGCCGCCGGAGTATCGTGGCAGGCACAAAGGGGTGGGTGGTCGCTGGAGTATCGCGGGAGGCGTGGCAGGCACAAAGGGGTGGGTGGCCGCCGGAGTATCGCGGCAGGCACAAAGGGGTGGGTGGTCGCTGGAGTATCGTGGCAGGCGCGGCAGGCACAAAGGGGTGGGTGGCCGCCGGAGTATCGCGGCAGGCACAAAGGGGTGGGTGGTCGCTGGAGTATCGTGGCAGGCGCGGCAGGCACAAAGGGGTGGGTGGTCGCTGGAGTATCGTGGCAGGCACAAAGGGGTGGGTGGCCGCCGGAGTATCGTGGCAGGCACAAAGGGGTGGGTGGTCGCTGGAGTATCGTGGCAGGCGTGGCAGGCACAAAGGGGTGGGTGGTCGCTGGAGTATCGCGGCAGGCGCGGCAGGCACAAAGGGGTGGGTGGTCGCTGGAGTATCGTGGCAGGCGCGGCAGGCACAAAGGGGTGGGTGGTCGCTGGAGTATCGCGGCAGGCGCGGCAGGCACAAAGGGGTGGGTGGTCGCTGGAGTATCGCGGCAGGCGCGGCAGGCACAAAGGGGTGGGTGGCCGCCGGAGTATCGCGGCAGGCGTGGCAGGCACAAAGGGGTGGGTGGTCGCTGGAGTATCGCGGCAGGCACAAAGGGGTGGGTGGTCGCTGGAGTATCGTGGCAGGCGCGGCAGGCACAAAGGGGTGGGTGGTCGCTGGAGTATCGCGGCAGGCGCGGCAGGCACAAAGGGGTGGGTGGCCGCCGGAGTATCGTGGCAGGCACAAAGGGGTGGGTGGTCGCTGGAGTATCGTGGCAGGCGTGGCAGGCACAAAGGGGTGGGTGGTCGCTGGAGTATCGCGGCAGGCGCGGCAGGCACAAAGGGGTGGGTGGCCGCCGGAGTATCGCGGCAGGCGTGGCAGGCACAAAGGGGTGGGTGGTCGCTGGAGTATCGCGGCAGGCACAAAGGGGTGGGTGGTCGCTGGAGTATCGCGGCAGGCGTGGCAGGCACAAAGGGGTGGGTGGTCGCTGGAGTATCGCGGCAGGCACAAAGGGGTGGGTGGCCGCTGGAGTATCGCGGCAGGCGTGGCAGGCACAAAGGGGTGGGTGGTCGCTGGAGTATCGCGGCAGGCACAAAGGGGTGGGTGGCCGCCGGAGTATCGCGGCAGGCGTGGCAGGCACAAAGGGGTGGGTGGTCGCTGGAGTATCGCGGCAGGCACAAAGGGGTGGGTGGCCGCCGGAGTATCGCGGCAGGCGTGGCAGGCACAAAGGGGTGGGTGGTCGCTGGAGTATCGCGGCAGGCGCGGCAGGCACAAAGGGGTGGGTGGTCGCTGGAGTATCGCGGCAGGCACAAAGGGGTGGGTGGTCGCTGGAGTATCGCGGCAGGCGTGGCAGGCACAAAGGGGTGGGTGGTCGCTGGAGTATCGTGGCAGGCGCGGCAGGCACAAAGGGGTGGGTGGCCGCCGGAGTATCGCGGCAGGCGCAGCAGGCACAAAGGGGTGGGTGGTCGCTGGAGTATCGCGGCAGGCGCGGCAGGCACAAAGGGGTGGGTGGTCGCTGGAGTATCGTGGCAGGCGCGGCAGGCACAAAGGGGTGGGTGGTCGCTGGAGTATCGCGGCAGGCACAAAGGGGTGGGTGGTCGCCGGAGTATCGCGGCAGGCACAAAGGGGTGGGTGGTCGCTGGAGTATCGTGGCAGGCGTGGCAGGCACAAAGGGGTGGGTGGTCGCTGGAGTATCGCGGCAGGCACAAAGGGGTGGGTGGTCGCCGGAGTATCGCGGCAGGCACAAAGGGGTGGGTGGTCGCTGGAGTATCGCGGCAGGCACAAAGGGGTGGGTGGTCGCTGGAGTATCGCGGCAGGCACAAAGGGGTGGGTGGTCGCTGGAGTATCGCGGCAGGCGTGGCAGGCACAAAGGGGTGGGTGGTCGCTGGAGTATCGCGGCAGGCGTGGCAGGCACAAAGGGGTGGGTGGTCGCTGGAGTATCGCGGCAGGCACAAAGGGGTGGGTGGTCGCCGGAGTATCGCGGCAGGCGTGGCAGGCACAAAGGGGTGGGTGGTCGCTGGAGTATCGCGGCAGGCGTGGCAGGCACAAAGGGGTGGGTGGTCGCTGGAGTATCGCGGCAGGCGTGGCAGGCACAAAGGGGTGGGTGGTCGCTGGAGTATCGCGGCAGGCGTGGCAGGCACAAAGGGGTGGGTGGTCGCTGGAGTATCGCGGCAGGCGTGGCAGGCACAAAGGGGTGGGTGGTCGCTGGAGTATCGCGGCAGGCGTGGCAGGCACAAAGGGGTGGGTGGTCGCCGGAGTATCGCGGCAGGCACAAAGGGGTGGGTGGTCGCTGGAGTATCGCGGCAGGCGTGGCAGGCACAAAGGGGTGGGTGGCCGCCGGAGTATCGTGGCAGGCGTGGCAGGCACAAAGGGGTGGGTGGTCGCTGGAGTATCGCGGGAGGCGTGGCAGGCACAAAGGGGTGGGTGGCCGCCGGAGTATCGTGGCAGGCGCGGCAGGCACAAAGGGGTGGGTGGCCGCCGGAGTATCGCGGCAGGCACAAAGGGGTGGGTGGTCGCTGGAGTATCGCGGCAGGCGTGGCAGGCACAAAGGGGTGGGTGGTCGCTGGAGTATCGCGGCAGGCGTGGCAGGCACAAAGGGGTGGGTGGTCGCTGGAGTATCGCGGCAGGCGTGGCAGGCACAAAGGGGTGGGTGGTCGCTGGAGTATCGCGGCAGGCACAAAGGGGTGGGTGGTCGCCGGAGTATCGCGGCAGGCACAAAGGGGTGGGTGGTCGCTGGAGTATCGCGGCAGGCGTGGCAGGCACAAAGGGGTGGGTGGCCGCCGGAGTATCGCGGCAGGCGTGGCAGGCACAAAGGGGTGGGTGCAGATGGGGGCCGATTCTCAGGGATCTGGACAAGGCGGAGCAGAATTGGCTGACGGCTCATGAAAGGATGGAAGGGATGCGAGGGAGTGGGGACAGCACAATTTGGAGCACAAGTGGGTGGTCGCGGTACTAATTGGTTTTGAGGGATAAATATGGTGAGGTGACAGGCAGATGTAAAGAGATGTGTGGCAGCCACCAGAACAAGGCAGGGCAGGGGTGGATGGAGTCTCAGCATTGGCAACAATGGCGGCTGGGACCACCTGGATGGAAACAGCGGACGGCTGACATTGCCTGATGGCCTTCGCCTGGGGAGAATCAAGGCGACTTGCTCGCTCACCGCAATACGTGCCAGCGTCTGGTCGCGGTGGTGCATCCAAAATCCCATACCCATGGTTCAATACCAATCTAATAGTCAACATCCATCATCAAACCTCCTCATGTTCCTTTCCCCTTGTGACAGGTGCCAGCGTCTGGAGGCGGTCGTGCGGAAGACGGACCGAGAGTCCAAGCTGCACCGGGAGGGGGCCATTAAGTTTGAGCAGCACGTTTGCGAGGTATGCTGGCACCTGCATGTGTGCGCGTGTGCGAGGTATGCTGGCATGCCTGCTTGCATGTGCGTGTGTCTGCTTGTGTCATCAAGTTGGAACAGCATGCCTGCGAGGCATGCCTGGCGCACATGGGCTTGTGTGTGTTTGCTTCTGGTCTGTGAGGCATGCGGGCAGGTGGTGCATGTGCTCATGCTTCCAAGTGGGAGCAGCTCGTCTGGCAGGTATGCATGCGTCGGAGTGCGCACCCACGCTTGCTTGTCTCCGGTGCCCATCCATGCCGCGGTGCCCACCCATGCCGCGGTGCCCATCCATGCCGCGGTGCCCAAGGCGCGCGATCCATGTTCCGTGTGAGAACTATACCCGCGTTTTCACGTTGGGTGCTGGTACACGCGTGCTGCCGCTTGAAGCTCTGGTACACGCGTGCTGCCGCTTGAAGCTCAAGTGGGAGGTTGGCGGTACACTTACGAGGGCATGCACGCATCTGAGTGTGTGACGTACGTCCATCACGTGTGTGCGCAGGCATGCCTGTGTGCAGGGTGGGCGTGCTTGGTGCTTGTTTGTGCTTATCTGTATGTGCGTTGATGTTGCAAAGGGTGCCTTAGGTTCAAGACTTGGTTTCCCTCGTACGCTTTTTCCGCACATCCTCGGTTCTCCTTCCCATACAGGGTCACCATACAGCATTCGATGATGAAGGTGTCCACCTTAGTGCATCATGAGTCGGGTTCATGACCATCGTTCCATCCTTGCAACATGCCCTTTGCCTCATTCCCCCCCTGGCCATCCCTGGGCCCGCAGGAGAAGCACCTGATGGGCCACGCGCGCACGGTTCTGACCCAGCTAGCATCTGCCCTGGGCATGGCGCCGCCCCGACCTGTGTACAACGCGGGCCTGCTGAGCAAGGAGGACACGCGCGGGAAGGGTGTTGCCAGCTCTGACGACGGGCCCTCCCGTAGCACTTCACGAGAGAAGGAGAGAGGGGCTGCGTCGCCGCCATCTAGGAAGGAGACGGAGGCACGCTCGCATCTATCAGTGCTGGCAGAGCTGCTGGCCGTGGGCGCCTGGCAGGCGGACGAGGCGCTCAAGGGCCTGCAGCGGCTGGCGGTGGCATCGCAAGAAGCGCTCCTCGCGTCGTCGCGGTATGTCGCGGCTGAGGGGCGCGGGCTGCTGGAGAGCTCGGGGAGGCTGCCGGCCACGGTGGGGGCGGTATGGGGGAGGAAAGGGATCACGCAGTATCTGGAGCAAGGGCGGCATGCGAGGCAGGCGGCGGCGGCAAAAGTGTCCTAGCGTTTCGTGTGGGTACGAGAGGCATGGCGGCCAGAACCAGTTGCATGCTGTGAGGAAAGCCCTACCAAGGGTGGGTAGCACAAACAGCTATCGAGTAGGAGGCATCCGGCTGTCACGGGGTGCACCCTACTTGTAGAACATGGATCCGCAGTAGGATCACAGGACTGAATGCGGCTGTCACTTTTTTCAAGGTTCAGCACCTCCGGGTTCATTTGTTCATCCGTTCACACGCCTTCGTTGGGAGAGTCACGGGGTACCAACTTTTTAAGTAGGTACCTTTCATCCCTGATATACGCACACATCAAGCAGGGGGCAGCGACCATCCTCTTCACTCGTTGCCTTGAAAGGCAGACCACAGGTTCACTTAAACTGCTCGCTGGGAGAGTCTAGCAACTGCGGATGCAATAAACCTTCGACCTCCCGGTGTGCTGCATGATATGCAAGGTGTGCTGCGAAGGGCCTCCGTGACCAGATATCCTGTGCTAAACTACCCGACCCATTAATTAATTAATTAATTAATTAATTAATTAATTAATTAATTAGCACGTGACTGCGGCACGTGGGTGCCAATACTGAGTAACCTTCAAGGAAAGGTTACTCTTCAAAAGAGCCTTCAACTCCTATACACGATGAGGAGGGACGGTGCCCTAGCCCCTAGCTTCTCTCACTGCCACAAGTGGGCAGGCCACAGAGCGCTCTTTCCACAGCAGGGTGCCGGGGCGCAACACTTTGGGTGCAATAAAACCTACATGCAGTACCATAGGTAGGCTGACGCGTAGCTTATAAGGTGAGGTGGGCGCAAGACATTGGCTAAGGCGCAAGCAAAAGGCCACAATGAGCCGTGGGCGATCAGTAATGCCGGGTGATCAGTGATGGCATCACACACATGCCAATCTATACAGCTAGAGCTAAGTGACTATGCTGAGCGAATACGGCTTCATGCCAAGACGTGTTATCATGTCAAAGATATCCCATTCTGGACAATTGGCCCCATCTAGACAACTAGCTTGATAGTTTGAATGCTCTTTCCCGGGCGTGCCCCGGGGGGCTCTCATAGTTGGTTGTTGTTGATATAAAGGTCCCCGCCCCGCCAGTATACACTTGGGGCTTCTCGGGGATGGCCTTATGGCGGATGTAGTCGGGCCACTGGTCGCGGCGTACGGAAATAGCAGTGTACCTCGATCCGGTAATCAATGCTGGCCACTTGATTGCCGTATTGTGTGGAGGGTAAGAACGTGCCAGAAAGCTCACAAGGTGTTAAATGTTGATTCAGATGCACTCATGAGAGCTAAGGCATCAAACAGAACCAGAGCGGAGCACATTGAGGTCAGTCAATATTCATTGCGTAACAGCGTTACGCGATATAGCGGTGGTCCATGCATGATGCATCTCCCCAAGGCATGCAGGATGTGGCTAACAACACAGGTGAAAGGACTCGGAACATGCTCCCGGTGTGAGGGGGGACCTGCCAAATCTCATACTCGACACCTCTTTCCTGTAACGAAAAGATTTCCCTTCTTCAATATTCCAGACATGTTCCGAATTCAGTCAGATCACTTGCATTCGATGCGCCTTTTTAAGACACACTCTCCAGTATAATCGGTTACGGCTGAAACGCAGTATCGAAAAAGTTACGCACGCATGGACGTGACAAGCAGCTATGACGACTCCGAAAGCCAAACGAGGGCTGGAAAAGGAGCTGGAAAAGCTTCCCAGCGCCAAGCCCAACCCTCTCGCCCTTGCCCTTGCCCTTGCCAAGCCGCCTGGCGTACCCGCCAAACCATCGCCAAGCGGCGCCTCGCCTGAGCCCAAGAAACCCAGCCACGATCGCAAATGGAGCCATTTCCTACCCGGCGACCCACGCTTCTCCTTCATCGAGTGGCAAGGATTGTCGCCGCAGGAATGCGTCGAGGTTAATTCTCCAGTTCCTCGAACAGGAATGGAAGCTCTTAATTCGTTCCCCAGAAGGGGGCGGCTATCGACTACAATGGCGACATGTCCTGGCTCTATGCTTTTGACGAAGTACACCAACGCCTCATTATCTTGACCAGCCAATTCCAGCTCCGCCTAGTCCACATCACCAGCACGCTCCGCACCCCAGCCCCAGCGCAGCCGGCCGCCGCATCGGCTTCCTCCCTCTGAAAGGATGACCTCCGGGCAGTGCTGGAGGAGCACGTGACCTGGCTGCTGGCCGAGCAGCTGACATCGCTAAACACCACGCTCAACACGGTGAAGCCGGGCCTGGGTCTCCAACGTGGAAACGCGGGTAGGCGCCCACATGCTCCAACCTCAGTTCACGGCGCTGCATGCACACCGCGGAGCAGGCATCTGAGACGCACGCTGCACTTGTCTCTCGCCTCAACCAGGTGGAGGGCACTGAAGTGTGGCGCGCAGAACTTCATGAAGAAGCTTGAAGCCATCACCGCCCACACCGCGGCCCTGGCCACACAGGTCCCAAAGATAGCGGAGCAGACGGCCACCATCGCATCCCAGCCACCCCGCCGGCAGGATGCTGGCGACCGCCGCTCTCCTATGCGGACCTGCTGCGGTCAGCGACCGGCGCCTCAACCACCGACGCCAT
This sequence comes from Mesostigma viride, assembly GCA_009746045.1. Lineage (NCBI taxonomy): Eukaryota > Viridiplantae > Streptophyta > Mesostigmatophyceae > Mesostigmatales > Mesostigmataceae > Mesostigma > Mesostigma viride. The sequence continues at coordinate 228,028 of RPFO01000167.1, read as the reverse complement.
CGCCACGAAACTCCAGGAGCTGGAGGACCACCACCAGGCCGAACAACGGGAGGCCACCGAACGTGCTCGCCGCGAGTGCCGAGTGGTGCTGCGTCATTTTCCGGCCGCGGCCCAGCAGCCAGGTGAGACGTCAACCACCCTTGCCGACGAGCTCAAGAACCCTGAGCTTCTCACCCTCATGGGCCTGGTAGGTGAGCGGGTAGAACTGCGCGGGTGCCACCGCCTTCCCCACTCACGGGACAAGGTGGCTCCCCCATGCACAAGTCCTGCTCACGGCCCTCCCCCACTCGGAGTTAGACGAAACCAGCCCAGAGCGTGTGAGCTCTTGGTCTTTCACGCAAAGCTTGAGCCAATTGCTGGAGACAGCAATCCTTAGCCCAAACACCAAGCCACACCTTGTTGGTCACTTCCACGTTCAAGTGGGCAACCAGAGCGCGTGCTTCCGAGATAGCTTGGCCATCCCCATGACCAAGCTATATGCCTCTTTGTTGCTCCTCGTTCCCATCGGCGTGACGAGGCATGTTGCAGGCTTGCTAGCAAATCCTCAACGTCCACTGGCATCCTTGCAGAGCCAGGACGAACTGGATTTACCTAGCTACCTGCAACCTAGGAAGTACAGGACCTGTCACAAGCCTGCAAGACCTAGTATCCTTGCAGCCTTGTGCCAGTTCCAGTACCCCACCAGTCGCAGGCTGCTGTCCCTCCTGGTCTACGTGGACCACAGTCACGTGATAGTCAGGCTAAGCCTGTGCAGGCACGGCCTGCCACGTGTCCTGTCCACTACCCAGAAGGTTGCACCCTCGCTGACCGCGGACGGCTAGGACTTCGGGACCTCATATCTTTCTTGTCCCTTGTCTGTTTCAGGCGGTCAGCACGGCGTTGGAAAGGTCTTTCCAAACTGCATCCACTTAGCATATTGGTTGCCCAAAATGCTAACTCCAACCCTTTCTTCTTTTGGAGCTGGACCAGCTTGAAACAACCTAGCCTAGCTTGTGCCCACTCAGCCACAGATCGCTTGGTCCCTTGAGGTTGATCAGACCTGTCAGGGCCCAGGTTCCTGCCTTCCTTTTGGGAACACAACATATGTGCCCTTGGAATAGCTTAGGTATGCTGGCCAGTGAATCAGAGGTCACCCCAGGTTATCCCCTGACCCCTTGGTCAGCTCCCAACCTTTCCTTGGGAACTTGGTGTTGGATTAATGTGAAGGTACATTACCTAGCTCAATGGCTGGGATTACAGGATGCCAAGAACGTACTATTGTGAGTTCCTGGTCTTTCACAGTTATCACAGGCGCCCGTTCTTATGGCGCCCGCCTTGGCCAACCTTTCCCTTCTGCTCAAAGAACCAGGTAGCACCTAGATTAATGCTGTCTCCTTGGGGAGCCCATGTCTTCACTGGGTGTTAAGCCCAGGAGTCATTCATGCCAGGCTGTGGCTCTGCTGGGGAATTGAACCCCACCCCAACCTCCAGGTTTATAGGTGACCTGGAACTTTTCACAAGACAAACATGACAACCAGGTGAACAACATACATGAGAATGACATGATTATGTTTTATTCAAGCATTATATAACCCAGAATGTGGCTCCCTGGCAACCATGTCACATGGTCACACAACCAGGTTCTTTATTAGCAACAGGTTGGAAACAAGCACTAGAAAACATATGTACAGCAACCTGTAAGAACCAGCATTCGGGTTGCCCTTGCATGGCCTAACTGTTTGAGGCCAAAGGCGTCGACTTAAGTCCTGGCGACTCTTCTGAACCCCATGGGGAGGGCCAGGCATTATTCTCAGCTGGTAGGAGTGACATTCCACACCAACTCCTGTCCAGGAGGGTGTACCTAACCCTGAAGGACCAGTTGTCAACCAGCAAGCACCAGTCACCACTTGGCACTTTGGTCAAACAACCCACCGGGGACACCCAAGCTGAAGCAAGGCCTGGTCTCTATGGCCGCCCATGCAAGGGGTCCATGAGCCCACGGAGCAGGGGGTACTGCCGCTCCGCCTTCTCCTCCAGCTTGGTGAGGGCATCTGCAGGGTTATCCACACCAGGCACATGTTCAATGTGAGCTAGGTAGGACATCTCCTTGAGCAACAAGTAGTCAAGGTCCCTGCTCCTGGCTAACTGCCTGTGCACAAACTGCACCATGCCCATGCTATCAGTCCTCACCAGTGTGTGCAGCTGCAACCTACAGGAAGCCACTTGACATAGCTGGTAGAATAGCTCCCTTAAGTAAAGAGCAGTATGCAGCCCTTCACAGATTGCCCTGCACTCAGCAATATCACTGCTGGGTGTAACCCTGTTTTGCAACCGACTGTACCAGGTAACAAGTGAGGTGTGATCTTGCTCCAGGGTGACTACTGCTGCTGCCCTGCCCCTGACTTCAGTGACCTTCCTATTGTCCATAGAACTGTCAACATAAAGGATCATGTCAAGGGGCTTGTACAAATCCACAGGACCCAGTATAAGAGGGGGAGACATCATGACAGCCTGCACCACACTCTCAGCCCCACCTCAACCAGCTGGGAATCAGTGAGCCGACTCAAAACCAGCAGGTCAGGGGCACATATACTTGCAAGCCATGCCAGCATGCCCCTGATGGTAGCACACCTAGCCTGCGTGATGGGCTCCTGCAATGCATCTACAATCTGCTGTGGGTAGTCCTTACCACCCTCCATCCTGATGAACCACGAGCCCTTGGCTTGGAACAACGTAGCCTGCATGCCACAGAAGACCATAGGCTCATTCTCCACCATGTGCTGTATCTTACCCAGCTCAAACCGCTTCTGGATCTTGGCCAAAACAGCCTCAACCCAGTCTGGTGGACCTATAAGATGCAGGTCATCACCATGCAGTGAGGCAAAGACAGGAAGGCCATTGTGGGACCCTTGGAACAAACAGGGATCCACTGGAGACACAGAAAACCCACAAGTATTCTTCAAGAATTTCTCTAGGCTCTTTCTCCAGATAATGGGACTGGACCTGAGACCTTCCAACCCTTTCAGAATTCTCAGGTACCTGGCCTTTATCTCTGCTCTCCATACAGCAGGTACAGTCACAAAGAAAGGAGGGATATCTCTCCAAGTCTGCCTAGCCTGATCTTGGTCACCCTTGAGAAAAGCCCTCTTGAAATCAATCAGCACAGAGCTATAGGGCACACCCTTGACCAGAAAAGACAGAAATATACACAGCAGAATCCTCCACGTGTCATGCAGCATCCCTGGAGTATAGAGCTCCTCATCTAACAACTGGCCAGTGCCATGATACTCGGTTACAACTGGTCTGACATGTGGCACCTGGACACCATCTACCTCCTTGAGCTTGAGGACAAACATCAATCTGAGCAGCTGGTGAACTTCTGGCAGCTCATCCACAGGTTCTGCACAGTTGGAAACTATCCACTCATGCCCAGAAGCAACAAAGCCAAGAGTCCATGCCTTAGCCATCTTGGGGCTTTGCATCATCTCGACTAGCTGGCGCCAGGGAATAGGACTGTGAGCAGCTATCTGATACCTGTTTACCCCTAACTGCCGTGGATCAAAGGTGGTTGGGATTATCAACAGGTCCTCAGCTATGGGCTCCTGACCTTGAGGACCCTCAGCTGGCTGACTCTTAACAGCCTTCACCGCCACTGCAAGACCCTGGGAATAGTGATATCTTTCAAGGGGGAGGCTGCCCCTGCCTTCTAGTGCCAACTCATCAGAGGTCAAAGTAACCCCTGGCATGCACAAGAAATTCTGACCCAGAATGGCAGGCCCCTGATAGCCCTCTACCACACAGAACGTGGTGGGCACCCCTAAGATAGGCACACTCACTTCCCCAAGGATCTTCATGGACACCTTTCCTGAGAAATCAGACACAGCAAGGCAACTGGGATGGGACATCTGTAAGCCTACAGCATCCTCTTCCCTGATGACAGACACCTGTGAGTTGGTATCTACCTCCATTGTAGCTGCCCAGCACGACCCCCACCCCGTGAGCTTGGATACCTTGGGATCATGTTTGCTGCGCATGAGTGCTCGGATGACGTCCGCCATGAGAGGCCCCCGGGCCTTAGGTGGCTGCCCCGTCCCCTCTGGCCTTGTGACAGTTGCTTCAGCAGCCTCCTGCTCGTCATCTTCCAGTAGGGACAGACCATCATCCACCACCAGAGGATTGTTAGCTGCTGCTGCCTGGCTCTGGCCTGGCTCCTCAACCCAACTGGGAGGGCCTGGCCCGTCTGCAGGCCAGATTGCATGTGGCCTTCTCTCCTTGACATGAGCCCAGGACAACCTGTACACGTGCCTTGGATCCTTTTCCAAAGCCACCAGGCAAGATCTGTTAGCTTCCTCCACACGAGTGACAACCCCATCCTGCCACTTCCCCCGCTTGCCTGGAATAGATGGTTCCTTCCACATCCTGACCTTCAGCCCCACCTGAGGCCTCAGCACATTCCAGTTCTTGTCCTTACGTCTCAGCTGGGCAAACAGCCTGTCTGCCTTTCTAAGACTGGCCTGCACCACATTCTCAGGTAGTAAGCTATACTGCAGGGCCAGGGGAGAGACAGCCACACCATCAAAGTAGTAATTAACCCTGTGGTTCAGCTGCTCTTCTATCCCCTTACACCAGGCTGCCCTCTCTAAGGCAGATGCCACAAGTGGCACTGACTCTGCTGCTAGCACCACTGTCTTCACCTCACGTATGGATCTTTCTACAGCCCCTTGCTGCCCATGACTCTCCCTGGGGACTACTACCAGCTTACAAGGCAGCTGGTCCTGATGCTTGAGCAAACAGTCAAACTGCAAGTCTGCCTGCACACTCTTGCATACCCCAAAGCCTGGGATCAGGGCCTTCATACCCAACAACAAGTGATGCTCCTGCATACCAGGTAGAATGTCTATCAGTCTATATCTACTGAACCTGTCCACCCCCACTAATATATACAAGCCCCTGATATGCTGGATATCCATCTGGATGTCGCCACGCTCCTAGCAGGCTCCCTAGCATGGGACTGGGGTGGGTGAACAGCATTCTCCTGGCAACCACAGTTCTCAGCAGCAGCCTGGCATGCCTCCCACAAAGGTTCCCTACCTAACTTCCAAGCAAACATTGCTGCCTGCCCAGAATGTCCAAACATGTGATGCAACCTATGGCCAGCCTCAGCATAGCTCAGCACTCTCTCAGTACTGACCTGGCGAGACGTCTGAACCGTGTGTGGGGACACATGATCCACTCCTGAGGTTCCAGGGCTTCCCTGCAGGCCATCCTGACGCCCCAAGCCAGGCCCTGCACCCTGGACCGCTCCAGGCCCTTCCAGCAAGGTCCTTTGGCCTCCAGGCCAGCACCTGCTGGAGACCCACCACCTGCATGAGGCATAGGGAATTCAGCTGCAGCATTGTTATTGCAATCCAGTGGAAGAACAACATCCTTACACCCTTGGTGCTGCACAAGGGGCACACCCCCATCCTTATGTACATCAGCACACCTTCCCCAAGGGGTGATTGACTATTTACAGGGGATGATGTAGCTAGTCACTGCTGCCCAGACTGGCCCCCTGCCCCAGCAGGCTTGGCCTTCCTGTCAGGGCACTCACGACGCCAGTGACCTTCCTTGCCACACACAAAGCATGCTCCACCCTTCTTTCCAGACCCAGCCCCACCCTTGCCAGGCTTCCCCTGGCCTCCCTGAGGCTGCCCACCCTGCTTGCCCTGATTGCCTTGAGCTTGGCTCTTGCCTTGCCCTTGGCCACCCTTGCCCTGCTGACCACCAGCTTGCTGGCTCCCAACCCCTCCTTGGGAACCTGCACCCTTGCCACCCTGAGCCCCATTCCTCTGGCGCCTGAAGCGCCTACGCTTGTTAGGCCTTGCCCCACCACGGGCTGGGTACCCGGGGACATCACCTTGGGCCTGTGCAGCGGAGGTGGCATTGCTGCCGTGGGACTGAATGGCTTTGCAGGCAGGGTCTGGCTTCCTGATACTAAGGATAACCAGCTCTAGAGCACGCAAGGTCCCATCTGTCTGGTTCAGAAACATGCGGGCACTGTTCCTCCCATCCACACTCAACCCCATTCGGTCCAGGAAATAGTCTGCCAAGGCTCTATCTGTGACCAGGAAGCCATACTTGGCCCCCTTGTCTCTGATACGGTTGAGCCTGGCCCACTCCTCTGCAACAGGGCCAATGATCTCGAACGTGTCATACTGGTGTTTATAGTAGTTTGTGAGGTTCAAAACCTTGTCTGAAAACTCCTCCCTCAGTCCATCCAGGAACTGTGCCCAGGTTAGCTTGTCCTTCACAGCCACCCTAGTCTTCTCACGCACACGTTCAGAGGAATCCCGGTTGCATGTTGAGGAATGAAAGACTTGCACCAGATTCACGGTGGGATCCACAGAGAGCACCACCAGCTCCATGTCCTCAAGCCATTTATCTAGTGCTTCCTGCGCTAATGGTGGACAGAGAGGCTTTTGGCCATTCATGACGGACACGGCGCTCATGTGAGGCCTCGACCCCGGTAACGCCCTAACTGTCTCAGCCACAGGGGGCGTCACAGCAGCGACACCAGTCACAGCGGGCGTCACAGTTACGACACCACTTGGGCCAGCAGGGTTGGGGGAGGGCACGTCTACATGACGACGCTTACCATTATCGTCAGAGGACAAGTCCCTCTTACGTTTCTCCAGCGTTGGTTGTCCGCCAGCCACCAGCACAGCATCTGAAGGCCACTCCGCCCGCGCCCGCTTGGCCTCCTCCATCGCCTCCTCATGTTTGCGCTTGCCTCCCGGCCTCTTGCTCCCGTCACCGTTGCTAGCAGGGATTGCTTCCCCCGCCATGGGCTCCTTCTCCTTTCGCACCACCTGGCCCGTTTCCACAGGCCTCTCCTCCTCGCCTTTGTCGCCGTCGCCGGCCTTCCCACGAGGCATTATATTATGTACAAAGCGACACTGCAACACGCAAGGGTATGCAAAAGAAGACAGGACTTCAAGCGTCGGGCAGCTCCTCTGCCTCGCGCTCTGCCTCAGCGGCGGCTTCTCTCTCCCGCTCTTCAGCAGTGACAGCCACCGGCGTCCTCACCCGAGGAATAGCTCGCACCTCCTCCTCAGAATAAGGTCCAAGAAGGCGACTGACGGGCCTCCCGTCTGTGGTTTGGTCAAACGGCACACTCCTCTCGTTAGGGCGCCTGCCCCACACCACGTTACGCACCCAGCGTCCTCCCCACCTCGTCGCTCGTTGTATGCCCCAAGGCCGTAGGTGCTGTAGTCGTGCAACGGCTCCGGCGGGATGTGATAATCTGCACGTTGCCGCTCGGAGAACCCTGCTGCAGAACCGTCTCCCTCGTCCAACTGCTGGGACGAGCGTACAATAACACCCGACGGGCGGTCGACGAACTCGTCGTGCACTGCCTGTGGGGACAGCTCCCGACCTGTGACGATTTCCACCGACGGACCGTATGCACCGGGGGCTCCAACAACACGAGGGGTGTCTAATGTGGACCAGATGCCGGCAGGACGCGTGGTGATAAGCCACCGATCTGCGTGGCCTCGCGACTCTTGAAGCAAAATGTTAACAAGGTGCTCACAGGTTTGAGCAACTACTTCTTGCGAGGACCAGGGGCTGTCCTGCTCACGCACTTGCGCGTCACGCACGAGATGTGAAGCGTTCGTCCCCTCACCGAGGGAACTCGTCGCGACCCAATGGTTGAATAACCGGGTGGCACCAAGGCTGATGGCGACTAACTGTCCCAACGCCTCTCGAGCAAGATCCAAACCGTGCAGCGTAACGTGACCACCTTGATAGGCGATCTCAAGGCTGTAGATAAGCGCAGCAACCTCGTCTCTCAGCGCAATCAAGCGCTCCACCGTCACACGACTCGTCTCCCCCGGAGAAGTCGTGGCCCGCACACGCATCACAACAGGGTCGTTGGCAGACGGCCCTTCCGAGTTGCCGAAAACAGCTACCCAGCCTCCCCGCGCCAAGCCCTCGCCAAATGCGCAGCTTGCACAAACGTGGACGCGGTTTCTGGCTGGCTGTATGGATGCAGGGGTCCTTCTGCCTCCTGCCGCGGCACTGCGGCTCCTTGGCTTGGCGATTGCGCAAGCGCCGGAATTTCTTCCGACATGCATGAAATGCGCCGCGGAACCAATAGTACGAGTTAGACGAAACCAGCCCAGAGCGTGTGAGCTCTTGGTCTTTCACGCAAAGCTTGAGCCAATTGCTGGAGACAGCAATCCTTAGCCCAAACACCAAGCCACACCTTGTTGGTCACTTCCACGTTCAAGTGGGCAACCAGAGCGCGTGCTTCCGAGATAGCTTGGCCATCCCCATGACCAAGCTATATGCCTCTTTGTTGCTCCTCGTTCCCATCGGCGTGACGAGGCATGTTGCAGGCTTGCTAGCAAATCCTCAACGTCCACTGGCATCCTTGCAGAGTCAGGACGAACTGGATTTACCTAGCTACCTGCAACCTAGGAAGTACAGGACCTGTCACAAGCCTGCAAGACCTAGTATCCTTGCAGCCTTGTGCCAGTTCCAGTACCCCACCAGTCGCAGGCTGCTGTCCCTCCTGGTCTACGTGGACCACAGTCACGTGATAGTCAGGCTAAGCCTGTGCAGGCACGGCCTGCCACGTGTCCTGTCCACTACCCCAGAAGGTTGCACCCTCGCTGACCGCGGACGGCTAGGACTTCGGGACCTCATATCTTTCTTGTCCCTTGTCTGTTTCAGGCGGTCAGCACGGCGTTGGAAAGGTCTTTCCAAACTGCATCCACTTAGCATATTGGTTGCCCAAAATGCTAACTCTCGGGCCCCGAGGACAAGCGGCGGTTCCTTTCTCGTCGCATGCAAGAGGTTGCACGACCTCATCTGTGTTGAAAGAACTGACAGGCCGGTTTGCCTTTTCAATGCTGTGATTGGAACCCTTTGTGCCTGACCTTGCAGGTGCAGGCTATATGGAGGAGTGAAGAGACTCAGAGACAGAGACTTGATAGAGGCAGAATGATGAAGAGTACCCTCAATAGGATGGCTACTCCTTTTATTGTTTCTTATAATAGAAAAGATGCCATTTAGATGCTGCAGCATTTTCTAGGAATACGCTGAGAAAGATGCCGGTTGTGGCAGATGCTTAGGAATATGCTCTAGCATATGCTGGGAATATTCTGTCCAGCTCACAGTTTTCTAGAAAGTTCTGAGCATGAAACAGCAAGCTGCCATCTGTCATGATAATATTGAAACACCTATCTATTCTAATGAAAAGACACTTGTCAAACAAAGAGCACCCACATCTGTTCAGTGAGTGACACCGGCTGGCATGACCACTGGTGTCAGACTGTTGTCAGAACACTGTCATGTCAGATCCTACGTGTCAGATCCTACTTAATTGTCAGATGAGTTGCCACTCAGTGCTGCCAAGACACTAGGAAAGCTTTGACAGGCCATAACTCACTAAATACTTGTCCAAATTAAACCGGGACAAGTTCTGAAGAAACTTTTTAAAAAAACTCTATCTCAGTGGCCAGTCAGCAGCACTGTCTAGTCAGGGCAGGTGGGTACAATACAAGGACCATGTCCTTGACAATCTGGACGCTGGACGACGACCTGACCCCCGCTCAGCGGCAGCAGCAGCGACGCGACCTGCGGCCTGAATACCTCCGCCTCAAGCAGGACCCCCAGAAGCCCAAGCCCCAAGGTGTACTGGAGGGGTGGGGACCTGATGCATATCCACCACAAGATGTGGTCACCCCCTGCGGGCTAGAATAGCCCTATAGGTTGAATCATTGGTGGTCACTGCCGCCCTGCATGCATGGCAGCCATGCCTAGATCATATTTGCCTAACCGAGCCACCTATATAATACCTAGTCACGTGCACCGCTATAATAACGCACGGTACACAACCAGCCACCATAGCCTTAGCTTAGCCCTTGTACAGCCATGCTACGTCCTGGCTATGATCAGATTACTTGCCCACGCTCCTTGTGATATGATATGCTCACATGGGGCTCAGTATTGCACTGACCCACAGAACTTGCCGGATCGTTTATCGTGTCTGATTCAATGCTGCTGTGCCGTGGCATGCCTCTGGCATGAAGGAGAAAGGGGGTCTAGTGCCCTTTGTTCCTGTTGTGCACATACAGGGATCAAAAGCACTGCGGTGCTCCGTGACTCCCCAGCGGGATCGCTAGGAGTTTAATTATTAATGTTCCAGATGAGTCACTGACTCACTGTGCTCCTGCCTTTGTGCTTGCATATTATATGATCACATATATAGCGCGCTGCGTCTCGTCAGTACACGACCCGTGAGCCACGAGGTAGCCATGGCTGACAGCGGAGCTCATAACCTTCACGTTTGGGCACCAAATTCGGCCGTGAATATCACAATCGCTTCGTCTTTCTAATTAAGACACACGCGCTGATATATTTTCCCGAAGCGATTGCGCAATATTATGGCGAGCAAGCGCCCCTCCACGCAACGCAGCGTCACAGCGGCTGCGCTCAGCCCTAGCTGAAAATACGTCTGCAGCTCCGGCTGCACTGCATGCAGCTTCGCCCTCCGGCCCAGAATGCAGCGGCGCCACCAGCCAAGCCCTAGTGCCGGGTCGCCCACACCCCCGGGCTCGCCTCGCCCGCAGCATCGCCTGAGCCCAAGCGCAGCGAGCCGAACTGGGACGAGTACGACTTTGACGCCAGCCAGCCCGGCTTTTTTGACACGAATACTCACAGACGAGCGCCTCCTGCGCTTAACGTGTTCTGGGGATATCAACCGCCTGAGTCGCTTATTGAACTGTGCAAGCAGCTCTTCCACCGGGGTCGCCGGCCTGGTCGATGCCTGCCTTCGGCTAGGCACCCATACGACTACATCCTCACCGCCCCCCGCCCAAGGCTGCAGCAATATAAGCCAGGGCTCTTCACCCTCCTTGGACGCTCCTTTGAGGAGCTCTGGCCCCCCAAGCCCCTCACCACCAGTGACCTTGACCGAATCCTCCATTCGCTCACTCCTTAACGGGAGGCCATCGCGTGCAGCACGTGCCCCCGGCCCCTCGCTGCAGATGTGGCAGCCATGGGCAGCACGCCGGGCTGCCGAGCTCCCCTCCTCTCCACGATCTCCACAGCCACCCGTCCACCCTCCAGTCGCCTCCCCCACCGCCACCCCTTCCCCCTCTGACGCCATCAATCACCGCCCAGCTCGACATCGACCAGTGCCTCAAGGACAACGCCATCGCCATCGAGTGCCTGCAAAACACCGCAGGCCTCACGGCGCCCAGGCGGAGAAGGACATTGCCGCCCAGCCAGCCCCCGCTGGCCCGGCTGGTGATGCTCCTCCCACCCAGACCTGGGCGGACATGCTCAAGCACCACACCACCTAGTTCACCACGTACCTCCGCCGTCGCAGCCCAGCTCAAGTAGGAGACGCTCGACCTCCGCGAGGAGGACGAGCTTGACAAGCGCAGCCTTAACGTCATCGTCAAGAACTTCGACCTGGTGGAAGGTGGGAACTCCTCGAAGCTTGCCCAGACATTTGAGAGCAAAATCCTTGGCCGCATGGGCCTCATTGGTGAGATCAAGCTGGAGGCCCACTCGCCTTCCCGGCTGGCAGGGTAAGGCGGAGGGCCTCCACTGTTACTCATCTTTGAGAACCTGGCGGACAAGATTTCGTTCCTCAGACGCCGCAAGCGGCTTGAGAAGACTCACTACACCCTGGACGACGACTTGACCCTGGCGCAGCAACAACGGCGACGGGAGCTATGCATGGCCGACCTACCTCCAGCTCCGGCAGACGTACTGCGGCGGGGAAGCTGGTGTACTGGATGAGGGGGCAGCCATCTACATCGGCCACAAGCCGGCCCCAGGTGGCAAGCGACCCCCGCTGCCCCAGCACCTTCATCAGCCACCCACCCTAATTAGGGGGGTACAGCAGCTAGTATTAGTGTAGAATAGTAAGGCCTAGCCACAGTGGCCTTGTACATGCACGCCTATTACGGGCCCCCTACCAGCTGATTGAATTGCATGAATTGACTTGACTTGACTTGACTTGACTTGACCTGACTTGACTTGACTTGACTTCGGACTTGAATTAATTAATTAATTAATTAATTATAAGCTAGTGCTCCCGTTGGGGCCGGAGTCATTGACCATTAACCCCGATGGATTAATTAATTATTTAACTCTGTACATGTGAGCCTATGATGAGCCCCACACCAGATGATGCCTAGCTTTATTTAGTCGTCATGTTTTGCCCATGCAGAGAGTTGCTTTCTGCGCTGAGAGGCCATGTACCCTAGCCATTGCCTAGCCATAGTAAACTTTCACCCCATGCCAGGCCTTTGAGCTCTGCTACATCATGGTGGTGCAGGGCCTTGGTGCACCTAGAGCAGGTGTAGCTTACACCCTACCCTTGCAGGAAGTAGCCCAGAATGTATCAAAAGCCATATGCCCCTTCTCAGGGATATGTGCTACATGTGCTACAGGTATATGTGCTACATTTACTCCCAACGGAGTTATGTTCCTAATTAAAATATCCCTGAGAAGGGGCATATGGCTTTTGATACACTCGATCTGGGCTACTTCCTGCAAGGGTAGGGTGTAAACTACACCTGCTCTGCATGGGTGCACGAAGTGCACCTAGCTGCACACCACTATGACTATCCTAGCACCTACCAAAAGGCGCTGGCATAGGGGGGGAAGATCAGCATGGCTATACAAAGGCTAGCGAGGGCATGGCTTCTCAGCAGAGAGTAACTTTCTGCATGGGCCGGCACGGCATAACTAAATAAAGCTAGGCATCATCTGGTGTCAGCGACCGCCTCCACCACCGACGCCATCGCCACAAAGCTCCAGGAGCTGGAGAACCACCGCCAGGCCCAGCAACGGGAGGTCACCGACCGCGCTCGCCGCGAGTGCCGAGTGGTGCTACGTCGCTTCCCCCAGAAGCCAGGTGAGACGTCAACCTCTCTTGCTGACGAGCTCAAGAACCAGCTTCTTACCCTCATGGGCCTGGTAGGTGAGGTAGCACTGAGCGGGTGCCACCGCCTTCCCCACTCACGGGACAAGGCGGCTCCCCCACCAGTCCTCCTCACCTTCCCCTCCCCTGAGGATAAGCAGCGGTTCCTCTCTCGTCGCAAGCGGTTGCACGACCTCACCTGGACGCTGGATGACGACCTCACCCCCGCTCAGCAACAGCAGCGACGCGACCTGTGGCCGGAATACCTCCGCCATAAGCAGGACCCCCAGAAGCCCAAGGTGTACTGGAGGGGCGGGGACCTGATGATCAACCACAAGATGTGGACGCCCCCCGCGGGCTAGAATAGCAATAGCCCTAGATTGTAACCTGGCGTCACTGCCGCTAAGGCAGCCATGCCTAGACTGTTTGCCTAGCTGTGCCAACACACCTAGTCACGTGCCGCCAACGCACGGTCCACAACCAGCCATAGCCTAGTACAGCCATGCTACGCCCTGGCTATGTTTAGCCAAGCCATGTCTATAATGGGACCCCCCCATGGATGTTGCATTAAGAATTTCGCCATGCTATGCCATGCAGAGAGATGCTCTCTGTCGAGAAGCCATGTCCTAGCTCTTGTATAGCCATGCTGATCTTCCTCCCTCACAGGCATGCTCCCCCCTTACCCGGGCATAGCGTGATAGACCATGAGGGTGCAGGTGCCCTGGTGCACCTAGAGCAAGGGTAGCTTACATTCCCACCCTTGCATGAAGTAGCCTAGGATGTATTAAAAGCCATATGCCCCTTCTCAGGGATATGCGCTACATTGACTCCCAACGGAGCGATGTTGATAATTAATTAATTAATTAATCATCTGGTGTGTGGCACATCATAGGCACACATGTACATGACTAAACAATGCTCATGCGCATTAGCTGGAATAGTGCCTGCAGTACATGTACAGTAGGCGTACATGTACAAGGGCACGGTGGCTAGGCCTGACTATTCTACAATCTACACTATACTACTGCTGTATTAATTCCCCTAAGCTGGGGCGTCTGGAGTCGCTGGGGCCGCGGGGGTCGCGTGCCAGGGCTTGTGGCCGACGTAGATGGCCGCCCCCTTCCAGTACACCGGCTTCCCCGCCTTGGTCTGCCGAAGCTGGAGGTAGGTCGGCCATGCATAGCTCCTGTCGCCGTTGTTGCTGCGCCAGGGTCAAGTCGTCGTCCAAGGTGAACGGAGTGTTCTCGAGCCGCTTGCGGCGTCTGAGGAACGAAATCTTGTCCACCGGGTTCTCAAATTAAGATGAGCAGAAGCGGAGGCGCCCCCGCCTTATAACCGCGAGCGGGGAAGGAATGATCACACCTCCGTAATTTATCGTTCTCAATGAATATATAGCGCTGCGCGACGAGACGGGCTCACACCCGGGCAGCCTCGGCCTGGTTTGTCTGTCACTGATCTGGAGGATCACAAGGATCCATAGATAGCAAGTAGTGATGAAGGAGACCACCCCCAAGTCTGTGGCCGGGGCTCCGCGTGTGACCGCATATGGCATTCACAGCGATTCAGGCCATGGTGCCCACAACCTTGTACCTAGGAACTGGATATAGCTAGCATCATCCATTCCATCCCATGTTCCCCTCCCACTGAGGACTTATGCTCACGTGACGATTAATTAATTTATTCATAGCGCTGCGCAGCTAGTGTGACTGTCGCAACGTGCCGCCCGGCCGACCATTTCATGATCGAAGGCCGGGCCAGCCTCACGTACTGGCAGGGCGCTGCATGTGCCGGCAAGTGTCAAATGAAACAGTTCCCAGTAACCATTTGCACGTAGGCCAGTGCTCAGCATGACAAACAAAACCAAAGGAAGTTCAAATGCACAAATCACATAACGGGTATCATTATATATTACATGGTGAGACAACCAATGCTCGCCTGCCAAATCTCCTGCAATATTCCATCGCAAATTTCTTGAATGCACGGTAGGTCGGTAGCAGTCATGTAACTGCTCAACCCATGTGCACATGTTTTTCGTACAAGGCTTGGCGACATAACATAAACCAATGCCAATGCACGCTTGTCTGGCAACCTGGCTGCCTAGCTTGGCCAGTGGATGCATCCACGCAGTGCTCATCAAACTTTGAAGGCAGCACAGTCTGGGGGCTCCTGGCTTGGGGCCCACCTCTGCAGGAGCCTGACTCACACTAATCGTCCATAAAATAGAATGCTGGATGGCACACAACTGCGGTCACCCCAGCACGCACATATGCAATTTAGCATACTATAATATCTGTATAGTTGCCCCATCTTATTTAGGCGTTGGGGTGGCTAACCTACACCACGGAAAAATCCCAACCTGAATGAACCTCACCACACAAGCAAGCCTAGACTGCCACCAATTGTCAAAATCGTTATGCCACTTCTGATGGAAGTGAAGCGAGAATACCAATCAATGTAGAGGAAAACAAGCCCGGCTCTCCCGCCTCACAGGTGTTGGTGTGTCCATCCTGTGTCCATCCTGTGTCCATCCCATCACAAAACGGCGCTGTAATGCGCCGATACGTCGCTCGTCGGCCAACCAATCATATGGCACTTTTGCTCTCCACTCCGAGGCAACTTGGTGGTATCCCCTCAGAAGCATGCATGCACCGTGGGCATGCCGCTAGCCTGGCAGGGGAGCAACAGCCCAGCGAGTGCAATCCTCGCACTCGACGCGGCAACCGGGTGTAATCAATATACATTAGTATCCATGTTTGTTCCTTGTGTCCCTCTCATCAGCACCTGCAGCCCCCGCGCAGAGAATGGTACTGCCCATCAGCCGCCCACACTACGCGCCGACAGATGGTGCCGGCCGATGACAGCCTGTGCGGCCACATGTAGTGCCAGCCAGAAGCAAGCCCTCAGCCCACTCACAATACCGGATGCTGAACGCTGTTGGGCTGGCAGCACCAAGGTAAGCATCCTCTCAATACCAGCCGCACCGCCAGTGTGGACGCATGAACCCAGTCCAGTGGATCTAAAAGTAAGTCCTAGGACAGGGACGCCCTGGCACAAAGCCAGCACAATTCAGGCCTGCCAGCCGATTCCACCACACCGCATCCGCGACATCCCATCAGCGAACCCCAGCTCCCCGCGCTGGAGGATGATACAAAACCGCATGAGGCTGCCCTGGTCAAGAGCACCTACTCATTCCCGCACGACAGCTTCGAACGGCGATGACTCTCCAGCAGCAGCATTTACCGTCTTCACCGCTTTGGCTTTGCCGCGGAAGCCAATGCCCCCTCCAACTTGCCCGGCACGTGACCCGCATGCTTGCCCGCGCGCCCCTCTCTCCGCTCGAGGAGCAGCGTGGGCAGCGCGTCGTACAGGAAGGAGCGCAGCAGAGGGTCCTGCAGCGGCTTCTGCAGGTGCGCGTCACACCCGACCGCGAAACACTTGAGCTTGTCAGACTCGGATGCGTAGGCTGTCCATGCCGCAACGACGGGGCCGCCGTGCACGCCCAGCGCTTCGCGGATCTCGTGTGTAGCTTCCAGGCCCGTCTTCTGCTCGTGATGGAGCACGGGCGACGAGGGGAGGAGAAGAAGGGATGGACAAGAAGGGCACGATAGAGAGAAGAAGGAAAAATAACAAGCGTCAGAAAAGACTACTGTCAAAGAGTCACCGAACAAGTACACATAAACTGTGGTTTGAAGCCACCACACCGCATCCGCGACATCCCATCAGCGAACCCCAGCTCCCCGCGCTGGAGGATGATACAAAACCGCATGAGGCTGCCCTGGTCAAGAGCACCTACTCATTCCCGCACGACAGCTTCGAACGGCGATGACTCTCCAGCAGCAGCATTTACCGTCTTCACCGCTTTGGCTTTGCCGCGGAAGCCAATGCCCCCTCCAACTTGCCCGGCACGTGACCCGCATGCTTGCCCGCGCGCCCCTCTCTCCGCTCGAGGAGCAGCGTGGGCAGCGCGTCGTACAGGAAGGAGCGCAGCAGAGGGTCCTGCAGCGGCTTCTGCAGGTGCGCGTCACACCCGACCGCGAAACACTTGAGCTTGTCAGACTCGGATGCGTAGGCTGTCCATGCCGCAACGACGGGGCCGCCGTGCACGCCCAGCGCTTCGCGGATCTCGTGTGTAGCTTCCAGGCCCGTCTTCTGCTCGTGATGGAGCACGGGCGACGAGGGGAGGAGAAGAAGGGATGGACAAGAAGGGCACGATAGAGAGAAGAAGGAAAAATAACAAGCGTCAGAAAAGACTACTGTCAAAGAGTCACCGAACAAGTACACATAAACTGTGGTTTGAAGCATCCTTTAGGATACGAGCTAGAGCAGCATACATGGCCGTGAACACCGCGGTTGAAATGTACACACACACGCACGCACACACACACACACACACACACACAGAGAGAGAGAGAGAGAGAGAGAGAGAGAGAGAGAGAGAGAGAGAGAGAGAGAGAGAGAGAGAGAGAGAGAGAGAGAGAGAGAGAGAGAGAGAGAGAGAGAGAGAGAGAGAGAGAGAGAGAGAGAGAGAGAGAGAGAGAGAGAGAGAGAGAGAGAGAGAGAGAGAGAGAGAGAGAGAGAGAGAGAGAGAGAGAGAGAGAGAGCCTCAACGTACAGCTCGGACATGGAGGTCGACAATCAATTTACAGCAATTGGGCAAAGAAACACGTGAAGTCTTGAAGACAGCTGTGGCACGGACCTTAGGCAGGCCGATCTGTGGTCGAAAAGTCGCCGATGAACGGATATAGGACAAGTCGACGCGACGGACACCGAGACAGGTACCATCGGCCGTGGAGGGAGACGAGCACGCAAAGAAACACGTTAAGGTGCATGAAGCCGAGAGAAAGATCAGCACGAAAAGGTTTATGCACGCTAACAAACAATGATAGCAATCCACATTCATTGGAAACTGGTTGAAAGACCGTAACCAAATAAAAGTAGAAAGTTGCGTCCCTCAGTAGTTGCCAGAGGCAGCGATTCAGGTCCGCTGACAACGGGCGTACAAAGGGAGCCGGGACCCAAGTCTAAAGTCGTAAGTCTGAAACCTAAACAAAGACAGGGATGTCAAGGGCACCTTGACACCAAGCAACAACACAAAGGAGCTCATGTCCATGACGACGCTGTCAACAACAAGTGGAAGGGAATCACGTCCCTCAATATCCAGCCACACAGAAGACAGGACTACCGTTCCTCAACAAGAAGCCTTGCTGCCACAAACGAAACAGACACTAAAAAGGCCGCTCACATCCATGAAGATGACATCGAAGTGCTTCGCCTTGCAGACGTCGATCGCTGCCTGGCCGTCGCCCACCACCTCGGGCTGCAGCCCGTACTTGGTGACCATGCGCTTGAACACTTTCTGGTTTACCACCGAGTCCTCTGGCGGATGACATGAGACGGATGGCACGTATTTGCATGCGCACGCCAGCAAGGTAGGTAGATGCAGACATCAGCACCGTAGACACATGCCTCGCAAACAGGAAGCAGGCCGGCACACCAGCAAGCGCGCCGGGTCTAGGTATTAGCGTCGACGTCGCCGAGAGACAGTCCGGGGAAGTGCCCTACCTAGCCAGCACACAAACAGTAGGGTACCATTGCCAAGCGTGCCATGTGATAGCAGTAGCGCTGGTACACCCAGCGTGCCATGGTATTGTAAGGGGCAGGCAATATTGTCCAACAAGGCATTCCACGATCCCAACGAGATGTGTTCAAGAGCTACCCACCGGCTTGGCTGTCCGCACGATGCCACGACGGACAACATATAACACCGCGGGGCTCTACTTACCTACATGCAACGCAGCGCAAGGCCCATTCGACCACAGGCACTGAATGACCTGCGCAACAAGCTAGCAGCAAAGCAGGCTCATCCCAGCTACCCGCATGCAGCGCAGGTAAAGGCAAGCGTTCCGTATCTTCTACGCCTCGTCTGATTCACGCCACTTGGCTCACACCACTCACCCACGAGCAACACGGACACGTTCAGGAGCGGGAACTGGACCGCGCCGCTCGACGCCCGGAAGCTGCCATCTGCCCCTACCGCATCGCCCCCCTGGAGATGCTCTGTGGCCCCCCCTGCCGATGACCGCGACGTGGCACCCCCCACGACGTCCATCGCGTTGCCACCTGTCCACGTGGATGACCCCATCTCCTCGGCCTTGGTCCCCGCTTGCACCGCCACGGGGTGGTTACTGCTGGCCACCGTCACCGTGTCCAAGGCCATGTCCATGACCGACGAGCTACCGCCCACCAGCAGCGGCGGCCATGACTGTTTGGGCGCCTCCCTGGGCAGCGACACCGCGCTGTTGACCTCTTCTTCCCCGGGGAGGTTCCCTGCGCGTGCTGTCGGCGACCGTAACTCTGGTTGCGAGACCGACCGATTGCGACGGCGGGATGGTGGCCGAGCATCCGACCCACTGCCCCCAGCCACTGCCGGTCCCCCCTCCGGCGACCCTCGGCTGACCCCCCATCGCGTCACGTACCCAGAGACCTCCTTCACCTGGCTGCTCTGGAGCCCCCGACTCGAACGCCCGCCCAGCCCGCTGCTCTCCGACGGCCCCGCTTGCGCGCTGGACACCGTCCCTGCTTGGCCGCTGCTCGTGCTGGCGCGCTTGCGCTTGCGCAGCGGCAGGTACAGCATGGCGTCGGCCAGCGCAGGCGCGCCCTCGTCCTCGCTACTGGTGGCCGTCACGTCCGTCAGGTGCGTGCACTGCCCCCGCTCGCCCATGCAGGTAGGGTCCACGCAGGGAGGGCCGGGCATCATTTCCTGTGGAGGGGTGGCACAGGGGGAGACCCAGACACACAAACGGTAACAAGAGTACGAAAAAATAAATGTAAATCGTCGCCACAACCACCATTGCTCCTTTGACCCCGGTCATTATTGGGTCATTATTGAGGAGAGAAGCGCCTCCCAAGTCATGACAGCGCCTCCCACTTGGTTTCTACACATCAAAGAGGGACGGACATTTGTTTCTCACACGGGGACTGGAAGCCCTCACTTGAACAAGACGTGCGCCCCTTCCTGGACCAGGACGTACCACCCTGCTTGAAAGAAAGTACCGTATGGACTCTCCAAATGCGTTGTTAATCCAAGGAAACATTCACAAATGCCATGGCCCCCGCCCAACTCACCACCCAAAAGGCCAACTCACCACCTCAAAGGCCAACTCACCACCACAAAGGCCAACTCACCACCGCAAAGAAGAACTCACCACCACAAAGGAAAACTCGGATCCCTCGCCCTCCTGGGACCACGACAGCCAGACTGTGCCCCCCATGATGTACAGCAGCTGGCGGCAGATGTGCAGCCCCAGCCCCGTCCCGCTCAGCCGTGGCTCCACCCCCGTCGTGTGCAACTGGGAGAAGGCACAGAAGAGGCCCTCGATCTTCTCGCGCGGAATCCCTGGCCCGCAGTCCCGCACGCGCACGAGCAGGAACAGGGACCCTGACCGTGAGCACATCTGGCGGCAGGACAGCGGCGTCCTGTACATGGGGATGAGCCCCTGAGCGACCAGGGGGGTGCCGTCTTCCACGGTCACGGTGATGGCGGTATCCGGGCGCGCAAACTTGAGCGCATTTTGCAGCAGGTTGTGGAGGACTTGGCGCAGCTTGACCTTGTCGCAGGAGACCAGACGGGGCAGCGAGGGGGCGATGCTCACCTGCGGGGGGAGGAGGGGGGGGGGGGGGGGGGGGGGGCGCGCGCGCGCGCGCGCGCGCGAGAGAGAGAGAGAGAGAGAGAGAGAGAGAGAGAGAGAGAGAGAGAGAGAGAGCGTGTGATTGTGTGTGTCCATGAGGGTATACGCCTGTGTATGATTGAAACCCACCCCCAAAGGGTCACTCGAGCCACCTGGACATCCGTCCTGTGTTGCTACACCCACCTCAGTGGTGGCTGGACCCACCGCCGGTCCCCAATCCATCTAGGCTAGATGCACTGCCTCTCCACGCACCTCCATCATCCAGCTCCACCCACACGAACATGTCCTCCATCCTCGTTTGCCCAAGAGAATCGGTGGCCCCCGGCTAACGCCTGTCACCTCCATGTATCTCTACACACTTGGATGGTACGACTCGCCGTCTGTCCCGTGACCACTCAGCGCTTCTCCACCCACCTCCATGTTCTCTAGAGCCAACTCTACATCGTCCTCGTCTCTTACTAGTGCTACGCGACCCCACCCACTCTCCCACCCCCAGCCAATCAATACAACTCCCTCTCCATCTCCACCCACCTCGCAGAGTCCAAAGCAAGGGGCCTGGCTTGTGTAATGTTGTCAATAAACCCTTTAACACACGTGCCCACCCCCACCCCCACCTCAATGGTCCACATTCACCGGCCTCAGTCAGCCCTCCACTTGCACTTGTCCACCCACCTCTCGATCCGCACTTGTCCACTCACCCCTCAACCAGCACTGCTCCACCCACCTCCACTGTCACGCGTCGGTCCGCCCCAAGCGACTCCACCGCCGCGACTGAGCCCCGCACGAGCTGCTCGAGCCCCACAATTGCGTGCTTGCAGTCCAGCACGCCCTGCTCGATACGCGGCAGGTCCAGCATGTTGTTCAGCATGGTGGCCAGGATGCGGCTCGCGTTGTAAATCGTCTGCAGGTCCTCGCGCACCTCGGCGGGGTCTGACAGGTCCCCCTCGAGCGCACACGAGGCCATGCCCATGATGCCGTTCACGGGCGTGCGGCACTCGTGGGACCTGTGGGTTGTTTGTAGATGACATTGGGGGGGGGGGGGGGGGGGGGGGGGGGGGCATACGACACGGCCATCGTCAGATGCGTGCGGCCAAGTGGGACCGGCACTGGTGGGTGCATAGGCGCGGGCGATACCATGGTAGGGTTCCGCAGAAAGAAAAAAAGCAGCGCCATCAACACATGCGTGGAGCATGCGTGCGATCTGCGGGCAAAGGGTGATCGGCCCATCATGCAACCTTGTCCATCGTTTTGCCATGATGACAACATAAGAGGCAAACCTCATCACGGGCGTGCAGCACCCGTGCGATCCGTGGATTGTTTGAAGATGATGTTGGAGGTGGGTGGGTGGGTGGGGTTGATGAGCGATGATACGTCTGGGTGAATGGGTCAATGTGGTCAGAGGCGGGGGGGTCGAAGTCCTCAGGGTGGGAAAGCATAAGACAAGGCCATCCTCAAATGCCGGTGGTACTCATGCGATCTGCGCGGGTTGGGTAACGTCCGTCAGTTGCCACCAACTGTGGGACATTAGGTTGACAACATCGAGGGTAGAAACACAAGCAATGTAGTTTTACTCAGGGTTCACTGTAGCCTTACTCACATGGTCATGATGAAGTCCGACTTTAGCTTCGACGCAATCGCCGTCGCCTTTGCGTTGGCGGCGGCCTCCAGCGCCTTTGCCGTCTCCTCCCCCTTGTCGATGAGGCGCTCCATGGACACCCAGTTGCACACGTTTCCGTGGTCGTCATGTATGGGGAACATGTCCATGCTGGGGTAGGGAGGGATTGTTGTTGTGGTTGCGGTTGTGGTTATTGATGTTGTTGTCATCGTTGTTGTTGGCATTGGTGTTGATGTTGTTGTCGTCGTTGTTGTTGTAGTGTTGTGTTGGCATTGGAGTTGATGTTGTTGTTGTTGTTGTTGTTGGCATTGGTGTTGATGTTGTTGTCGTCGTTGTTGTTGTAATGTTGTTGTTGGCATTGGTGTTGATGTTGGGTATAGGGGGGAGGGAAGACGATGCCTCGGGGGGGCGGGGGGGGGGGTGTCACCCACGGAAACACAAGGACAAGGGGCAGCACAACGACGCACCAGGCAAGAGGGCGGGAGGGAAGGTCACACATAAGGGGGGGAGGTACATGGGGGGGGCCCACAACCCGAAGGGGGGGTCCAACCAGTCACCAACGGAGCGTAGAGTGGGCCATATACCACCCTAAACCCTAAACCCTAAACCCTAAACCCTAAACCCTAAACCCTAAACCCTAAACCCTAAACCCTAAACCCTAAACCCTAAACCCTAAACCCTAAACCCTAAACCCTAAACCCTAAACCCTAAACCCTAAACCCTAAACCCTAAACCCTAAACCCTAAACCCTAAACCCTAAACCCTAAACCCTAAACCCTAAACCCTAAACCCTAAACCCTAAACCCTAAACCCTAAACCCTAAACCCTAAACCCTAAACCCTAAACCCTAAACCCTAAACAGAGCGCAGAGTGGGCCATACACCACCGTACCTGCCGTGAAGCGAGCAACAATGGGCCCGTGGCGCAAGCGAGAATGGGCCCAACGGCGTACATCGTGGGCCCATAGAGCGCACATAAAAAATGCCTGTTACTGCTCACGCCTACCTGTCGAACAAGAAGTAAGAAAGTTTCTCTCCCTCCAACCTGACGGTCTACCCTTTCTCCCCCTCCTACCTGACGGTGTACAGCGTCCCGTCTTTGCGCTTGTTTACAATGTCCCCGCAGTGGGGCATGCCCCCCGCAAACGCCTTGCGCATGGCCTCGATGACCTCGCGGTCGCTCTCCTTGCACTGGAGCACGGCACCCGGCGTCCTCCCCACCATCTCCTCCAGAGTGTACCCTGTGAGCCGCTGGCAGGCGTCGTTGACCCACACGGTGTGCCGGTGGGCGGCATCCGTGATGATGACGCTCGTGTCCGTCTTCTTGGCGACGCTGGAGACAAGCCGCAGCTCTTTCTCGACATGCCGGCGCTGCGTCACCTCCTGCGGGGCCGCCACCAAACGGTCCACGTTCCAATTGCATCATTAATGCTTTGCTAGCATCCGTCCCATAATTAATGCTTTGCTAGAATCCTGCCACATCATAAAGGCTTAGCTATCATCCATCACATCATAAAGGCTTAGCTAGCATCCGTCACATCATAAAGGCTTAGCTAGCATCAATCACATTAGGTATCCATCACATAGCTCAATCCTTGCATAACTACACCATTCTGGCGTTGAAATCCTTACTAGGGGCATCGATATCTGGCCTGAATTATAGTAATCTAATGATATGAATAGCATCATTTGGCCATCTAGATATGCAGGCTGCCCACCTGCAAGAGCAGCGCGTCGGCTCAACAAATCAATACCTGTCCGCTGAGTCATCGTGCCCATCTGGCACAGCATTCATGCGCGCGTGCGAGGGACACCCACCTGCATGACACATCCTATTCAACATAGGACATGATGCTGGGGACATGGTGATAGGACCAATCTGCCAGACACCCACCTGCATGACACATCCTATTCAACATAGGACATGATGCTGGGGACATGATGATAGGACCAATCTGCCAGACACCCACCTGCATGAGCAGCGCGTTGGCGGTCTGAAGCTCCTCTGTCCTCTTAGCCACCCGCTGCTCCAGCTCCTTGGACAGCGCCTCCAGCTCCAGCCGCTGCTGGCGGTATTCGCTGTAGTCGATCGACATCCCCACGATGCCGATCAGCGTCCCGCGGCTGTCGTGGATGGGTGAGTTGGTCACCAGCGCCCAAAACTGGGAGCCATCGCGCCGAACGAGAGGGAACTCTCCCTGGTAGATGGGCAAGAGGATGTTTGTAGGTTGTTGGATGGGCAACAGGCCAAATCATAGGTTGATTATGGACAAGAGAAGGGTCACGGTTGCGGGCACCAGGGGGCATGACAATCACGAGCAGCGCGTAATCAAAACTGGGAGCCGTCGCGCCGAACGAGCGGGAACTCGCCCTGCGGAGTTGGCAAGAGATTATGCATGGACCAGCAAAGAAAACGGAGGATGAAGGAATCCGCGCGACGTCCAAGGGGGGAGGCATGGGGGCTCGCCCGTGTGGTCGCTATTCGGTAGGGGTCGAGGGCCCAGAGTACACGCTCAAGCGGATGAGAGAAGGGAGCTGTCGCGCTGCTCAAGCGGAGGCCTGCGGAGCGGACACGGATCATCTATTGTGTCCACTCATGAACAACAGGTCATTGCCAAGGGGTACTCATCAGCGGACAAGGATCATTCATTGTGTCCACTCATGAACAACAGGTCATTGCCAAGGGGTACTCATCAGCGGACACGGATCATCTATTGTGTCCACTCATGAACAACAGGTCATTGCCAAGGGGTACTCATCAGCGGACAAGGATCATTCATTGTGTCCACTCATGAACAACAGGTCATTGCCAAGGGGTACTCATCAGCGGACACGGATCATCTATTGTGTCTACTCATGAACAACAGGTCAGTGCCGAGGGGTACTCATCAGCGGACACGGATCATCTATTGTGTCCACCCATGAACAACACGTCATTGCCGAGGGGTACTCATCAGCGGACACGGGTGTCATGGACTAATGAACAAGAGGTCATTTGGACCGGGTAATGAGAATGGGCGCACGAGCAGGAGCTCGCCCTGGTGGTTGTTACTACCACGAGAATGGCAAAATGAAAGTGAGGGGCAACGAACATGAAAACCGACAGCGCACCAACCAAGACATTCTCTGCCATAAGCGTGACCCTCTTCCCCTCCCCTACCACCTCCCGCATGCCCCTCTTCCCCTCCCTCCCCTCCCTCCCCTCCCCTCCCCTCCCCCCCCCTCCCCTCCCCTCCCCTCCCCTCCCCTCCCCTCCCCTCCCCTCCCCTCCCCTCCCTCCCCTCCCCTCCCCCCCCCTCCCTCCCCTCCCCCCCCCCTCCCCTCCCCTCCCCTCCCCTCCCCTCCCTTCCCCTCACCTTCCAGCTATTGCCCGCCACCAGCGACGCCATCAGCTCCTCCGCCATCGTCTTGTCCATCTCGTGGGCAAGCACCTCGGTGATGGGCCGGCCCAGCGTCTCCCTGGCGGACCAGCCGTAGAGCTTGGTGGCAAACGGGTTCCAGAAGACGATCCTGGCCTTGAGGTCGGTGCAGATGATCGCCTGGTCCACCATGTCGAGCAGCGCGGACCGGATGTCCACGCTGCCGAGCAGGCCGTTGAGGCTGCACATGGTGACGTCGTCAAAGAACCTGGCGAGCGTGGGTGGTGGTTTGCATGTGTGGGTGGGTGGGGAGAGGGGATGCACGAAGGGGCATGTGTGTGTGTGGGGGGGGAGAGGGTACAGGATCCGTCGTCAATGGGCCTGGTGGTGGTGGTGGTGGTGGTCGGTGGGCGGGTGGGTGGGTGGAGGATGGCGCATGTATTGGTGCTAGTGTGTTTGTGGGGGCGTGGATTTGTGGGGGGAGAGGGAGGGGGCGAGGGCGAGGGCGAGGGCGAGGGCGAGGGCGAGGGCGAGTGTGTGTGTGGGGGGGGGAGCGTGGGCGTGGACGTGGGAGCAGGGAATTCTGCGGATGATTATGTATCCAAGTCGATCTCTCTCTCACCTGGACAGCTGCGCGCGCAGCGCGGTCGCGGCATGTGGCAGCATGTCCTGCGGTGCAGCGGCCAGCATCTGCTCCATCCACTGCGCGTGGTCCGCGCGTTGCCTGTGCTCGTGCACCGCCTCGTTCAGCACAATCAGCCCTTCCGCGCAGCGCAGCGCAAAGGGCAGGTTGGGGAATGTGCCCGGGTTGCACTCCATGTAGCGGCGCAGGAAGGCCGCCAGCACATCGCGGGGGCCCTCGTAGGACGGGGTCGTCGAGGGGCCGGCACTGCTGCACTGCGAAGCTGCTGCTCCCGGCCCGGGCGAACCGCAAGACGCGCAGGGTCCCTGGGCCTCGGCGGGCAGAGGGGCGGCAGCGCCGAGCTGGCTGGTGAAGAAGGGCAGCTTGAAGCCAAAGTTGCCCAGGAGGAGCTCTCGAAGGCTCATGCTGCAGGGGGGTGGGGGCAGGGATGCGACGCAACGAGCGAAGAGGGAGAAGCACGCGAGGGGGGAGGAAGTCAGCACGACAAGGGCAGAAGGGGGGGAGCAAGCGAGGGACCGAGTGAGGGGAGCAGCAGCAGTCATCGAGATGAGGGGGGGAGGGGGAGGGGGGAGGGGGGAGGGGGGAAGGGGGAAGGGGAGAGGGGCGAGGGGGGAGGGGGGAGGGGGGAAGTAGGGGGAAGGGGAGCAGGCTCATGCGGCAGGGCCAGGGGACAAGACCAGTGGGTATGGCAAGCTGAGCCGGGGCAGGAGTGCCAGCTGGCACAGAGACCGCGGACGCTGAGCCATGCCCCCAGCACCAGGCGGGGCGTGCGTGCATGTGCACGTGCCACTCTCGTGCAGCAGCCCCGTGGGGTGCGGTAAACCATGGGGAGTGGCGGCCCCACGGTGACATCCCTTCCCGTTCAGCGCCAGGTCGTGTGTGAAGCGTCGTCTGATGGTGCGGCTACATGATAGTCTGCAGGTGCGGTTATGGTGACAGTGCAAACAGGAGGGATGGTGGGATGGATGGAGTGGTGGGGTGGCGTGCTTCTAGTAACATGCTGCAGGAACAGGCTGGTGGAATTGTGGGGTGAGCCAGGTGGTGGGTCATCTAAGGTTTCCAAACGGCAGCTGCCTTCCTTGCCGAGCTACCGCGTCACTCCAAGGGGAACCGCGCGCATGCATTCCCCGCAATCCACATGCGTTCTGTTCATGGGGAACACAATCCCATGAATCTTGCGTGTCCACGCTGGGGGCTGGCTTGCGATAGCGTTGGAGCAAAGCCCCCGTTGGCCACAACCACAGACCACACCGGCGCGGCATGGACGCACGCACATGAATTCCTTGCCGGCGAGCGCCAGGTGGGACATGTAGGCCTCCAGGATGCACTGATGGTCCTCGGGACTGATGGGAGGCTCCAAAGCCATCCCGCTCTCCAACAGCCGGCCGACCTCCACCTCGTCGATCTGCGCGCCATGCTCGAACAGGAACTGACCGAGCGCCCGGGTGGGGCACCCTTCCTGCTTGTCTGTTAGCAAGGAAAAAGCGGCGCGAAGACCCGCGGTCTTGGCAATGCGAATCGCTGCCAAGACCGTGTCGGCGTCAAAGTAGTCATTTTCCTCTCCATCCGACGGCTTGCTTCGCCGGCGAAGAGGGCCTCGGCTGTCGAAGAGCAATTGCGGAAGGCTGTCCTCAGTCAGGTTCCAGACGGCACAATCAGGATCACCCGGGGAAAGCTGGTATATGCTGTCTACAGCTATCCAAAGGTGCAATCCAGGAGCACAATCGAGCGACACTGCAACAAGGGTTTTTATTTCGTTCTGTTGCTCGGCGCCTAGAATGGCAAAACTCCCCGCGTCACGCGGGTCAGCGAGGAAACCCCTATGTAAAGCAACGCTGCCTGATCCGCTCTCTTGTGAGATTCCACGTAGCCAAACGCGCTCCGCTAGCTTCGAGTTGTGAACTTCCAACATGGCAATTCCCGTTCAGCCTGCCTTACTCGCCCATGAGGTACTACGGGCGACATCCATTTTTTCCAGTTCCGCGGATGTCAGCTTCCTCCACACGTCCCCCGAGTCATTGTCATAATGATATAGTGGGCTCGTGTTCACATTATTCACCACAAACCGGGCAGCTTGGGGAGGGTAATTTTGCATCGCACGTGCTTGTGACAGTGGCTGCCGCGCGCTGAAGGATATACAGTGCACAGGCTGTGAATTTGCATATTTTCTTTGCAGGAGCAATTCAGCATGCTAAGCATGCTAAGCAGCCCAAGCTGCACGTCTGCTGCGTCATGCTGATACAAGCGTGTCACTCTTGCATCCTAATGTCCTGACAGCTGCCTGACTTGGAACTACGCGCTGGCGACGTGGCCGCCTGGATGGTCCAAGTTGTCCGGGACTACTGGCAACCATGTTCGGCATCCGCGACACGGAATGTAATAGTACTTGGGGCTTGAAATGGTCGACGCTGTACGCGATGGTCAGACTGTGGTCCAGAATCATATCGCCTGCTGGTGTAAGATTTCGTCAATATTAGACGGCCTGGACAAGTCCACGAGTCACGCTTGCTGGCGGGCGCGCAAAAGCGTAGCCAATCTTAGACGGCTGAACGGAATAAACAAGAACGGGGCGGTCTTTTTCGCTTTTTGGCCCGCTTTTCAGTTGTTGCTTCCCAAGGTGGGGCGGGATCTGCCGATGATTCGGGCCACGCACATCCTGGCGGCCTGCGTCGATGTTGCGATGTCGAAATTACCGTTAGAAATAGAACGGTATTGAAGATTGTGGGAATCATCGTTGGTGTTGTTGTTGTTGGTTCCCACGTTCCCACGCCGCGGTGAGCAGCAGAGGTTGTATATTTGCCGAGGGCCGTAATCATCGTACGTTCGCCGTCTTTCAATTTTTCCGTACCCCCCCCAACAAGGTAAAGATTCCCAGGTTTAATAAGATCGTGAGACTCTGAATTTTGGAATTTCAGGTTTAAGATCGTTCAGTTCAGTTCAGTTCAGTTCAGTTCAGTTCAGTTCAGTTCAGTTGGATCCCACGCCGGTCATACTGTAGCCCGACAGAGATATCCTATCGGCCAAGGGCCGGATAATCCAACTTTGAAGTGCATACGATAGTACTAGTGTACTGTTAAGTGTACGGCGTGATAAAAATCAACAACAAAAACAGTCAACTACTACAAGTACCCTTAGGCGGCGTGGGACACAACAACAACAACAACAACAACTAACACAGTACAACAGCGACTCTACAGTTGAACTCTACCGTTCCGTCGGATCCGGAAGTCCCCAGTTCAAACCCGCGCAGGGGCTAGCGGTCCTAAGTTTTCTGCATGTTCCCATCAGCTGCTATCTACAGTGCCGTAAGCGGAACCGCCCACACTCTACAGTTGAACGTATGTATTGTCACACCAGGGTCACACCATAAAAGCCGGGAATTGTGACGTGGCAGTTTGGGGGAATTAGCAAGTGGCACCGGGGGGCGGAGGAAGGGGAGTGAGAAATCGGCGCGCCGGGAACTACCCCGAGTGCCGAGACAACGAAGCGCTGGGAACTAATATCTGTCTCACTAGAGTGAGACAACGACGCGCTGGGAACTAATATCTGTCTCACTTGAGTGAGACAACGACGCGCTGGAAACTACCCGTTGTCTCACTCAAGTGAGACAACGACGCGCTGGGAACTAATATCTGTCTCACTAGGGTGAGACAACGACGCTGTAGGAAGTACCCGTTGTCTCACTCAAGTGAGACAACGACGCGCTGGGAACTAATATCTGTCTCACTAGAGTGAGACAACGACGCGCTGGGAACTAATATCTGTCTCACTTGAGTGAGACAACGACGCGCTGGAATCTACCCGTTGTCTCACTAGAGTGAGACAACGACGCGCTGGGAACTAATATCTGTCTCACTAGAGTGAGACAACGACGCGCTGGGAACTAATATCTGTCTCACTTGAGTAAGACAACGAAGCGCTGGGAACTACCCGTTGTCTCACTACCTTGACACAACGGCTAGCTGGGAACTACCCGTTGTCTCACTTGAACACGCTACGCTGAGACAACGGCGCGCTGGGAACTAATATCTGTCTCACCCGAGTGAGACAACGATGCGCGGAGCTGCATGTTCCCATCAGCTGCTATCTACAGTGCCGTAAGCGGAACCGCCCACACACGATGCGCGGAGCAAGCGACGCTTGGCAGTTGGCAGCGCAGAAAAATACCAGGAAATGGGAGAAAATAAACTAACACCCATTTCACCGGAAATGGGAGAAAAGAGCCGGTGTGACTTGATCAACGAAAAACAAGCGACGTCTCGGCCATGGCGTTCGGTAGAGCCGGCTCTTTCTTGGGCCGATTGGTCCTCCCAATAGCTGCAATCGCCTTGGTGTCGGCACAGGAGGGTGAGGGAGGAGCAGCAAGTTGGCATTGGGCCGAGCTATCCGTTGACCCAGCGTGAGCTCTTTGCGATCCCACAAGGTGTGGCGGAGGCATACGGCAGCGTGACCCAGCGGGAGCCTCCTCTGCCTACCTGCCCACCTTTCCTCAGTGCGCCTGGGGCTGGCAGGTTGGGTCCTGAAGGGAGTGCTGGAGGGCTGTGGCCTGGTGTTGCGTCCACGCTGCACGGCTTGCCAATTGTTCCGGGTGCCTTGCCAAGCGGCGGCAATGCCGCCAATCCCAGCGCCCCGAGCAATGCCAACGTTGTTGCGGGCTTGGGCCAGCCGCTTGGTCCAGTAGGTGTGCCGCGGTCAACTTTCTATCGGCACAGGAGGGTGAGGGAGGCCACGTAAAGCGGACCCACTAAGTGTAGATTGGCATGTAGGGTTCGAGGCTGGGCCTACTCTAACGCGCCTGCCAGAGATTCGCTGTAATGTTCACAAACATGGTCTGTCATGTAATGTATTGTATTTTTCTATTTTGCAGGCCTGTTTTTCATATCTATCAATGACCAAGTAAGTAAGTAAGTAAGTAAGCAAGTAAGCAAGTGAGTGAGTGAGTGAGTGAGTGAGTGAGTGAGTGAGTGAGTGAGTGAGTGAGTGGGTGGGTGGGTGGGTGGGTGGGTGGGTGGGTGGGTGGGTGGGTGGGTGGGTGGGTGGGTGGGTGGGTGGGTGGGTGGGTGGGTGGGTGGGTGGGTGGGTGGGTGGGTGGGTGGGTGGGTGGGTGGGTGGGTGGGTGGGTGGGTGGGTGGGTGGGTGGGGGGTGGGTGGGTGGGTGGGTGGGTGGGTGGGTGGGTGGGTGGGTGGGTGGGTGGGTGGGTGGGTGGGTGGGTGGGGGTGGGGTGGGGTGGGGGGGTGGGGGGGGGGGTGGGGGGGGGGGGGGGGGCGGGCGGGCGGGCGGGCGGGCGGGCGGGCGAGCGAGTGAGTGAGTAAGTAAGTAAGTAAGTAAGTAAGTAAGTAAGTAAGTAAGTAAGTACTTGCGTGTCATGCGCATAAGCATGCCACGTAGTACTACGTTAATCTCATTAGAAAAATAATTACACAAAAGTGTAAACAAACGGACAAATATCGTGTGCATCATGCCCCAACCATTAATTGTCACTAGATGGGGATATAATCCTCATACATGTGAGCTGTCCTAGCTCTACTGTAATGGCAAACGAGGCGTTAGTGCAGCGGCAATCCTCAGGGGCAATAACCTCCACCTGCGGACTTCTACCCTGGCTAGCAACGGGCCGCGGGGCCCGTGGGGAGAAAACAGGAGCGAAGCCCTCAGGAAGGTGCTGACATAAAGGAGACAACCAGCGCAGGCCTGAAATCGTAAGAATCCGGACCATGGTAGCTCGAGCCTGCCGTTATCTTGTCCGCGTTTTCTTGACATGTATATCTATTGATTGCCTCACTTGTCTAGATGTGTGCATTAAATTATAACATGCCTCCGTTGGGAGATCAGGTAGCACATATTCCTTGATGGTGGGGTGGGATGGAAGGAGCCGCGTAATCGAACTAACCTAACTCTAATCTAGCTAGTCTAGAAAAATCCTAACTACCCTACTCATCAAAACGCCTCCTCCGCTTGGGGGGAGGTGGTTTGCCCACAGGGTCGGGCGTGTGAGCCTTGACAATCCTCTTCCACCGCGTCTTGTTCTGCATGGCAGTCCAGAGAAGGGAGAGAGAGTGGATGCGGTATTCAAACTGGGCTGGGACCAGTAGGTCCTCCAGCAACATCTGTACGTCAGTGCTTCTACTAAGGGTTTTTGTCATTCGTCAACTTGTTGACTATTTTCCTCGGCACTTCGTCAAATGGTTGACTATTTGCCTCGGCAATTCGTCAAACTGGTTGACTATTTGCCGTGGCGCTTCGTCAACCCTGGGGGGGGGGGGAGGAAGCTTTATTTCTTCATCATTAACTTAAGGTCGCTCACGCCTCACACACGCATGTAATGCATGTGGATAAAACACAATATCACTTGGTGGTTGTTGACAACTGCATTAAATACAAAATAATGACTAGTATCCTTCACAGCTACAGTAGGCCAGAGTCAAGTGTGCACAGCACGAGGCCATTAAACAACCATCACGTCCTCCTCACTGATATCAACAGGCACTACTGTCACAGTTTTGTCCGAGCTTGGCCCAGAGCTGCCGTCATCATCGGCCTTGCTCCTTTCTGTCTGGGCCCCCTCCTCGCCAGATTCCTCCTCGCCAGATTCCTCCTCGACAGAGTTTGAGGCGCTGTCAGATGATGATGACTGGCCGCCATCTTCCTCTTCCTGCGCATTAGACCCATCCTCTTCCTCACGCTCTACTCTCTTGCGTTTGTCGCGACCCTGCCTGCCCTCCTTTCCATCTAAACTGCGGCCTAGGTCGACGATATTTTCCGTTTCTACAATTTCTCCAGCTTGCTTCTTAAACAGAGCATCTAAGGTGCTAGTCTTGAAACCTGCCAAACCGTTTTTCTTCGACATTCTCTAGCTCATGCAACACTACCTAAACATCGCCGCCGCCATTATCGAAACAATTTCGCATGCAATATTTTATCGCACATGAAAGTCGCCAGACGGCCTGAGGTCGTCACGTAATTAATACCGCCATCTTCCTCTTCCTGCGCATTAGACCCATCCTCTTCCTAAAGCTCTACTCTCTTGCGTTTGTCGCGACCCTGCCTGCCCTCCTTTCCATCTAAACTGCGGCCTAGGTCGACGATATTTTCTGTTTCTACAATTTCTCCAGCTTGCTTCTTAAACAGAGCATCTAAGGTGCTAGTCTTGAAACCTGCCAACCGTTTTTCTTCGACATTCTCTAGCTCATGCAACACTACCTAAACATCGCCGCCGCCATTATCGAAACAATTTCGCATGCAATATTTTATCGCACATGAAAGTCGCCAGACGGCCTGAGGTCGTCACGTAATTAATACCATGATTGCCCAGGGCGATTACAGGTCTTTACATGTAGGGATAATTTTTTCATGCCCTGGTCGGCTCAAGTCCTGCCTTGCTCGTCTTCAGTTTTGGTACCCGAGCATGGTTTTGAACCGTACTGACGTACTGTCTTTCCAAACCAACTCCAACTGCAGCGTACCTAGGATTCAGATGGTACGGGCTGACGGCCTGACGCCGCGCCGCTGGACCTTAGGTCTGGCCTTCAGGACTTGGGTGGTTGACGAATACCCTAAAAATTTCGTCAAACCGGTTGACGAACTTCGGAACATATTCGTCAATTGGTTGACGAATTGCCGAGTTGGTTGACGAATGTGGTTGACGAATTGCCCAAAATGGTTGACTATTTTACTACTATTTTCAAACTTCGTCAACCGGTTGACGAAATAGTCCCGTTAGTAGAAGCACTGCTGTACGTAGTTCGTGACATGATGTGTGCATGACGGATTAGTTATAATAAGCATGTGACTGTGTTGCACGTGGGTACCAATTAATTAATTAATTAATTATCAACATCACTCCGTTGGGAGTCAATGTAGCACATATCCCTGAGAAGGGGCATATGGCTTTTAATACATCCTAGGCTACTTCATGCAAGGGTGGGAATGTAAGCTACCCGTGCTCTAGGTGCACCAGGGCACCCGCACCACCATGCTGTCTCAGGTTCAACCCGCCTAAGGGGGGGGATCCTGGCACGGGGGAGGAAGATCATCATGGCTATATACAAGAGCTAGGACATGGGTACCAATACTATCAAAGAGACAACCAGCGCAGGCCAGAAATCGGGAGAATCCGGACCATGGTAGCTCGAGCCTGCCGTTATCTTTTCCGGTACCAATACTATGATCAATACTATTCTGATCAGACACTCCGCAAAGGTGAAAACCTTTGCGTTCAGTGCCAGGCCGCGGAAAACGCGGAAAACGCGATCTGCAAATGAATCCGACCGGAATCGAACTGGGGACCTCTCGCACCAATTTTGCAATACTATGATGGTTCCTTTTATAATCAAACGCAAGGAGGAGGGAGGCCGCTCTCGACTAGCTAGCTTGCATGACGTCCACTCGCAGGGAATTCAGTGCTCCGTGGTCCCCCAATGGGGACACAAGACTAATTAATTACAGAATTGGGCGCAAGCTGCAAATGTCACGTGGTGATGTTTCCTTTTATTTATTAATGATATGCGCGCAATTGTAGCTGGTTGTGTCCTTGATATAGTCATGAACATCAATGAGACAACTGGTCAGCGCAGGCCCATTGTGGTTCCGATGCATTTTTTCAATCAAGCATGTGCCTCAAAGCACTGAGCATGCTCAAATTGTGGTCATTACTGATTAGTCACGCAGTCCTGTTGGGGAGCTGAGCTGCGTTAATTTAACCCTTAGGATGATGGAGGAGGCGGCCTGGCCTTGCTAATCTACCGGCCGCAAGCATGGCATCCGGTTGATCTAGTGTAGGCCAACAACAAGCCTCCCCCATGCAGTAGGAAAGATGCGCATCACCTGCTGCATGGATGCGAACTGCCCTGCCCCCTATACGAGTACCCGTTAGAACCGTAGGCATCTTCAAGGGTGCTCCCCAACGGGACTGCATGTACAATTAATTATTAATGAAATTAAATTAATTTAGGCTGGCGCATTGTATTGTGTCTCCACACTCAGACACTGGCAACAATAAAAGCAACTCCAATCTCCAACTATCTTTGCAACTATCACTTATCAAGGAGACAACAATTATCACATTTAATAAAATTAATCCCGTTGGGGCGTCACGGAGTATTAACCCTGATGGATGGATCGTCACGTGAGCATAAGTCCGTGTGGATGCGTCACGTGAGATGGAGGGAGGGAGGGAGGGAGGGAGGGAGGGAGGGAGGGAGGGAGGGAGGGAGGGAGGGAGGGAGGGAGGGAGGAGGGAGGGAGGAGGGAGGGAGGGAGGGAGGGAGGGAGGGAGGGAGGGAGGGAGGGAGGGAGGGAGGGAGGGAGGGAGGGAGGGAGGGAGGGAGGGAGGGAGGGAGGGAGGGAGGGAGGGAGGGAGGGAGGGAGGGAGGGATGCGGGCAAGCAGTCCTACCGGTTCTATGCTATCTATCTAGAGACTATACTAACTAATCCTAAGGCAGGCCAGATAACTCTATAACTAACTGGATCATGCACATCAACTGAGGAGGGCAAAGTACACTCCCTTCTCTCATTGCCTGAAAGGCAGGCCACGGGTTCAAGGCAGGCCACATGTGCTCACTAGGGGAGTCTAGCAAGTGCTGTGGGTGCAATAAAGCCTTGAAGCAGCAGATGCACAGTAGAGCTTTCCTGTGGTCGAAAGGCCAGCCACAGATAGGCATGGAACTCATTTAGGAGGCGCTGGTTTGGGAGAGTATAAAGGTCTCTCCCGGAGCCTGAGGGTTCTTCCCTCCCCACAATGCTAGCGATCGTTAGCGTGGACCCATTCTGCATTGGCGGTGTTCACCATCTCCTGAAGAAAAGAATTGACACATGTTGTCTCATTCATATGTGTAATTAGGGGGGAAGCATGGTAACTTACAACAAGAAACTTCCAACATGCCGTTGAATAATAAGTAGTGCAGATTGCACATACCAAAACACCGCTGACATGACAAACATTATACTGCCATAATATTTACCAGTCTTGAAGTGGTTGCGGTGCTTGAGCTTGTCAAACAACCTAGATCATTTAGTGCCATTGGCATACGCTGGTGAGAGCATTGACCTCAGTCTAGAACAAGATACACGAGAGGCATGTGTGTAGTAGTAAGTAGTGGAAGTTGAACGTGGGGCCGCAAAGAGGTGCATAGGAGTAACCGTGGACACAAGAGTCATGCTACCTTGACTGAGTAGATTAAAGATGCAGCTAGGTAGGCACAACCCTAGTACCGACAAAACCACCGTCATGAGGGTTAAAATCAGGAATGAAGCTCCCCACGGCAGCAGAGGGTTACCGCAAGCTACAACCTTAACGGTTGACATAGCGCTCTTCAATGAAAGCAGTAATGCAAGTCTATTTCGCACTTACCTGTCATGGCTGCCGTTCCATGAAGTTACCCATTTTATTGCCTTAGGAGCTACGTCTTGCAAACAAGTCAGTAACGATGATGTTGTGCCAGCAAGGCTACTGCCATGCTACTGCAGCAGATTCTAATTGACATCGCTACATCTGACGCGAAGTACTTTAAGAGATATGCAAAGAACCATGCACGTGAATTTTGCGGCGCCGGTAATCAGATACCTCAATGCATGTCACTGTCTTCCATTCAAACCGGCCTCGATGGTAGGCTTCTAACGATACACCTATCGACATTGTACAAAGCACCCTGAAAGCACACCGCACTGTCCCTCTTTCTGCGCCGAAATCGAAGTTCGCATTCTTTTCAGACTCTAGGCATGTAGTTGCCACCGGCATGCAATGGCACCGCTCACGGCCATTATTTGAAGATGAATCGCCTTTGTTTTCCCATTTTCCCTGGGCATAAATGGGTCGCTTTGCTTTGGCAGCAGGCACTTGGCAGTTGGCAGTTGGCCGGGAGGCGGGAATCGAACTCGGGCCGTTATGTCGCTTCGCTTTCCTCCTGGCACAACTTATGCTGTCAACTCCGCTCTCGGCTCTGTGTGGCAGCAAAAAGTTGCATGCCACGTGGCACGTGTGGCAGTGCACAATATCGAAGCAGGCGTAATCTGGGTTAATACTC
This sequence comes from Mesostigma viride, assembly GCA_009746045.1. NCBI lineage: Eukaryota > Viridiplantae > Streptophyta > Mesostigmatophyceae > Mesostigmatales > Mesostigmataceae > Mesostigma > Mesostigma viride. The sequence continues at coordinate 190,794 of RPFO01000167.1, read as the reverse complement.
GCTGTTGGTGATGATGGCAGGCGCGGGATAACGTAGTTTAGTTGGGTCTGACATATACCAGAGGAACGCTTGGAAGAGCTAAAGATGCTTACTCTTTATTCCATGTGATGCCCGATGGTGAAGGGAACGCCTTTTATCGATTCGTGCAGACAAAAAGGGAGCGGTTGATAAGGTAAGGAGGGAATTAGTAGGTATGCTGCCAGTCCACGTCGCATTCCGAGCACCAGCGGTGGTACTCGTGGCTGCCCCAGTTTCCCGGGCAGGACTATCGTCAAGGTTGTACGGGAGTCGTGTCTTTCAGCGTCGCTTGCTCGTAGAGCCATCCGCATTGGCGTTTCGGGTCATGGCGCCCACTGACAATGGAAGGCCACAGAAGCAAGCTGCGCAGTGTAGGGCAGAAATGAGGAGCGCAGATGGACGTTCAAGAAAGGCCTTGTATGCCGACGCCTTTCACTCCGCGAAAGCAGCCGTGGAGAAAGCGTGTTTGCTCTGCCTCTCGGTGGGTGCTACTCGTGCATTTCTACAGTCGGATGGTTCGATTCGGTGATGCCGCCCGATGTCGCACACGTCAGCGCTGGACGCAGCGTCCCGAATTCAAGCTCGCTATGCTAGCCTCGTATATCCGAGTAAACATCCTTGACGGAAAAGCTTCTGCGTGTCAACAGGTGCAATCAAGCTTCAAGGATGCGGACGCGCAGATGGAGAAGGCGGATAAGACCGAGGTCACCGTCGCCGATTTCGGCGTCCAGGCGCTCCTCAGCCTAGGTGAGCAAAAGCGTGTATAGGGTGAGCATGCACTGTGTATAGAGCATGCGGGTGAACCCTGTGTGTAGGGGGCGAGCACCGCGTGGAGAGCGTGCTGAGACGTGAGGGGATTTGTGGCAGGCAGAGGCACGACCATTGCACGCATCATCATGCATGGCGTAAGGGCAGGCACGACCTTGCACGCGCCATCATACACGGCATAAGAGCAGGCACGAGCCTTGCGCTTGTGTGGCGGAACATAAGATATACGTGGGGCGCAAGGATGGAACAATTATTCTCCATAGGCTCCGCATTTCGTCGCATGGCAACGTGGGCCGTCGCTGGAATATCGACGCCACAATGCGGCGGCATACATACGAGAATGAATGCGCCCTGGATTAGCAGACAGGCCGGCGCGTCATCACGCATAGTGGACAGGCAGGCGCGTAATCACACATAGTGGACAGGCCGGCGCGTCGTCACGTGTCCAAGCTGGTGTCGTCAAGTTCGACCATTTGCTCACTCGCTGATGCACGCCTAGTGTGCACATGGGCTATTATTAGTCGTGCACGTGCTGCCTCTGCAGGTGCATTGTGCCCGTGGGCCCGTGCGTGCGTCGGTTGGCTCTGCCTTGCCCCGGTGGTCCGGTAACCACAATACCTCACTACGCTCCCACGCTCTCACGTCGGTGTACGCTGGAAGCACACTTACTTTTCGATGAGTTGACGAAGGAAGCGCACACGCTCATCCACAAATCATGCCAGGAGAAAGCTCCCAATCCTGCTTGCAAAGAAAAGGACCATGCTGAGTGCTCCCACCCCCTTGCCTGCCTACTGCGCAGGGGCAGCAGTTGTCGGCATCGATGTTGCATGTCAAATGGTTGCCCAGCATTCTGTGCCCCTCTCGCCCCCTTGAACATGGGCCCTGCATTCTCTGCCCACTCCGTTTCTGTCCATCTCGGCATGTCAACGCTCACGCCCACACCTGCCTACCTGTGCCCACTCTTTGCCCCCGCTCTTCCCACCCCCGCCCTCTCCCGCTCTCCCCTGACGGCCTGGGTCATGCCTGTCAACCACTTGCGCTAATGGCCCGGGTCATGCCTGTCAATCACCTATGCCGTGCTTTGGTGACGGCTGCCGGCACCCACGCAGAGCTGGCCACGGCGTTCCCCGACATCCCCCTCGTGGCCGAGGAGGATGCGCACGAGCTGAGGGCGATGCGGCGCGAGAGGGAGGCCGCGCCGCGACAGGAGGAGGAGCTCCCCCCCCAGCCAACAGTGGAGCGGGGAAAGGAGCCGGTGCGCCAAGAATGGAGGGAGACGAGGCAGGGCAGGGATGGCAATGAGCCGCCCGGTGCCAAACTCAGCAGCGGGCAAGACGCCACCAGTTTGCGGCAGGGGGGCGCATCGCCCGACCTGTTGGACATGGTGGTGGAGGAGGTGCGCAAGCACGTGACGCCGCGGATGCCAGCGCTAGGGCCGCCGCCGCCTGACCAAGGAGGCCTGCCAGGCGGTCGAGTAGAAAGCGGATCATCGGGCGGGCCTGTCTCAAGCGGTGGCACCGCGGCAGGTCATGGAAACCGGGCCCAGTCCTTGGGCACGGGCCTTGGTGCAGAATGGGGCCATGAGTTAGGCACCGATGAGGTGCTTGCGGCAATTGACCGCGGGCGGTTCAACGGCGACGCCAAGAGCCTCCACTGGGTGGGTGACTTCCCATGGTGACGTGTGATGGCATCTGATGGTGACGTGTGATGGTGGTGGCAAGTCGACAGTGTCTGTGGGTGGGTGGCCAGGGATTGCGACAGCTGGCTCAACGTGATCGGAAACACAACCCCTTTTGAAAGAAGTCAATCGGGCCTGCCTTTCGACGCTGCAGCTGTCCGTGGGCGGGTGACGGGTGGCAGTGGCATGGGATGGCCCATGAGTGGATGATGTCTTACTGGTGACAGCGTCCGTGAGTGGGTGACAGGTGGCGGGCTCATGATCGTCTGTGGGTGGGCGCTGTGTGAGGGTCCATGGGTACGCGACGACCAAGTGACAAGGCGACCATGTTCCATTACTTGCCTCTCGTACACCATCGCCATTACTTGCCCCGCGTACACCATCTCCATTACTTGCCTCTCGTACACCATCTCCATTACTTGCCCCGCGTACACCATCTCCATTACTTGCCCCGCGTACACCATCGCCATTATTTGTTCCTTGTACGCGTGCGTACACGGTCGTCCGCGGGACATGCCTCCCACCACGAACGCCACAAACCTGCTCAACGGCCACAAACTCAGCCAGCAGAGAGGGGGGGCCACGCACGAAGCATGGCTGGACCGCATCCACAGCTGCTAACCTGCTGGAATCCTCACCACAAACGTGCATGCTTTACTGTCTGATCTGCTTGCATGTGGACAGCGAGCGCCTGACCTGTAAGGACCCGCTCCGCAAGCGCCCATCCTCGATCTGCTGCTGCTTACCCAATGGCTGGTCGCCTGCTGCGACCCCCCCCCCCACCCACCCCAGGGACTAACTCCGGATCCTGGCTGTGCTCCCCCCTTGTGCACGGCCACGAAAATTTCAATGACAGTGCCTGGACCCGATTGATGGGACGCGGGGCTTCATCCAGGGTGACGCGTGCCAGTATGTGGTAGGTTCTACTTGGATGAGCGCGTGCTTGGGCTCATTTGTGCGTGGTTGATGAGAGTATATGGTGGGTGCTGCTGCCATCGTGCCCCAACATTCATCGTTACTGCACCGTTGTTGCGTTTTTTGGCTTCCTTGTTGCATCTTTCTCGCATCATAGTCGCAGCTGTATGTACATCGGTACTGGTGTTGCATCATTCTGGCATTGTAACGGCGCATGCTCACAAGCATAGAGATTCGAGGCTTAATTTTTTGAGGCTGTTGCATCGCGCCCTTCACTTTTTTCGTCCTCGTGTACGCGCCTCCTCGTCCATGTCGCAATAACACTGCGCTTGCGGTCTCCTCTCCCTTGTAGTGACACAAGGCCTCCTGCGATCTCCTCGTTGGCATCGTGCCAAAACACCACCACCCCAGGTGAGCCTCGCTCTAATTGAGGACGGCCGCCCCGTTGTGGGTGTGCTTGGCATGCCGAACTTGAGCTACCACGCGGCACTCCCAAGCGAGCGCGAGGGGGGCAACGTGAGCGTGCCAGCTGGTGACGCGAGAGCCGATGTTGCAGATTTTTTAGCTGAGTATCGAGCTAAAGTTGCAACCGGAGAAGCGTCTGATCGTGATGTTGCAGATTTTTTAGCTGAGTATCGAGCTAAAGTTGCAACCGGAGAAGCGTCTGATCGTGATGTTGCAGATTTTTTAGCTGAGTATCGAGCTAAAGTTGCAACCGGAGAAGCGTCTGATCGTGATGCTGCAGAGTGCCAGCATTATGTCGGGACGGGCGTGGTGGCGGCGGCGGTTCTGGGGGGCGGCACGTGGGCATCCGCGCTGCCGCTCGCCGAGAATAATTCTGGCACGCGTGAGACAAAAGTAGCGGGAGGCAATGCGGGCAAGGCGGGTGGGTCACCAAAAGCCATGAAAACAGGCGCATCGTCGCGTGCCAGGGCAGGCTGTCCCCCCGTAACTGTCCCGTTGGGTCGCTGGCACGTGGACAAGGCGGCCATGTGGTCAGAATCCACATGTTGCATCTCAGACCATGAGGTGGGTGTAGTACTGTTGCATCTCAGACCATGAGGTGGGTGGAGTACTGTTGCATCTCAGACCATGAGGTGGGTGTAGTACTGTTGCATCTCAGACCATGAGGTGGGTGGAGTACTGTTGCATCTCAGACCATGAGGTGGGTGTAGTACTGTTGCATCTCAGACCATGAGGTGGGTGGAGTACTGTTGCATCTCAGACCATGAGGTGGGTGTAGTACTGTTGCATCTCAGACCATGAGGTGGGTGTAGTACTGTTGCATCTCAGACCATGAGGTGGGTGGAGTACTGTTGCATCTCAGACCATGAGGTGGGTGTAGTACTGTTGCATCTCAGACCATGAGGTGGGTGTAGTACTGTTGCATCTCAGACCATGAGGTGGGTGGAGCACTGTTGCATCTCAGACCATGAGGTGGGTGGAGTACAGGTTGGTGGGTCCCACGTTGGTGGGTCTATGCTGGTGGGTGATTTTGTATGAGGTCGGTGGAGGTTCTCGTTTCTGTTTCTGCACGCGGCAAGGAGTTGCATCATGGGCTTGGTGTGCGGGGGAGGGGGGTGTTGAGGTGGGTGGGTTCAGGGGCAGCTATGTTAGGGGGTCATGTGCAGGCATCCACAGGTGGGTGGAGTTGGGCTTATGGCTCCTGGCAGATTGGGACGAAACGTGGGAAGGCCCGCAAGATCTTTGCGTGACGGTTCATTTTTCCTGCATGCCTGCGGGCATGGGCCCGGCCTGCAGGCATGGGCCCGGCCTGCAGGCATGGGCCCAACCGTCTGAAATTTTGCGGCGGACCCCATGTGGTGTCCGTGTGCGCACGCGCCCAGGGCCATGTAACACATTCACGAGCGTTTTGCGCGCTCTGTCCTGGTCACTGTACCACTCAAATATTCATTCTCGATTCTTCTCCGTGTTGTGGTGGCATATGCCATCTTCTTATCTCACGGTCACGTGTACGTGTAGTCTCTGTTCTTCTCACGACTTGTGTTGTGTCGACGACGGTCGTGCGGGCTCGAGTGGATCCCAATCAACCTGCTTGCGCTCTCCCCCTCGTGCTCATCATCGCCGGCCTTCCCACCGCGCGCGCAAATGGTATGGCCTACCCCCACATGCCCGTCCTGGCATCCTGCGGTTGACTGACGTGCGGCGTCCTTGATGGGGGTGACGTGCGGAATCCTTGATGGGGGTGACGTGCGGCAGGTCTGGGATGAGATGGCGTTTGGCACGTCGGTCGCGCGCGCCGCCAAGCTGGAGGACGAGGAGGCCGGCGTCGCGGCGGGGGATGGCCCCCACCCACGCCCCATCTGCTGCGGAAGGTGCGTCCCTCTGTTGCGAAAGGTGCATCTCTCTGCGCTATGGCTTTTGGCTACTGGCTACTTGCTACTGGCTACTGGCTACTGGCTACTGGCTATTGGCTACTGGCTACTGGCTACTGGCTACTGGCTACTGGCTACTGGCTAATGGCTAATGGCTAATCGCTAATGGCTACTGGCTACTGGCTACTGGCTACTGGCTACTGGCTACTGGCTACTGGCTACTGGCTACTGGCTACTGGCTACTGGCTAATGGCTAATGGCTACTGGCTACTGGCTACTGGCTACTGGCTACTGGCTACTGGCTACTGGCTACTGGCTACTGGCTACTGGCTACTGGCTACTGGCTACTGGCTGCTGGCTGCTGGCTGCTGGCTGCTGGCTACTGGCTACTGGCTACTGGCTAATGGCTAATGGCTAATGGCTAATGGCTCATGGCTAATGGCTACTGGCTACTGGCTAATGGCTAATGGCTAATGGCTGCTGGCTACTGGCTACTGGCTACTGGCTACTGGCTACTGGCTAATGGCTAATGGCTAATGGCTAATGGCTAATGGCTAATGGCTAATGGCTAATGGTGAATGGCCGCGGGTTATGAGCGCTGCCCCTGTGCTGCCGAGTGATGGATGTGTGTGCCATAATGATAATACTAACTATAAGAATCCTTTCTATTATATAAAGCAAACTCGGTGACCTTTGGTTGCAAAATCTGTTATGAGAAATTCCACGGTTGGTTGATGCTACCCGCGCGAAGCGCCAGGCGCGCCACTAGGCGTGTGGCCACTTAAAGTGGCCTCCTCTCCGGAGCGCAGCGAAGGAGCACGTTACTAGGAACAAGGGACGGAAGGAATTTCAGCGGCGACGGGCGAGGGGTGACGGGTGACGGGACACTAGCCACGGGCAACAAGCCACGGTCACGGGAATTCAGATAGCAGCCGGACTTGAGTACGGGTCTCTAATAAGTAATAGTATAAAGAATCTAAAACAATAGGGGCTTGGCCCCTATCGGGTGTCCTTGTAATAATAATAATAATAATAATAATGATAATAATAATAATAGCGTTGATCGATTTGGAGATGGTTTCGCTGCTATGGGTGGGTGTCGCGCATGGCACGTCCTTGGTGCACATCTTGTGGGGCTGACGCGGTCACGTGCTTTTCATCAATCCTGTGGGGCTCAGGCTTGTCTCTGTCTGGCCTCACCGCGGTAGGTGACATAGTAGCCTCACGGGCACATTGGCCTCCTGACCACTGGCCCACTGGCCCACTGGCCCACTGGCCCACTGGCCCACTGGCCCACTGGCCTGCTGGCCCACTGGCCCACTGGCCCACTGGCCTCCTGGCCTCCTGGCCTCCTGGCCTCCTGGCCTCCTGGCCTGCTGGCCCACTGGCCTACTGCAAACAGTCATGGATGGATCTGCGGGGGCGGATGCATGCGATGCCCCTGTGATGATGCCCCAGTGGGAGAAACTAAAGTCCCATGCTTTTTCCCCCATGCTTGCCTTGTTTGATCATGACTGGGGTGCGTGATGCAACTATTGTGGTCCAACTATTCACCGATCGCTGCCACCTGGCAGCATCTGCAAGTATGCGGCGGTGGCGGCCGGGCAGGCGTCCGTGTTCGTGCAGCATCCGGTCAAGAACTTTCCGCAGCTCAAGGTCGGCGCGCAGTGTGCTGGCAACGATGCGATCACCCGACTATATTTGTTCTTACTCACCTCTCCGCCTCTATCGTCCCTGTATTCATCACTCCTGGTATCTAACGAGCACTTCAGGCGATGTACGCGTGTTACTTGCTGTTCGTTGCTTTAGCTGCACTCACACTCACGGCTTTCATCAGGCAACACTTGGGGGTCTTAGGCAGCTCACCTGTGCATAAGTTTGAGCATGGTGTCAAAGGAACGATGTCTCCTTGATGGTGTCAAAGGACCGATGTCTCCTTGATGATGTCAAAGGAACGATGTCTCCTTGATGGTGTCAAAGGAACGATGTCTCCTTGATGGTGTCAAAGGAACGATGTCTCCTTGATGGTGTCAAAGGAACGATGTCTCCTTGATGGTGTCAAAGGAACGGTGTCTCCTTGATGGTGTCAAAGGAACCATGTCTCCTTGAGCATATCAAAGGAACGATGTCTCCTTGATGGTGTCAAAGGAACGATGTCTCCTTGATGGTGTCAAAGGAACGATGTCTCCTTGATGGTGTCAAAGGAACGATGTCTCCTTGATGGTGTCAAAGGAACGATGTCTCCTTGATGGTGTCAAAGGAACGATGTCTCCTTGATGGTGTCAAAGGAACGATGTCTCCTTGATGGTGTCAAAGGAACGATGTCTCCTTGATGGTGTCAAAGGAATGATGTCTCCTTGATGGTGTCAAAGGAACGATGTCTCCTTGATGGTGTCAAAGGAACGATGTCTACTTGATGGTGTCAAAGGAACGATGTCTCCTTGATGGTGTCAAAGGAACGATGTCTCCTTGAGCATATCAAAGGAACGATGTCTCCTTGATGGTGTCAAAGGAACGATGTCTCCTTGATGGTGTCAAAGGAACGATGTCTCCTTGATGGTGTCAAAGGAACGATGTCTCCTTGATGGTGTCAAAGGAACGATGTCTCCTTGATGGTGTCAAAGGAACGATGTCTCCTTGATGGTGTCAAAGGAACGATGTCTACTTGATGGTGTCAAAGGAACGATGTCTCCTTGATGGTGTCAAAGGAACGATGTCTCCTTGATGGTGTCAAAGGAACGATGTCTCCTTGATGGTGTCAAAGGAACGATGTCTCCTTGAGCATATCAAAGGAACGATGTCTCCTTGATGGTGTCAAAGGAACGATGTCTCCTTGATGGTGTCAAAGGAACGATGTCTCCTTGATGGTGTCAAAGGAACGATGTCTACTTGATGGTGTCAAAGGAACGATGTCTCCTTGATGGTGTCAAAGGAACGATGTCTCCTTGAGCATATCAAAGGAACGATGTCTCCTTGATGGTGTCAAAGGAACGATGTCTCCTTGATGGTGTCAAAGGAACGATGTCTCCTTGATGGTGTCAAAGGAACGATGTCTCCTTGATGGTGTCAAAGGAACGATGTCTCCTTGATGGTGTCAAAGGAACGATGTCTCCTTGATGGTGTCAAAGGAACGATGTCTACTTGATGGTGTCAAAGGAACGATGTCTCCTTGATGGTGTCAAAGGAACGATGTCTCCTTGAGCATATCAAAGGAACGATGTCTCCTTGATGGTGTCAAAGGAACGATGTCTCCTTGATGGTGTCAAAGGAACGATGTCTCCTTGATGGTGTCAAAGGAACGATGTCTCCTTGATGGTGTCAAAGGAACGATGTCTCCTTGATGGTGTCAAAGGAACGATGTCTCCTTGATGGTGTCAAAGGAACGATGTCTCCTTGATGGTGTCAAAGGAACGATGTCTCCTTGATGGTGTCAAAGGAACGATGTCTCCTTGATGGTGTCAAAGGAACGATGTCTCCTTGATGGTGTCAAAGGAACGATGTCTCCTTGATGGTGTCAAAGGAACGATGTCTCCTTGATGGTGTCAAAGGAACGATGTCTCCTTGATGGTGTCAAAGGAACGATGTCTCCTTGATGGTGTCAAAGGAACGATGTCTCCTTGATGGTGTCAAAGGAACGATGTCTCCTTGATGGTGTCAAAGGAACGATGTCTCCTTGATGGTGTCAAAGGAACGATGTCTCCTTGATGGTGTCAAAGGAACGATGTCTCCTTGATGGTGTCAAAGGAACGATGTCTCCTTGATGGTGTCAAAGGAACGATGTCTCCTTGATGGTGTCAAAGGAACGATGTCTCCTTGATGGTGTCAAAGGAACGATGTCTCCTTGATGGTGTCAAAGGAACGATGTCTCCTTGATGGTGTCAAAGGAACGATGTCTCCTTGATGGTGTCAAAGGAACGATGTCTCCTTGATGGTGTCAAAGGAACGATGTCTCCTTGATGGTGTCAAAGGAACGATGTCTCCTTGATGGTGTCAAAGGAACGATGTCTCCTTGATGGTGTCAAAGGAACGGTGTCTCCTTGATGGTGTCAAAGGAATGATGTTGCAACTGTATGCATGCCACGGTATGCGTGCAACAGTATCATGGTGACGATGTGGTTGCAGCCATGTGGGTGGTGCTGGCCAGGGGTCCAGAGTGGGCTTATTTGGGATCGCGGTGTGGGCAATGCTGGCACCTTTTTAATTCCAAGCAGTGCAAAATCGCCAGCGCCAGCATGCAGACTTCCTAATGGGGAGTAACCACTGATAACGTCGATGTGCTGTATCATTGGTAAGGCCATTGCAAGCATGCAAGGCGTTGCTTGTGACTTGCATCGGCAATGTGTGGCTCTTACACAGCAAACCCTGTCCTCCCCACGCTATGGCGTCATCAATTTGTGCCGTGTGGTGGCAGACTTGGGACCACGCCGCGGGCGTCATCATTGTTGAGGAGGCTGGCGGCAAGGTAAGGAGCCCTTTAAGGTGAGCCTTAATGTGAGAACTCCTTGCATGGGCCCGATGTAGCAAGCAGCACGGGGTATCAATGAGGGTATTGCTTCCTGCCCGTGATGGGAATTCTTCGTGTTGTTTCTTTTTATCCATTTTCTCTTTTCCCTTTTTCGGGTGCCTTATGTGTGCTTGCAAACGCAAAGTATTCTACCATGCGCCTTTCATCATCCCTGCCCGTTGGGCCCATGACTAACAAAGCGGATCAAGGTTTGCGCTGCCTGGTGGTGGCTGCAGGTCACTGGCTTTGGGGGCGAGCCCCTGGACCTTAGTGGCCGCCTGTTCACGCCACAAGGCATGGGCGTGGTGGTCTCCAATGGCCTTCTGCACGAGAAGACGCTGAAGGTCGTCAACTCTTATGTTCCAGATCCAAAGGAGTTTTGAGATGATGGCGGGATGGGATCTACATGGCAGAGCTACTCGGTTTTTTGTGAGGACCTGGCGTGGGGCCTCCAAAACCCTGTACAGCAGTAAAGGAGCATCCTGTCCCACCTGTCTGTAGATCTGTATTGCACAAGCCGGAATGTAAACAGTTATGACACAGCCTCAATTTTCTACTGCTGTAGATGTGTACTGTAGCTGATATGAGGCTTTTAGCATGGCTGCGGCCTGCCCGCTGGCCAAGACGCCGGCCGGCATATCAAAGCCAGGAAGTCCAGCTACTCAGTACTGCTTTCAGTCACATACATCCAAATTAAGCTGTGGATCACAATTGGATCGAGCTGCTTGCTGCTTAATTAATTAACTATCACGTACGTAGACTGCGTCACGTGGGTACCAATAAAGGAACCTTCAACCCCTATATACACAACTGCTGGTTGCTGCTTCAGTTCGATTATATCAAGGCTGCATCATATAAGCCCCGGCCCCCCCTATTAATTTTTTAATTGTTTTTTGCAGGCCGCAGGCCATGCATGCAAAACAAACCCAGGGTGCATGAATTCATGTGTATTCTATGTATTCTACGTAGCTATGGCCTGCGTCCATCCATCCATCCATCGGGGTTAATGTGACTCCCCAATGGGAGCACGAGTCTAATTAATTAATTAATGGCCTGCGTGGTTGATCAAAGCGCGGGCATGTTTATAATTGACGTACATGCAATACATGTTTAATTACAATGAGATGCAATCAAATCTTGCAGCCCTAATCTCACTATCTATTTTTCTGTTAGGTCCTCCTGGCAGGGCATGCTTTGGAGACAGGACACATTTCTCCACACTTTTGATTGAAACAGCAGATCCAATAGCATGTTTATGTCAATATTGCAGATCATTGCAGTAAAGTAAAATGTCGAGTATTTTACGCAAAACAAATAAACTCCAACCTTGTGATGAGGTGTCACAATGGTATATACCCTGGTATGCAAAACATCCGTGGCAGAGATTGCGTACAGCTAGCAGCAGCGTTTGCAAGAATCCGTGCGACGGTTGTCGCAGCCCCTTGTCCAGCGTACCAAACAAAGGTCCAAAGCTATGCCCCTCACGGCATTCCTTGCTATCTGGCAGCTCCGGCCAGCGGCATCACTAGTAAACCAGCTGCATGGTGCCACACCCGCCCCCCGTCCCTCACGACATCTCCCACTGCAGCGTGCTTGTGTTCGATGGCTCCATCGTGGTGTCACCCTGCGGGAACTGGAACCGCTCCAGTCCCTTGCGCAAAATGCTCTCCAGGTCATTGCCCGCCCCTTCAGCCGCACTCCTCCGCTCCTCCTGTGCACGTGGCGGCACCGGCCGGAGCTGCGCCTGCTGCATTAGCAACGCCTTTTGGAGCTCTGCACCGTCCAGGAAACCAGCAAGCCCGCCCCGGGGAGGGGCCCCCGACCCCAACGGAGCACCACCTGCACGGGGGCCCGGGGCCATGTGCGATGGAGCAAGACAGTTGGCCTGAGAAGACTGCGGCGGATTAGTGCCCGGGGGAGCCATGGCCCCCTGATGGGTTACTCGTAGTGGCATGACAGGTGGGGGTGGGGGACATCGGGGCGGTGGAGGCGGGGGCGGGGGGGCGGCCACAGGGGGTCTACCGCTCCCACTGCCCATGCCTGCTCCGGCTGCCGAGGCATCCATTAGCGAAGCGCTGTTGCCGTTGATGCTGTTCTCGTTGCCGGCGTTGCCACCCGCTGCCTGCAGGTGCTGCATGATGCTCTGTGCCAGGTGGCTGGGGTCCACCCCGGGCAGCTGCGAAACGGCCACCAGGATCTGCTGCAGCTGCTGCTGGAGCGCCTCGTTGGTGCCAGACGCGGGCAGCAAGGGGGCAGCGCCGCTGGGCGGCAGGCTCTGCAAGGGCAGCGCGCCGGTCGCGAGGGCAACTGGCCCCTGCACGGGTGCGGCGGTGTTGAGGGTGGGTGTCGGCGGAGGCATGGGCGCGGAGGGGTGCAGGAAGCGGTGGGAGAGCAGCTGGGGGATGGTGATGCGGCGGGCGGGGTTGCGCTCCAGGCAGGAGCGTAGCGTGTGCAGCAGCTCCTCGTGGGGGCCGGACGAGAAGGGCGGGAACTCGATCTCGTGGTGGGGGTCGGTGATCGCGTGAAGCTTCTGGATAAAGGACAGGTGGCTGAAGGGGGTGCGCCCGTAGACCATCTGGTAGAGGATGCAGCCGAGCGACCAGATGTCGGACGCACGGCCCACCTTGATGCGCGCGCCGCCCTCGCCCGCGTCGCTGCCGGAAAGGATGGCCTCCGGCGACATGTAGTTGAGCGTGCCCACCTGGGAGAAAGGGGGGCAGCGGACAGGTGGGGCAGCGGATAGAAGCCAGACAGGTGGAAGGGGCAGGCAAACATAAGCCCACGCAGGACGGCTGAATGAAAGACACAAGAGGAGTTAAGGAAGCGGGGCCAACGGCTGAATGAAAGACACCAGAGGAGTTAAGGAAGCAGGGCCAGTGCAACACCTGCGTCCGCCTACCAGCCACAGGAATGGTACCTTGGATGGGAGCGACATGGTCTAATAGGATGACATCGCTGGGGAATAGGCAAGCCTGGATTGAATGAAGCAAGCTTCAACGTCATGCCTTGACAAACATATGTTTTGTGCTAACGCGATGAATGGAAGCAAAATGGACATACACGTACAGCAGAGGCTGCTACGCGCCCACCGGCGATCAAGGAACAAGGCTGCAACCGCCTGCTAGATGAGGCCACATACGACATATAGTAGATACCTATAGCATATGCATGGAGCGTAGCATTATGAGCACAGCAGGGTAAAGCATGGGGACGTATAGTAGATACATATAGCATATGCAGGTAGCGAAGCATTATGTGCACAGCAGGGTAAAGCATGGGGAGAAAAATCCACTGTTGAGCTGAAAGGGGAGTTCATGGAAAAATCGGCTGGGGTGGCTGACCACCCGAAGCAGGGGCCAGGGTGTGGGAGTTACTTATGAGTTGAATGGTCCCGACCTGGGGTCAGGATGGGTCGTCCAACCAGAACTGGGGAATCCAAACCCAGGAGGTCCACGCAACCGACATACCTATGCCTGCATATTCTTGCGGCCTCGCTACCTTTGTGCCATATATACCTGGCTCTCCCTCACGATGCTGGTGGTGTCATTGAGGATGGTCTTGGCGATGCCAAAGTCGATCAGCTTGAGCGCGCCCTCAACGAACAGGAAGTTGGCCGGCTTGAGGTCCGAGTGCACGATGCGCTCCTTGTGGATGGTGTGCACCGCCTCTAGCATCTGCTGCCAGTAGAGGCGCAGGAAGTTGGCGTCCACTAGTGGGATGCGCACGCCGCCGTCACCCGCCTGGCTGGTGGCCTGCGCGCACGTCAAACAATTGTGTGGGGACGGGTAGGATGGGTGGAATGCGTGGCCTGTGAACGAATAGTGTGGACGTCGCTGGATCAAGGTACGCTTGCAAGTGACTGGGATGCACGGAAGTGTGGGTAGACTGTAATAAGCAGCAGGATGGCAGGCAATGCATAGCCAGTGATGGTGCGCGCCTGACAGCAGCCATGCTTGCACAAAGGTGTCCCTGAACCGGTATAATGGCGTGATCAACAATCAGCACTCAACATGCCTGGACAAACGATGTACAGCTGGTGGAGCAGAACGCGTGTTCGCGTCCATCTTCAGGCCCAGCTCGCAGGGGCAGCCTATACCTTTGCAAGGCAACTACCTTTGCAACTACCAACCATTTGATTTCGCATGTATAGCCCCTGCCCCCACCTGCTGTCGCTTGGTGAGCATGCGCGCGAGGTCGATCTCTCCGTACTCAAGCACCATGTAGATGAGGCCCTCCATACCCCGACCAGCGCTCGCAGGGCGGTGGACGATCACCTGCGGGAAAGGTGAGGACAAAGGGGGGGAGGGGGAAAGCACCATGAGCACCATGAGGCATCTGATGGGGCAGCCGTAAGAACAAGGCGCATCGCAGCAGAAGAGATGCAAGAAGAGCAACTGGGTACAATCTTTTGATAGCTTTGATGGCTAGATAGAGCTGGATGGATGCTTGGTCAGTTCAGCGCCAAACATGCAGGCTGTCTGCTACGGCCGACGCGACCTACCCACCTGCAAATCAGCGAGCTGGATGTTGGACTCAACATGTCCAGAAGATGGCCATACCCCACCATACATGTATGTAGTAGTATACCACAGGTGTGTTCAAACCCGCTACAAGAAAGAATAAGATAGACAGGGGTATCAAACTAGCGGGTGCGCACCAAGTGCTCTCTCTGCCCAGCTACCCATGCCGTGTCCGCACCTGCGAGTCGATCAGCTGGATGATGCACTCGATCCCGTGCAGCCGCTGCAGCAGCGTGACCTCCTCCAGGAACCCCGCGGACGTGTCCACCTCACGCCCCGTGAGCGCGATGCGTTTGAGGGCATAAATCTTCTTGCTGGGCGCAATCACCTTGAACACCTTGCTGCTGCCGCCCCGCCCCACGCAGTCCAGCTTGGTGTACGGCGTCCCGTTCACCACCACCACGTTCTCGTCTTCGTACCAGCCGCCACCGGGCGCATCGGCACGGCCCATCGGCACCGCCGCAGGGACGGACACGGGGGGTGCAGCCACAGGGGGGGGTGCGGGTCCAGGCACCGCGTTGACCCGCCCGATGGCCTCGTGAGGGGCGGCAAAGGTGACTTGCGCAGAGGGGCGGTCCCTGGCCATCGGCGCCGGCCCGTTTGGCGGTTGAGGTTGCGAGTAACTCGCCGCGGATGCCGCCATGGTGGACGCAGGCGCGCTGCTCACGGCTGACGGCTGGACACCGAGCCCCGCTGGGACAGCCTTCCTGGCGTCACTTTGGCTCGGGACGCCAGCAGTTCCCACTGTGCTCTGACCGACCAAGGATGCGGGAGCAACGGGCTGCTGTGAGCGTGCCCATGATGCAGGGGCCGCGCCCATGGCCAGGTGGCCTGGCTCGGTGGCGGGTGCTAGTGGTTTGGTCGGCTCGTCACTGCTGCTCTCTTCCATGCCGTTCTTGTGCGCGTGCCGTCGGAGCGAGATGCCTTGGCCGGGCGACAGCTCGTCGACCGCGTGCATGCTTGAGGGTGCGACGGCACCCGCGCCGAGTGCCTCCCTCTGATCTCTGCTGGCCGCTTCGCTCGTGACTTGGGATGCCACAGCTGCAGAGGGCAGAGGGCCTGCGTTGAGGATAGCGAGCGGGGGCCGTGCGCCCTCTGCCCTTCCTGCTGGCTGCGCACCGCCCGCCCGGTCGAGCTGCATGCTCTGCGTACGGGGCAGCTGGGGCCGTCCCCCAGTAACCACCGCGCCAGCCGCTGGCCCGCTGCTGTCCACCCCCTGCCCTTGCTTCTGCTGCTGCCACCACGCGGCGTCAAGCGATGCGGAGCGAAGGTCGCCATCAGACGCCCGATGATGATGGTGGTGGTGGTGGTGGGGCGCGCTGTCGCCATCCTGCCCCTGCGCTCGGTTGCTGCCTTGCACGTGGCCTATCGGTCGTGACGGATGCAAGTTCTCTTCATCCGCCTTGCGCTTGCGGCCGGCACCACTCTCAGTGCCCGCCGATATGGGCACGTCCTGCGGGCCGTTCCCTTGCAACATCCGCCTGGGACCGACCGAGGATGGGCGCGTATCCACCTTGCCTGCCCCGTGGTGGTTGCGGGCATCCGCAACGCACGGCTTGGCCGCGCTCCCTCCCCCCCCACCTCCATCGCCATCATCTTCTCCAGCAGCTGCTCGTCAGTCGGGAGGTTCTCCACACACACCGTCACGTCCAGGGGGGTGAGTGCCACCCTGGGAGGCCCCTGGTGCGACTGCGGTGTGTCCGTCGCCAGCCTTGTGGCCGCCAGCTTGGGCATTGGCAGCGTGGCCTCGGCGTCCTCCAATGGGTCATCTTGATGTGAGCCCTTGCGGCTAGCATCTGCACCGGCCGGGCCTGTGTGGTCGCCGTGGTGGCCCTCCGGGGGCTGACTTGACACGGAGGACATTGCCACAGTGGCGTCGTCATCGGCTGCCTCCCCCGCCGCATCCTCATGGATCACCCCACCCTCCTCGTCGTCATCGCCATCGACGCTAGCACGTGCGGGCACTCGGAGGGCGGGCACCACGACGCGGCACGCGGGCCCTTTGGACAGACCTGCTCTCGCAAGGGCAATTGGGGCAGTAGCACACGGATATGTGGTTGCAGGGGGGTTAGGGCCAGTAGAGGTTAAGGATTACTTTCTAGCCATGACACACGTGGTATCTCTGGCGGAAGGCCTGCGTTGCGGAAGAGAGTTCCAGGGGAAGGCAGTCAGGGGGCAGGGTTGAGGGAATGGGTTTTCGGGGTTCACTGGGACAGGGGATGCCTACGCAGCAAAAAGCGCACATCCTATAGGCAAGACTAGCATGGCAGAGCTGCCAGTTGCTGCGTGGGTGATGTGCATGCGCAGGAGTGACTAGGTGTGTGAACCAGAAACCACTCACACAGCAAGCCATCCCATGCCCATGCCCATGCCCATGCCCATGCCCATGCCCATGCCCATGCCCATGCCCATGCCCATGCCCATGCCCATGCCCATGCCCATGCCCATGCCCATGCCCATGCCCGAAACCAGAACAGGAGCAAGATGGGCCTCAGGGGGAACATCAGCAACAGAAATATGTATTACAAAAGATAGTGCACGGTACACGATACTAGCGCAGTATATCAGCAGCAGCGGGGGCAAGGCGCAAGGGCAGCAGAGAGTGTGATGCGCGCACGTACCCAGCGCACGCGGCATGTTTCTGGGCTGGATCTGGCCCCGAGCCGCTGTGCTTGTGCAGGATCCCAGCGGCAACCGGGCGCCCACCCCCCTCCCCAGCCCGCCCCCTACCCCGGTGCCCCCCTGTCGCAGCGAGACCAGCGCCACGCTGGGCCGCACGCTAATGGTCGCGTTCTCGTCGTCAAGTGACAACAAGGAACGCGCGCGCTGCTCCTCGTCCAGCGCCGCGGTGGCGTCCTCGGGGGACGCGCGGTGCTGGCTGCTGCCCTCCGCACCCTCACAAGCCATGGCATCACCACCACCCCCATGAGCGGTTTCCATGCGAGAGTTTCCATGCGGCCCGCGGTGGCTGTCCCCGCTGCTGAACTGGCTGCTGGCCGCCGGCGCTGGCTGGCTCCGATGTGTGTCTGCAGCCGCCCCCTTGTCAAGATGAGTGGGGTGGCTAGCGGGTTGGGGCCCAAACCCGGCACCATATGACTCGGACGGACAGCCACTTGCGGTGCTGGGCGTGACCTGGAAGCTGAAGGACGGCTCCGGGCCAACAGACACGCGTGTGGGTGCCGCAACCGGAGCCTCTGCAAAGGCCGTAGTTTTGGCATTCGTGAAACTGGCAGCTGTCTCCGACGGAACGGTGGCGTGACGGACGGGAGGACCCATTGCGGGGCGTATCGCCCCCCTTTGCCGCTGGTAAACCACCCCTGGTGCCCCCCCCAGCGCGGCTGATGGCTGCGATAGTGGCATCGTGGCGCCATCGTCCTGTGTCTGCGTGCCGTTGCTGCTGCCCGTGCTGTTGTGGTTGCTGCTGCCGGTGCTGGGCCGCCGATCCCTGCTGGCCCCGAGCAAGTCTCCACCCACAGCCGCGTCACCAGCACCGGCGCCGCTCCCCCGCAGGTCCTTGGCCGTGCCCGCACACGAGGGCAGCGCAACCACCCCTGCGGCCTGCAGCTGCTGCACTGGGGCAGGATGGTCGACGACGACGCCCGACCGAGTGAGCGCTGAGGAGCCGTTGTCGGCGGGGAATGGATTCGACGCCCCTGACGGGAGTTCCAGCGACGGCAGCGCCTTGTCACCCCCCGCCTCACCCCCCGCCCGTACGAACAGCGCAGGGGTCACGTCGGTGGCGGCCGATGGGAGGACGGTGCCTGGTGTCCCAGGGATCAACGGGAGCCCCTGGGATAGCCCGGCATGAAGCGCAGCCGCCCCTACATGAGCGTGGTCGGGTCGAGCCACCGATGCCGCGGAGGGCGGGTTGCGGCCCTCCCCCTGCGAGTACTCTGCATCCGCCAGCGTCCAGCGGTCCGCCACGCGGGGGCCCACGGGGGTCATGAACGAGTCGCCACAACCGCTGGGGGCCGCACCCCACCGCGCCACCCCCACGATGTGCGAGCCCCCCGCGGGAGCCCCCCCAAAGGCCGGCGTCTGTGGCTGCGTGGGTGGCGGCTGCGAGGCTTGCCCACCGGCATCCCCAGCGCCGTGCTGGCCGCCTGCCTCAGCGCCTTCCCCCATCATGCCTGCCTTGGTGGACACCGCATCAGCCTCGTGGCCAGGCCCCTGCGGTTGTGGCTGGAAACTGAAACTGGCGCCGGACACCACAGACGAGGCGGGCCGGAAGGGGGGCGGGGCCGGCGGACGGGGCGGCCCTGCGAGTGAGAGGGATGCGGGCGTGCAGGGTGTGCTAGGGACGTGGCCCGCCCACTGGCCCCCCTGGTTCGGGACCACGGACGCAAGGGGCGTGCGC
Source organism: Mesostigma viride (assembly GCA_009746045.1). NCBI lineage: Eukaryota > Viridiplantae > Streptophyta > Mesostigmatophyceae > Mesostigmatales > Mesostigmataceae > Mesostigma > Mesostigma viride. Next base: position 171,698 of record RPFO01000167.1, on the reverse strand, counting down.
GCGACCAGGGGTGTGTGCATGTGAGGCCCCGCCCCGTGGTTGCCTGCCACCTGTCCCACCTGCATGCTCTCAGCGAATGCCCCAGGCTGGTGATGCGGGTGTGTGGCCCTGTCACTTCTTTGAGCCGCTCCATGATCAGGTAAGAGACGCACAGCCCCCTCTACGACACCGCTGGATGCCAACGCGGTGCCAGCAGCAGCAGCAGCAGCGGTGCCCCACGAGATCAGTGCGGCCTTCCCCTGCGCCACCGCATCCTGCAGCCGCGTGTACAGGTCAGACAGCTCGCTCGCCGGCTGCGCGCCACACTCAATACCTTTGCGCACGACCGCGATGGCCTTGTCCAGGTGGCCTGGTGGGGGCACGGCGGATGGGGCACAGGGCAGGGGGCATAATGCATTGTTGAGAGAGAGAGAGAGAGAGAGAGAGAGAGAGAGAGAGAGAGAGAGAGAGAGAGAGAGAGAGAGAGAGAGAGAGAGAGAGAGAGAGAGTTTTGGTACTGGAGTAAAACAAACGAGTGGGAGGTGGGACAGATGCGTGAGCAGGAAGACGGCCGAGACCAAGCGTGTGGCACCAAGGGGACAAAAGGGCTAAGATAAGGATGGCCATTTTAATAGCGATACTACTAGCACCAGCGAGAGACGGGCACCAAGGGGACAAAAGGGCTAAGATAAGGATGGCCATTTTAATAGCGTTACTACTAGCACCAGCAAGAGACGGGCACCAAGGGGACGAAAGGGCTAAGGTAAGGATGGCCATTTTAATAGCGGTACTACTAGCACCAGCAAGAGACGGGCACCAAGGGGACAAAAGGGCTAAGATAAGGATGGCCATTTTAATAGCGTTACTACTAGCACCAGCAAGAGACGGGCACCAAGGGGACAAAAAGGGCTAAGGTAAGGATGACCATTTTAATAGCGATACTACTCTTAATACTAACACCAGCAAGAGACGTTCTGGAGGATGGGAGCCAGGAAAGTAGTGGCGACATCCAGTACGGCAGCCCTGCCCTTGCCCAAACCAACGGGTGACAGCAAGTGCGCCCTCACCCGTGCGCTGCTCTAGCTGCGCCCATGTGGCGTAGAGGGCAGCCAGCTCCTCCCCGATGCGTCGTGTGGCCAGGAACTTGAACGTGTCACGCGCGTCGTTCTCACTCACCACGCTGGGGGGGGCATGGCGGAGGCACGGGGGGGAAGCAAACAGCGGGGACGGGAAAATACCGTGAGGAGACTGCGCAGCAAAGGGGAAGTGCACCGCAACGAGACAGCGCAGAGCTTTAGCCATGCAGCGCCCAGTAGGGGAAGGGCACTGCGAGCACTTGCGACTGGGGGCATGGGCAGGGGAATGGGCGCCTGGCCATGCGAGACCCAACCGGTATCCACAGGCGAGGACAACTACCAAGTACCAGGAGTAGGGGCGTAAGCCATCATCAGCATCAACTGCAAGGGGGTAAAAGTGAGGGAGGCCAGGCAATAGGGCGAAAGGTTGTGCCAGTGGGGGTCGTGCATGGCATCAAAAACACAAGGCAGTAATGCGAAAGGAATCAATAGCGCAAGGCATTGGTACAGGGTATTGGCACAAGACATGCATGGGCAAGTATGCCAGAAGATAGCAGAATTGGCCTCCCTGTTTCACTGGAAGGGGGGGGGGGTTCGTGGTGTTCTTCAAAGAGATAGACCAAACACGGTGGGCATGCAGGTGGGTGGGTAGGCACAACAAGCATGGTCAATCCCGGGCCACAATTCGTAGCTACCGGCTAGTAAACAACACCAACGACATGCCCTACACACAAGCTTGTACATCTTAATGGTGTGTCTAGCTGGCTGGGGGGTTGGCCTTTGATCCATGGAACTGGTCAGTCCTCCCCTTCTCACCTGCCCTTTCCCTCGCCACCCCAACCCCCCCCCAACGTACACACAAAAGCTCCCTGTGAGCAATGAGAGACATTATCGATTATGTGCACGCAAAGGGGGTAGTCCATACAAGCACAGCAAATACACGAACAGGAGAAAGGCATGGGACATGCTGTGCATCTGAAGTTCTGGACTTGAATGCAGCCACTAGGCCCCTAGATCGCAGCACCTGCTGCATGCTAGGAATGGGGAGGGAGTAATATGGACGCATGGTGCCCTACTTATAATTAGGGGAGCCCCCTGGCGATGTAGGAATGTGCACCAAATGGCCTCATGCCGTGCACAGCAAGGGCGTAGTCACACATGATTGCACATGGTGATAGGGCCATCAGTCACAAAGCGCTCACCATTGTTGTCGAATGTAGCCAAGCCAAACTCTCAGGTAGGAGGAGTCCTTTTTGTTGCCGGCCAGGGGTATGGTTTTTGTTGCCCACTCGAACAGGCGTAAGAGGCTGATGGAGTTGCCGTCGTGAGCGTGGCTTCGGCTCCGATTGACAACTGTCTTGTCAGCTTCAGCCTTCTCCTCATACTCTAAGAAACGCAGCCAAGTATCCGGAGATTCGGGAGAGGAGCGCAATGCTGTAACAAGCCGTGCCCTCTCGCTGTGCTCGTTTAGAGGGCTGCGGCTATTGCTGGCTAGATATGCGTCCAAATCATGTTCCCAGAGTGAACGCTTGGCTTGTGAGGCTGGAGCAGGCGTGCCATGCCCGCGGTTGTTGTCGGCCTGTTTGCAGGCAGAGTGAGATAGCAGTGCCAAAGGAAAAAAGCATTGCTGCTGTCAGATCCCGTATGCCAGAAGGCACGTAGAAACCAAACCCCAGCACACGCATGATTACTGACGCGGAAAAAAGCTAGGCAGAACTGACCTTTGGGGAGGGCTTTGCAAACGCAGGTTTTTCTGCAGAACGCGGCTCCTCTGGGACTCTGTTTGGATCGCGGACTTTTAAGCCCCCCAAACGAGCCTTAAGGGACTGCAGCGAGGAGTGGCCATTGTATAAACCTCCCTCTGGCGTGCAGTTCTCCTTTTCGGCAAAAGACATTATATGGTGATGTTTTCAGGGTGTTGTTGTAAGCTTAACATGACAGGCCTTCGGCCTCTGCATTTAAACCTTCTCGAAACAAAAAATTTGTAAAGATCCGCCTTTGCTGCAAGCCAGGCGCAGTGCTTGACCGAACCGGTATTGACCTATTTTATGATAGCGTAACGTTCCACAACATATCCCTGGCTTCATAAAAACAAAGTCGCATTGAAATAGATAGAATGATGTCCTCTAATCCCCGACTGCTGGACCATTGTCATTTCAAGTTTCTCTCTGCAAACGCGGCCATCGCCTTCCCGCTAACGGCCAGTTGTCTTTGCTGTGTGGGCAAGACGTTTGTTTTTTGGGCGGTCCTGCCCGTTGGCTTTAAAATACCAACCATGTCTAGACGTGAACGTCCAGTGCCGTACTACTGTACAACGGTTTGAATATGAGTGGCTCTACGCCCGACAAGCCCCACAGGAGCTCCCAAAGGTTAGTGCCCTTTGCCCCATCGTGCCACCCGGCTCCCATTTAACCGCTGCTACTACAGCATGCCCGCGGTTCCCCTACAGTCGTTGTTGTTGTTGTTGTGTCCCACGCCGTTCCCCTACAGTACAGCTGTACCGTAGGTATCAGACCAGCCATCGCGTAGTTCGGAGTACAGTAAGGTGCTCCTTCGCTGCGCTGAGTGCGCTCCGACCGGCGCTGAAGCGGCCGCGCGCCTGCCGGCGCGCTTGGCGCTTGGCGCGGATTGGCCCAGAAGAGCTCCCAGAAGCCAGTTCCTCCGTTTGCAGCGGTTACCAATACCGTCACGCCTTGAATTATTTGCAGGTCAAGCATTGGCTTTCTGCTCCATGCGCAATAACTTCCGGCCTTCCGAGCGGGTGGCAACTTCCGGACGCACGAATGCTATTATCGCCGATCTCTGTGTGCCCGCCTCGTTAGCGGCCCGCGCGTTCGACCCGAGTCTTTCGATTTTCTTAAAATATGATGCTTATTTCGTACATCAGACCGTCAGTAACTCATTTCTGCCGTACATGTGTCAGCATGCAGGACCTGTCCTGGAATCCTGGATCTGCGGCTGTAGCGGTCATTGCCACATGTAAGGCAAGGAAAGGCGGGAAGAAAGGCAACGCAAATCTTATGTCAGCATCGCGCGAGAATGCCATCTAGTAGAAAACATCTATAACATCCCGACAAAACTGTCCGTAGCATGGAACACGGAAGGTCGGCCATCCCTGCACCAACCGCATCTGGGCAACCGGAACCAAGACTTTCGAGTTTTCTTGCAATTTCCGGCTTCCGCGCGCTGCCAGCGACCTCGTGAAAGCTGCCAGTCAGTCAGCGCCGCGCCGCTGGGGCCTCTGAAGTCAGAGGTCTATGCCTTGGCCTGAGGCCTGGAGCCTGCGAGGCCGGAAGCAACTTGGCCGTGGTGGTCGACTCCATCGAGCGCCAAAAAGGCAAAGAGGCCAGCAATGAAGTCGTGCCTTCCCACCAGTCCATACGCATGGAGCTGGCCGGCTGTTTCGGCCGGAATGGTGGCCGGTTGAGGCCCGCGGCAACGCGTGGATCCGAGAAATACAATACAATCGGCGCATTGCCATCCAAAGCACGGAGTTTTCCTGTTACTGTTTTCTTCGTGAGCGCCAACGGCGACATGGCCATGCCCGCTAGTGATTACCATCGGCTGGAAGATCTACCTCATGGACGGGAACGAGTGGTAGCAGGCTTTTTGTGATGCAGCTATTTTCTTGGTAGAAGAGAGCTTTTGGCAGAAGGTTATGAGCTGGGCTCTTGTGATGACGTTTATCGTGGCGCAGTATGGCCCGCGTCATGGAACGCTCACTTGGGTTTGACACCTGTGAAGTTACAATACCGCACTGCCTGCCATCATTCTACAACAAGGCTGGGAGAAGGACACGATATATGCTTCGGAGGTAGACAGGGCAGGATAACAGGGGATGAGGGGTCGGAAACTTAGAGCTTCAGCTGCCGTGTCCTCCGGTGGCGGTTCACTTGGTAGTGGAAACTATGTCGTTAATGATGGTGGCGGCGGACCGCAACTTGGCGCCAAGTCAATGGTTGGAAAACGTATGGGGACTGGTCTTGGCGGTCGTTCCGACGGCCAAGTGTCAGATGACAACTTGTGCCCGCTGTGTATCGAGCCCCTGGATGAAACGGACGAGATCTTCAGGCCCTGCCCGTGCGGGTATGTCTTGCCGGCATGCCTGTACTCTCACTCGCTTGCATCGTAACGGCATGTCCATAGCACATGTGTTATGGTTCTGCCTTGTTGTCCTCCCAACCACAACCTGGCTGCATGCACGTGGCGGCTCGTAGCGCATTGTTCCTGACTAGCGGCATGGGGGCAGTATCAGGGGTATAGTCATTTCGGCAGTCGGACAGGTCAGAACGCCTGGCATCTGTAGGCAAAGAGGGGCTGCGCACATCGTGCAGGGACCCTCAGGGTGTGCATAGGATGATCTTGTTCATGCCAGCTGTCTCGTCCCCACTCCTGGCCCAGAGTGCTGATGCGATCTTTGGTATTGAGCTCCGCGATATCAAGCAGCGGGCATGCATCCACGCTGGGGGCCTTGCGCTGGCGAAGCAGGAGTTGCACGGGCGGGCAGAAGTCAGGAGACAAGGGGCAGGAGTGTGGAGAGAAAGGGCAGGAAAGCCCCCCAGCAGTATCCCTGGCATTGAGCCATAGAATCTATAGGCTGTTTGCTGTGGTGCACATACTACGTGCTTCACTCTTAAGCTACGGTGCTTCACTACATGCCTCGCACTACGTGCTGTGCTGTGTGCTACCGCGCGCACTAGACCACATCCGCGTGCTGGCCTCAGTTGCATCGTGGCCTCCACGTAGTGTGGGAAGTGCGTGTGGGTGTGGGGAGTGTGGGTGTACGATAGCAGCTAGTGTATGGGTGTGCAGTAGCAGCGGGATAGAGAGCGGGATGGAGTGGGAGGGGCGTACAGTGGGTGTGCCTGCGTAGTGCGGCGGCTTGGTCCGACCGCTGGGTATGACAGCTGGGCTGTTCTTGCGTGAGGCGGTGTGAGTTGGCAGCTTGGCATGGGCTCCCCCGCCTTGCAGCTGCGGTGCCACACCTGTGCTGTTGCAACAGTGATACAATAGTGTGACGTGGAGTCGAACTACATGTCGGTTGTGTGCCTCATGTCTGCCTCGGTGGCATGATCCACAGTCAGGGTTGCGCAGGCAGCATGGCGCATTGTTGGCAGTAGCGAGGAAGTCCTTGGTGATAGCGGCCCATCGCTGTGGCCATGATCGTTGTATACCGTGGTGGAGAAACTGCGCATGGTGCAGGTCACAGCACAAGAAGCATGCAGGTCACTGTGCGGAGGCCGGTCGCTCTAGTTTAGCACGTGGGCCATGAGGGAGTACGCGGTGGTGGTGTACTGCGGTGGTGTGCTCCGGCGATGGAATATAGTAGGTTTCGGCCAGCAGCGCTGTGCGTTGCAAGCAGCAGGGCATTGGATAGAGTGCGACTTTGATTTGGCTGGGCGGTGTGCCTGTTTTGGTGGCCAGGAATGCTTGGCATATGCACAGGTTATCTAATGAGCCTTGGTGGTGCAGCCGTCTTGGCTTAGTTGAGGGTACACGGTTCCTAATAAAACCTGTGAGTGTTGTGTTCTGGTTTGGATGGATGCCAAGTGGAAAAGGAATTCGAGCTGCTCGACTGCCTTGTCATGACCGAGGTTGGCCCACATCGTTGACATAGTGAAGGCTCGCCCCACAAGTTGGGCAAGGTCGTGCGGCAGCGTACTTGTGGCCTGCGTTCAAGGGAGCCAACAGTGGCACTGTGGTCGCGTACTATATCGCGGTGTAGTCTCATCGTTTGTGTGGGTTGTGGGGACTATTGTAGGTGAGCTCGGAACATGAGGATGGCTGGCTGGCTGGCTGTGTACATACAACACGTCTTCTTTAGATGGACATCTTGGCATTTGTCCTGAAGGAAGGAGGTGGGTCTGTTTGGTTGTTGAGCGGTGCGCTTCTTTCTTCTCTCGTTTGTTAGCCCTCGCGCTTGTGGCCTCCGTGTGTGTTGGGAGGAGGGGGATTTCAACGCGCTGTTTGGTTTCGGGGGGGAGGGGGGGGAGGGGGAGGTGTGCGGTTGTGCTGTGCAGCCACTGTGAATCGGCTGGAAATCCACCTTGACTGTTTGGTGTGCACACTGCAGGGCTTCCACTTTTTGCATTAGGTGCTCCGTGGTTCGTGCTGGTGGCACCTTGACTGCATACTCCCCTGCATTCACCCACCCACTTTGTCCGTGTCTGAATGGTCACCCAACCAACCAACCAACCAACCAACCAACCAACCAACCAACCAACCAACCAACCAACCAACCAACCAACCAACCAACCAACCAACCAACCAACCAACCAACCAACCAACCAACCAACCAACCAACCAACCAACCAACCAACCAACCAACCAACCAACCAACCAACCAACCAACCAACCAACCAACCAACCAACCAACCAACCAACCAACCAACCATCCATGTGCTCGTGAGGCTGTTGGTTGACTCACTCGCCTCTTTCTTGCAATTGAATGTTGCTGGCACGTCATGCTCTACCCTTTCCCCCTCCTCTTCATCTTCCTTCCCCACCTCCCGACCCCTTCCCGACCCCCCCACCCTCCCTTTCTCCTGCTTCCCGCCTCCCACCCCTCCCACCCACCTCTCCCTCCCCCTCCCCAGCTACCGCGTGTGCCTCTTCTGCTACGACCGCATCAAGCTGGAACTCAACGCGCTCTGCCCTAGCTGCCGCGCGCCGTACGGGTCGCCCGTCGCCGCCGTGCCCCCCGCCAGCATAACCACCGCCTCGGTGGTGGGCGGGGGAGGGGGAGGGGGGGGTGCCTCATCCAGCACCCACCTATCGGCCGCGTCGGTGGTTGCTGTTGCCGCCACCGCACAACGGCCCCAGCTCCCCAAGGCGATCCCTATCAAACCCCAAACACCCACGCAGCAGCAAGCGCAGGCGCAGCAGGGCGATTCCGGGCCAGGGTTGGGCCAGGGTATGGGCCAGTCGCCCCACTACCCGTTGTTACGGAGCCTGGCAGCGCACAAGCCGGGGGTGATGGCGGTCCCAGCTGGGTTCCGTGCCGGCGGCCCGCAGAAGAACGCCCACGAGGGGGAGAGCGCGGGGCTGGCTCACGCGCACTCTGCCCCCACGGACACGGTCTCCTCCGCGGCCTCTCACGCGCTGGGAGAATACTCACTGCGTGCGGGCGCGGGGGGGGCGGCAACGCCCCCCTTGCCACAGCGGCTGGGCCAGGCACCGCCACAACAAGCAAACCAGCCGCAGCCTGCGCATCACGTGCGGTCGGGTAGCGTGTCGTCAGATGTGTCGCGGCCGCAGCATGCGGGTGGGTCGGCGCTGGCGGAGGCCCAGCGGCAGCACAGTGCGGGCACGATGATGTCGTTGCCGATGCCAGGGGCGGTCGCGAGGGGGCAGGCGCCCGCGGCTCAACAACAAGCACAACCGTTACAACAGCAACAGCAGCAGCGGAGAGTGGAGCCCGCTCTCAACCTCATGTGGTGCAACGGGTCCATCCCTGGAGCCAACGACCCTCATTCGGCGTCCTTCACAGAGCTGCTGGCGGGTCCTCGGTCCAAGGACTTTCCCCGTATCGAGGCCACGCTTCCGCCACCGCCCATGTCGCGCCGGTCCTCGGGTGACGTTGCACGCATGAGCGACCTCTCCTCGGTGGCGTCCGAGAGCACAGACCGCGACGGCAGGGGCGGTAACAATGCCGAGGAGGGGGGTGGGTCGCTGCACGGGGCGGGCGGAAGCAGTCAGCACTTGAGGGTGGTGGTGGGGAATGAGGACGCAGCGAGCGCGTCGAGCGCGGGCGGGGGGGATGACGGTATCGGCGAGGTGCTGGTGTTTGTGCGGCGGGAGCACGAGGGGTGGAACGATGCAGAGATGGCGCGGGCGAGGGCAAGGGTGGACGCGACCGTGGCGGCGCGCGGGTGCAAGGCGGAGGAGCTTGCGGAGGCGGTGCTGGCCAGCCTGGGCATGGCGCGGATGCCAGAGTACTGCGCGGGGGGGAGCTGGTCGCGGTGGGTGGGGGTCGCGGACATGCGGGGTAGTGGGTGTGGGGCGGGGACCTGTCGGGTGGGGTGGGGGGACGTGGACATGCGGGGTTGTGGGGGGGCTTACCAGGGGTTGCAAAACGCTGGGGCTGTGTGACACCACATGCATTGGGCTTGGGCAGGCAGTGCCGTGAGCATTGATTTACAGGATTTTCCCAATATACCAGGGAATGCCTCGCGCGAAGCCTAGTTGTTTCATAGCATAAATATGACCAAGTTTGGGTTATGTATGTGTTAATCAGCCCACTATTTGCAGTTTGGGAATTGTGCCACGTTAGGCAGGGAGGTTGCCATGCAAAGGGGACGGCCTGGGTGGCTGTGGCGGTGTGTGGGAGCGGGTGCCCCCGTTGTGTGTTGGGGTGATTGCATTTTTCCCAGTGTGTGTTGTGCGAGACCGCCGGTGTCGGCACCGTGGCTGGTATCCGCGCACTCTAATCGGCTCCCCCAATGACACTCACGATTGGAAAACTTGAGTAGAAACTTGAATGGAGAACTTCAGCGGAGTGGTGAGCGGAACCCCCAGAACGCAGCTTCCCTGTTGCATCCCTTGGCAGTTTATGTTTCCCAAGTCTCACCCGGGTCCCTCACAGGATTCGCAGTGGGTCGCGTTTCCTTCCCCACTTCCACTAAGCTCTCCCATCCGCGTCGCAGTCCTGGGCTCTTGACAAACGCGAAGCTTGGTCCTGGGCCCGTGTACTCCCAGTGTTCCCTGTGCTGCGGGGGAACCGCCCTCATGTTTTCTCGCGGGTACCTGTCGCACTCGCACGGACTCTCCAGCCTCCGCGTGCCGTGGCTTTTTTTGTTGTGGCCGCCGGCAGTCCAACGCGTTGGCCGATGCCTGGTTTGTTTTCTTTCCCTTTATGGAGCCCGGGCTGACACGCGATGCTCTGCCTTGTGGGCACGGCGGGTGCCTCTCTTTGCTCCTATCCACCGGCCCCATCCACCCTGCTGCCCCCCCCCCCCCAGGCTCATGCTCCACCAGCTGCCCTCGCTGCTGCCGCACATCCAGTCCCAGGCCGCCGCAAAGGACCGCAGTGGTGCCGGGGGAAGCATGCCAGGTATGGTTCCCGGCGCCCCAGATAGTATCTGGGCCAAGAGGGCAGTGGCGGTGGCAGGCAGCGCCACAGGGGCAGCGCGCGCGGATGCCAGTGGGGCCAGCGGGTTTGGTGACTTCGGCGGTAACCGCGGCGTGGGCCTGACCGGGCCAGGGGGCCCACCGCACGGTAACGGCCCACTGGCGCCAAACGTGCTTCTGCAACAGCAGCAGCAGCAGCAGCAGCAGCAGCAAGCCTGGCCTCCCACCGGTAACGCCATGCCAGGTGGCGGGTTTCCCTCGTGGGGCCTCCCCTCCCATACCTCTGGCGCTGGCTCGAACAACCTGTCTGCGGCCAACGGCTCCGCCATGGACCTGCGTGGCCGGCCGTATGGCAGCAGGTACGGCGGCGCCGGCCAGGCGTTGATCGACTCCTTTGCCTCCCTTGCGTCCCCGGTGGGTGATGCGCGCGGGGAGGGGGGTGCCGCTCCGCAGGGCCAAACACCGCTGTCCGCTCACGGGTGGCCACAGGGCCCCACGCTGGCCGCCACGCTGCAACAACAGCAGCAGCAACAGCAGCGTGGTCAAGGCAAGGGGGAGTTGGCCGGGGGGGGGGTTCGACGCGACGTGAACGGGGTCGGGCCCGCCCCGTCATCCGGTGCTGACGCGTCCTCGTCCAAGGGATGGCCTGCGGACGTGGGCGGGGGCCGGATGGGGAGCGGGTACGCCTCGGTGGCGGCCGTGTCCAGCCATGCGGGGGGTGGCATGGGCTCAGGGGGGCACCCGCATGGTCACCCCCACGACGTGGGACATGGCGCGGGCGCGTGGGCACCGGGGGAACCCGCAGGCATGGCACGGGCATTTGGCGGCGGTGGCGGTAGTAACAAGGGCCCTGGTGCACCCTCGGCGGTTCGTCCCGGTGGCAGCGGTCACGCGGGGGTCGGCAATGTATGGGAGACCGAACGGCTGGCGTCGCAGCTGGCAGCCCAGCAGCAGCAGCAGCAGCAGCAGGAGCCTCTCATGTTCACGTGCCCTGTGTGCCAGTCGTTTGCGTGCGCCAGCAACGAGCTGCTCAACCAGCATGTGGACGAGTGCCTCAACCGCTCGTTCATTGGTGGGCTGAACAGCGCGCTGGAGGACGACCCGCGGGGCAACCCGGATGACGATGGGGGCGGGTGGACCAGCAAGTGAGCTGCCAGCACCATGTGCCGCATCCACCACTATCACGCGGTCGCGTTTGCTGCCAACCCAAGGTTGCGTCCGCTGTTACCGCGAGGCCGCCTTTGCTGCTTTGCTTGGCAAGGCCTCGGCTGGGGACGTGCTCAGGGCTGCCCCGCGCGGGATACCCAGTGTTTGGCCGTGCTTGTGTCCAGGGCCCCATGGTGGGATGCTCTTGGTTGCGCATGCCGTGCCATGCCATGTGGTTATTGGCCCGTGGGAGCCACCACAGTTGGCCGCGTATGTGGGGCCATGCTATGCATGCCGGGGCAGCTACCACTGCATGCCTGGGTAGGGGCCAACTTGGGCCAACGTGGCGCCAACAGCTGGCATGCAGGCGAGAGCATTAGGGCCCGATGGCGCACAGATGAGGCTGTTGGCTGGCAAGGCAACCACCCTCCCCTGCTGATGCGCTGCGCGTGCCCTGCTGATGCACGGCGGTACCTCCCTTAGGCTGCACCCGCACATACACGCACCGGCCCTCTCGGTTGGGCTCCGTTTAGGGCCATGCACCCATGGGGGTTGACCAGGCCATGCACCCATGCGGGCCAAGCCAGACCGTGCACGCGTGTGCACGAGGGCCCCAGCACGAAAAGCGGCACCACAACTTTGTGGGCAACGACAGGGCATGCCGAGCTGCGTGCTGAACGCGTGGGGAGCGAGACAGGGCGGGCGCAATCCACGACATAGAAAGGGAGGGACATCGAAAACGGCGACCCTTGGACCGGTTGCCTTGCGCGCACTTAGTGCTGGTGCCTGTATACCGTCGCTGCACGCAGGCCATGGCTCCACACACCAGCACACAACCATGGCCCGACGGGGGGGGTGGCATCGATGCTGTTGGCTGATGATGATTGGTTAGCTGACTCGAGCAGTGGCGCAGCTGTCATCATCGTGCGTGCGGCCACGGCATCATCACGTTCCCATCAAGCTTGCATGGTTGAACGTGGGGCGTCCATGGCTGAACACGAAGGCCCTTCCAGTGCTGGTGCATGACCGCTCGGTGGGTGGGGGTGGCCCCTGTAGGTGTGCGTATGAGCTGCCCCTGTAGGTGGGTATGTCATGCAGGGGGAACGAGCCGTGCGGAGGGTTTATTCCTCTATGGGGAGCCTCGCTTGGTGGTGCCACCCCTGCGGTCATCCGGCAGGGCACCCAGCGACAGGACTAAGGCAAGCGACGCCATGTGCGCGCAGGGATGGGCGCGCGGCCGAACGGGGCAGGGTGGGAGCGCGGTGGCCGTCGCGAGGCAACCACCTCTCCGTGCCAAGTGCACAGCGGAGCCTATGGGGGCAGTGTGGGCCAGGCCAAGTGAGTGGGGCCAATCGGCAAGGGTGATGAAGTGGGGTGGGGCAAACACCGTGGGGCTGGGGAAGCCATGGGATGCCACGGGCAGTCACGTACAATGGGGCCACTCAACCAGTCGCGCATGGGGGCCCTTGCGATGTGGCCAGAAAGCCTGGGTTATCATACCGCGTGGGTTGAAAAGCAGTTGGTGTGCCTGCGAGGCAAAACTTAGCTAGCGCACTGGCCATTCCCCAGTAATATGCAGGTGCTAGCGGCGTCCGGACACTCTAAGGCGGTTGGTGGGGGGTCGCGGTCCCAGTGTGGTTCGCCATCGGTTCATCCCATGGCCATCATGCCTCCAGTGGAAAGAGGTGGGGCCATGCCAGTGAAGGCTAGGCTTCGGGAATCATGTGTCAGTGCAGGACATGTTTTCCCAGGGTGAAAGTGGCTTGTCTCTGCTTTTGAAGCCGTGATGGTGCATGGCAGGAGCACCAAGGTTGGAGCACCAAGTGGAAACTGGAAACATTCCTCGTGCGGCAATGCCCCGACAGCCCACAGGGCGGTACAATCGACTTCACGGCCCACATGCCCCTGGCGTATCATTCACCTGTGTCATCTCATACCAAGAGCTGCCTGGTGACTGCATGTGCAAAGAGTAAAGCTGGTAGCGCTGCTCCTGCCATTAGACATGTAGCCCGTAGATATTCTGGGCGCCCTGGAGGTTTCGCCACTCATTATAGGCCACATCACCCTTCGCACCAGTTCCTAGCCAGGGCATCCACGCATCCTTGCGGGGTGTTGCTTGGATGCCTGTCTTTGTTCGCTTCACTCGAATAAATTATCAACACTAATAGTGAATTTTTTTTTTCCCATTCATACAAGTGTCCAGAATATTGGTGAATCACTGTGTTAGGTACTCCGCGGTCCCACAAGCGCCTAGCTGTGGGTGCTGGGGTACACAGGGGGCACTCATGCAGCGTGACCTCTTCAAGGTCGTCATTCTGACGATCCTGACCTACGGCGCCGAGACCTGTCCAGACACTGACGCAGGAGCTGGAGCAACGACTCGACGGCACCGTCACCAAGATGCTGCGCAAGGCCCTTAACATCCCCTTTGGTTTGCACATTAGTAATGAGGATTTGTGCGCTGATTTGCCCTATGTTTCCCACATTATTGGGCACAGGCGCCTGGGCCTAGCCGGGCACCTGGCCCGCACAGATCAGGTAGACACATAGGATAGACTAGCTGGTACCAAGCCCGCCCAGCCTGGGCGATATGTCCTCACCTGGCGTGCCCAGCCCAGGCCGCGCGCGGCAGGGCCGCCACCCATGGACTTTTCGTGATAGACTCGGCATGGACATGTGCTACACTAGACGTGACGGGCTCACACCCGGGCAGCCCCCTGGTTTGTCTGTAATCTGGAGGCAGATGGTACGCAAGGATAGATGGCAAGTAGTGATGAAGGAGACCACCCCCAAGTCTGTGGGGGCTCCGCGTGTGACCGCGTATGGCATTCATGGCGATTCGGGCCGCAGTGCCCACACCCCTGTAACTAGGACCCAGATATCCATTCCATCCTGCTGAGATGCCACGCTCTAGAGCTCTTGTATAGCTATGCTGCTCTCGACTGTCACCTTGGGGAAAGTCAAATGGGCTTCCGTCCTGGGCGCAACACCGTCATGGCCATCTTCGTCGCGCGTCGCCTCTTCGAGGAAATCGCTCTCCTGCAACCTGGTGAGTTTCCCGCCATCCTGATCTTCGTCGACTTCATCAAGGCTTTTGATTCTGTCCTCTGGGACGCTCTATGGGCTGTACTTGCTCGCGCTCGCGTCCCCACTCCCCTGATTACCGTCATCCGCACGCTGTATGAGGGGTCCACCACTTCGGTGCGCACTCAGCACGGCATAACCCCGCCCTGCCCACTGCAGACCGGCGTCTGGCAGGGTTGCGTCCTGTCGCCGTACCTGTTTATTATTGTAGTGGATTATGTTATGCGCCAGGCACGTGCTCGCTTTGCTAGCATTGCAGGCCGTGCCCCTGGCCTAGCGATCACGAACGAGCTTGGGGAAGGGGGGCCGACTAACAAGCAGAATTTACTAGCTGACCTCATTTATGCCGACGACATCACGCTCATCGAGAAGCCGGAGTCTGCCCAACTTTGGCTGGACTGCCTGGCGCTCGAGGCTCGGGCGGTTGGTCTAGAAATCAGCCCCAAAACGGAGGCCCTGGCCCTCGGCATGGCAGGGCCCCCACCCACACTCCGCCTCTTAGACGATGCCGAGGTCAACTACCCTACTTCAGGCCGCTTCAAGCTGCTCGGCAGTTGGCTTCCTGACTGCGAGGACGACATGACGACACGGATCGGCATGGCGTGGGCGCACCTCCATGACCACCGCCGCTGGTGGAGCAACCCCGCCCTACCCCGGATCGTCAAGCGTGACCTCTTCAAGGTCGTCATTCTGACGATCCTGACCTACGGCGCCGAGACGTGGACACTGATGCAGGAGCTGGAGCAACGACTCGACGGCGCCGTCACCAAGATGCTGCGCAAGGCCCTTAACATCCCCTTTGGTTTGCACATTAGTAATGAGGATTTGTACGCTGATTTGCCCTATGTTTCCCACATTATTAGGCACAGGCGCCTGGGCCTAGCCGGGCACCTGGCCCGCACAGATCAGGTAGATACATCAGATAGACTAGCTGGCACCAAGCCCGCCCAGCCTGGGCGATATGTCCTCACCTGGCGTGCCCCCGGCCGCGCGCGGCAGGGCCGCCACCCGTGGACTTTTCGTGATAGACTCGGCATGGACATGTGCTACACTAGACGTGACGGGCTCACCCCCGGGCAGCCTCCTGGTTTGTCTGTAATATGGAGGCAGATGGTGCGCAAGGATAGATGGCAAGTAGTGATGAAGGAGACCACCCCCAAGCCTGTGGGGGCTCCACGTGTGACCAAGTATGGCATTCATAGCGATTCGGGCCGCGGTGCCCACACCCCTGTAACTAGGACCTAGATAGCTTATACCATCCATTCCATCCCATGTTCCCCTCCCACTGAGGACTTATGCTCACGTGACGCAGTCACGTGTCTGTTAATTAATTAATTAATAGCTATGCTGATCCCCCCCCCCATGACAGGCTCCCCCTTAGCTGGGCATTAAATTAAAATTAAATTATAACAGCTGGGCATTGTTACGTCCTGTGCCGGACGGTGCGAAAGATCTAATCTAGTATAAGGTGCAGTTTAATAAGCCGGCATAGCCGCGCATCCGCGTACCGCGATAGCAAGCAAAGATCGCAGTAAATTGACTAACTGAGCAGCGGTTTGTCCTCAGCTAGGCCTTATAGCATGATTAATTAATCTAGCTATATAACACGGCATGTCATGAGGCAAATGGCATCCGGATTAGTGCCCCTGGTCTGAGAGAGTCGTCAACACTCGTTTCATTAATCATCAAACCAAAGAGAGAGAGTCCATCGTCCACAGACCAATTTCACCTAGCTGCGCTACCAAGCTGGCAAGTTGGTGTGCAGGCGCGCCGACATGCGCGCCGATCTTCCAGATACTGCCGTCAAGCCCCAATAGGTTCTGTCTGACGTCTAGGGCCGGTCCGGCCCCTAGAAGATCTCGTACTTCTGGCTAGGCCCAAAATAACTGGTCCGGAACATACAAAGTACCAAATAAACACACACAAGTCCCGAACTTAGGACAAATTCCCAAATAAGTCCCGAACTGAGTCCTATAGTCCGGCGGACTATGAAAGCGAGCTATCGAAAGTCCCAAACGAATAACAAATGACTTTCGACTTATTTATTGAAGGCATTGTTACGCCCATACAAAGGTCTGGGCCGTAACACTCCTCCCTTCCCCAGGGGACGATAGCTATATCGTCCAGGCTTGGGGCGCACGCAACAAGACAATTAACACAAACAAACAAACAAGAAAAAAAAGAAGCTCTTGCAAGCAAAACAAGCAACACACAAAAGCGACAATTGCCCAGGCTGGGCAGTCAGCTATAGAGAACAATAGTACAAAATCGGCCATGGGGATACTATGTCCCAACCCCTGTTCGCCAGCGGGTTAGTAAAGCCAATTCTCCCCGGCGTTGCCACACAAGGACAATTCCTTGATAGCCGATGGGATGCTGTCGCCATCCCGTTGCAATTCATGAGGGCAATGTGACTGGACTCTGGATCTCTGGACTGGAACAGCAGGAACAGGAACCCCCATAATCCTTCCTGGAATCTCCCCCACTTCCCACAAATCCATCAATTAATTTCCCTCTCACCGCTGCCCTCCCTGGCGACCGCGCTAGTGCAGGGCCGCGGCAGCATATAAAATTCCGCCAGCGACCCGAATCAGAGGCGCACACCAATCAACGCCATGCAAGACAATTAACCCAATTGATGGGGTCGACCGATACCAATACTACCGGATGCATGGTTGCAGGCGACGATGCTTATCACAACTGGGATAATAATCGCGCGTGGCAGACATGTTGCGCGCGACCATGCACAGTGGCGGGCACGCAACAGTTGGGGTGCGCAACAGTGATCCGCGGGGCGCGCACGCGCCAGCATGTGACAGCGTTGTAAACGCCACCGCCGAGCAAAGGCCAAAATATGGATCACGGCAGTCGTCATCAGCGACTACGGGAGGTGCTCGCGTGCAGAACTGTCCAATGCGGTCGATGCAGGGAGGACCACCAAGCTGAATCACGTCTTGCCTGTGCGGAGATGCGCGCGCAAGCGCTGAACTCGTCATCCCGTCTGCAAGACTGTCCATGAGGAGGTCGCGACCCTCACATTCCTCCAATGCTAGGGCCCACCCCTCCCGACCGCGCCTTCCGTTGACGATACTCGTGGAGTACCTGGCGACCCTGCTCACCAATTTCCTCGAGGATCTTCCCGGGGTTAGCGAGGTGATCCGCATTGTATGCGAGCTGGTATTCGTTCACGTTGGTGCGCGTTTGAGCGAGGTCTACCCACGTCCCGGTGGGCCAGTACGACATGAATGCGGCCAGGTATTGCGGGTGCGTGAACATGATTGTGCCCGCGTTCCAATCAATAACCCCACATCCATGCTCCGCAAAGAAACCCCCCGCCATGGTCAACACTACGACGCGCACCTGGAGAGCGTTGAAGCGAAAGCCCGGAGCCCTCACAAAGTTGGGCACAACCCAGTCGAGGAATGCCTCTCCCTCGCACGGAGCATACTTGGGACAGTCAACCTTTCGAGGTTTACCATCTACCATGTATTTTGGCAGCTCCCGCTTGGGGCCGTAACGCGTACCAGAACCCTCTGGCGTCGATTCGAGGCAGTCCTGGGGTCGCGGGGCCGCCCTCCCTGGGTGCAAGTCGAAACAGACTAGCTCGCGCATGGAGCCTCGCTCCACATACGCATGGGTTCCTGCCTCAAAGTGCAGCGGTTGCGGTCGGTGATAGTCCGCGCTGGCGACGGCCACGAACGGCGGTGGTGGGAGTTCAATGTAGACGGGAACACCCCGAAACTCGCGTAAGGGGCGTACTCGTTGTGGGCCGGGAAACGCACTGACGTAAGCGCCCACCGTCCATGGCGCCGGCTGTACGATCAACGACCCCTGCGCGGGAGATATAAAGCCCACCGCTGGTATCGGGCCACGCCTCTCTGGTAGATGGGCGCGGGACGCCTCCACGCGGGCCACCCGCTCGGAGTAAGTTCGAGCCTCTCGGCGCGGACTCTGGGAATCCGCGGAGACGCTGCCCGCCGACACCTCGTTCGTACATGCGCGACGTCTAACTTCTCGCTGGGCATCCGGTTCCACCTGGGGCCGTTTCTGGTTGCGCTCAACAACCTCGGAAACGAGCTTGGTCAGGTCGGTCGAGCCGCCCGTTCGCCGGGTCGGTCCCGTCCCGACAAGAACCGTCATCCCCCCGTTCCCTGGGTCCGAATGGTTCGCACGGCATCACCGTCCCGTTGTTGGATCGGTGTCACCGCAGGTGTGACAGAACCGCCCGTTCGCCGAGTCGGCCCTGTTTGCACCTGGCGTTGGTCAGGAGTCTTAGGCTCCGCCAATGGCTGCGGGACGTTCATGTCCATGTCCATCCGCAAGTCAACGTTGTCAGCGAACAACGATATCCCTGGCTCCTCGCTGTCGGGCTGCTGTGGAAGCATCTGCGATCATCGCACACTCGACTCAAGGCGTGTGAGTGTGAAAAAGGGGTACACTTGATACTAGGCTCTTATACCCAATTACCACGATGGTGCGTACACATCGACGTGAATAACACAAGTGCCTTCGCGGCATCCTGGCTACACGTGATCAAGCCCGTTGTCATAGCGCCCCCACCACTACTACCTTCGCGGTAGCCTAGTGGAGGGCATGCTTGGCCTTATACTCGCGAAGCAGACGTTCACACCCTTCTAGCTCATTCTCGGTTCGCCACGAATCCTCGTAATCATGCTGAGCAAAACGCCACCGTACGCGATACTGTCGCTGTCTACCTCTCCCACGCTTGATGTCCCGGTGGTCCACGATCTCGGCCACCTCGTCTTCCTGTTCTCCAGTCTCGGGGTTGTACTCGACAGGGGCCGGCGGGTTGAGCCGACCTTGGATGGAGTTCTGGTGGTATAACTTGAGCTGGTCTCGATGGAAGTTGGAGGAAGTGTTCCAGGAGCTCGGGATGTCCACCTTGAACATCACATCTCCAAGCTTCTCCAGAACCTTGTGTGGCCCCAGGAACATAGGACGGAGCTTTGTCTTGAGCTCACCCTCTACCTTCTCAGAGAAACGTCCTAGGCGGGGGCCTTCCACCAGTACCCAGTCGCCCACCTCGATGGCCGGCGTGCGCGCATCTAGGCGGCCAGCAGTCCTCGCCATATAGCGCTCTGCGGCGGCCCGGTAGCCCTTGACCGCACTGTCATGGGCCTGGCGCATCTGGACCAGCAGCCTCTCCACCCCTTCGAGGGTGTCTCGCCGGACCGACTTTTCAGCTAAGGCTGGGCTTGTGAGAAGGTCAGTCGGCGTGAGCGGATGCCTGCCCGTGTTGAGGAAGAATGGTGTGAAGCCATGAGCTGCCTGGGGGGCGTTATTCAGGGAGAACTCCACCAAACCCAAGAACTCTTCCCAGTTGCTTCCCACCGCGTCGGTGTAGTGGCGCATGGTCTCTTGCACTGTGCGGTTCAGCCTCTCCACCAGGTGGGAGGACGAGCTGTGATATGCTGTCCCCAGCGACACCTTGGTGCCCAGGCATTCAAAGAACTCCTGCCAGAAGCGGGCCGTGAACAGCTTGTCTCGGTCCGATATGAATTGCCGGCTGAGTCCGTGGTACCTGAACACGTGGTGAAGGTATAGCTTAGCGCAAGCCTCGGCCGTGAGTTCGGCCGGACATGGTGCCAGGTGACACATGCGCGTCAAACGGTCCAGGAAAACCAGAATCATGCTGTTGCCATTCTTGGTCTTCCGGAAGGGGCCAACAAAATCCATCATCAGGGAATCCCAAGGGCCCATCGGGTCTGGTAGGGTCTGGGGGACCGCCTGTGAGCCCGTATTGCGGGACTTCATGATCTGACATGATGGACACTCGCGCACGTACGTCTCAATGTACTCTCGCATGCCTGGCCAATAGAAGTTCTTTCTGGCCCGTGGCAGCAAGCGGTGGATCCCTTGGTGGCCACCGGCGAGAGAGTCATGGAGCTCATGGAGCAGAGCCGCTCGACATAACTCCGGGACGTACAGGCGCCAGCAGTCTGGCCTCACCATGACATAGAGTCGCCCGTCCTGGAACTTGCACGGGAGCTTGCCCATCTGCTTGGGGTGCGACCTGATTGCCTCTAAGGCCGCGGGCTCCGTGACAGTGAACCGGCTAATCAACGTCTCCAGGACAGAGGTGATCGTGTACGTGTCCGCCTCCTCCTCAAGGGTTTGGTGCACGTACTCCGAAAAAATGGTAGGGGGCCCGATGCGCTGCAGGTGAAAAATTCCCTGAGCCGGTACCACGTGGCTGAGTGGCACTCGTGACCGGGACCCCTCCCTTTCCCCGGGGGCGCGCACGTCCTCGCGCGGCCTCCCAGTCGGGAGACAGGTCGTCCTGGGTCGTGCGACCGGTGTGGAACAGATAGCGACTGTGCGGCGACCCTGGGTCGCCACAAGGCGAGCCAGGCTCCTGCGCGGAGCCACATGTGGTGTGAAGTACGTCCATAGTCTCATAAAAATCTGCGTAGTCCGCCCGCCTAGAAAGGGCGTCCGGGACCACATTCTCTGCACCCTTCACGTACTGAATTTTGAAAGGGGCAAACTGAGACAAGTACTCCATCCACCGCGCCTGACGGGGCGTCAAGTTAGGTTGGGCGAGCAGGTGCGTGAGGGGCCGATGGTCCGTGTGGATGATCAGCCGGTGGGGATCAAGGTCCCCCTGCTCGCTAATCGCAACGTCAAACTGAGCCCCGAGAAGATGATGGCGCCAAGTGTGACAGCAGTAGACCACAGCAAGAAGCTCCTGCTGATGCACCGGGTAGTTACGCTCGGCGGGGATCATGGTGCGGGAGATATACTCAACCGGCTGTAACCCCTGACCCTGGTCCTGCAGGAGGACGCCGCCAATCGCAACCTTGCTCGCGTCCGTGGCCACCACATAGGGCCTTGACGGATCCGGGATAGCGAGCACGGGTGCTGTGGTCAAGCTGTGCTTGAGGGCCTCGAAGGCCTGCTGGCACGGTTCCGACCAGACAAAGGGAACACCCTTCTTGAGGAGGGCGTTGATGGGGGCAGCTATTGTCGCGAAGCGGGGAATAAAGCGTCGGTAGTATGACGCGATACCCAAAAAGCTGCGCACACCCTTGACGTCGGTCGGGGTCGGCCACTGTTGGATGGAAGCAATCTTTGCGGGGTCCGTCGCGACGCCAGCGGCAGAGAGGGTGTGACCCAAAAAGGGCACGCTGCGTCCAGCGCGGACCTTGGCCTTAATTGCGGACCGAAAGATGCTCCTCTTCCATAATGCGCAACACTGTGTCGACGTCCTCTAAGTGATCCTCGAAAGTCTTGGAGTACACGAGGATGTCGTCCAGGTACGCGAGAGCGCATGTGCGCTTGTAGGACCACGGGGGCTTCACGCCCCTGT
Organism: Mesostigma viride; assembly: GCA_009746045.1. Classification (NCBI taxonomy): domain Eukaryota; kingdom Viridiplantae; phylum Streptophyta; class Mesostigmatophyceae; order Mesostigmatales; family Mesostigmataceae; genus Mesostigma; species Mesostigma viride. Next base: position 150,014 of record RPFO01000167.1, on the reverse strand, counting down.
TGGGGTCCTTGAGGTCACCGGAAACCTGCGGAAGATGCGCGGTTCCAGTGTACAGCCATACGCAATACGCAGCCATACGGGGCCCTTGTGTATGGTGTATAATACGCCATACGGGGTATAATACGCAAACCATACGGGGACTCTTGAAAATGCTGTTTTTTGCATGGTTCAGGGGGTTCTTCAACATTCTGACCAATCAGGCATGTTTTTTTTGTGTTCTTGCAACACCACTTGCCTTTATTTAACACATCATCACATAATATTGCCGTTGCCGTCGCTGCATGCCTACAAATACAAGCATTGTACATCTGTTGTTATTATAATAATGTCTGTAAATAGCACACGGTCAGTCGGCCAACTTGCCAAAAGTAATAAGACATTGTGCCAGAAACAGACATCTTGCCTACTCGTGGTAGGCCACCATGCAATATTGATCTACATGAAGCAAGAATCCATACGGGCTGCCAACAATGTGGCTAGCGTGCAGGATACCATGCATGCCAGCAACCCGACCCAGCTTCCCTAAACCATTAACACCTATGGTACGGTGGCTGGCTAGCAGCAGCCTGCATGGCTAAATAAGGCATTTATGTGCATCGCGAGTCACACCAAATACCCCGCAGCCTGCGACGTAATGCCTCCGGCGGCCTCTTGCACTCGCTCACTCTTGCCTCCTTCGCGTACGTAGCGCCCATGATATGGCGGGTGCTAGCCTTGCTCGGGTGGTAGAACCCGAGAATTCTGCATCCAAAAGTGTGCACGTCACTTAGCTTGTAGTTACCTGTCGGCTGCCCTTTCTTGTTGAGAGTCTGTTCTTTCACGATGTGTGTCCAGACAGTCTCGAATACGGCCTGCATCTCGTCGGCCCAGTCATCATCGTGTTCCATAGACCCACACCATCACCGTCGCTAGCCATGGTGCCTGGATGTCAATTGTGCTACGATTAAATGTTAGGTGCCAGATGCGCGCCCTTGTTGGCAGACAACATAACTTCGTCACCTAATTTCCTCGTCCTTCGTCTCCTAGACCCTAGTCCGACACGCAGCAATCTGCAGCAATGCACGTACAGTCGTACATGCACGGCCAGCTTGGCACCTGCATGTCGTTTATTTGTCGCGGAGTTCCAGGTCGCCTAGATACAGTCTAGTTCCGGCTCCACGTGCCGTCCAAAATGATGCCAGAAGCTACTTCGAACGCGGTTCATACGCAAAAAATACGCAAAAAATACGCAAAAAATACGCAAAAAATACGCAATACGCAAAAAATACGCAAAAAATACGCAGTGCGTATTTTTTTTCCCATTTCCATACGGAAATCTTGCGTATGGCGTATAATACGCGCCATACGGCGTATTATACGCCGTATGGCTGTTCACTGCGCGGTTCCCATGACAGGGCGGAGGATGTCGTTCACGAGCATCTGGAAGCTCGCGGGGGAATTGCACAAACCCATCGCGGCCACCCGAAACTGGTAATGCCCAAAGGGCGTGTTGAACGCCGTCTTGTGACAATCCTCCGGGGCGATGCGAAGCTGCCAGAAGCCATCCGCGCAGTCTAGGACTGTAAAGCACGTGGCTCCTTGGACGCGGTTGAAGATATCGTCGATGCGCGGAAGGGGGTACTTGGACTTTACCGTGATAGCATTGAGCTTCCGGTAGTCCGTGACGAGCCGCCACTTGCCCCCAGGCTTAGGGACCGGTAGCACACCAGCCGAGAAGGGGCTATTGCTAGGCTCGATGAGACCCCGCTCCAAGAGCGCCATCAAGATCTTCTTCAGCTCCACCAGCTCAACTGGACCCATGCGGTACATGGGGGAGGACGTGGGACCATAGCCCTCCTTCACCTGGATGCGGTGGAGCACTGAGCGGTGCGGGGGAAACTCCTGCTTGCTTTCGTCAAAGAGCTTCTCCCGTCGCGCTAGAACCGCGTTATAACGCTCCGTCTCCTCGGGTGTAAACCCCACGCCGATCTCATTAAGGAGAACCTCTATGTTGGAGAGGTCAAGACGGTACATGTAGTACTCCTTGCCTCGACGCAGCTTACTCTCCAGTGACTTGAGGCTCATGAGGATCTGCGAGGCGTTGCGGGGCTGGGTGACTTCCCGCTCGTGCGTGATGTTATGCACGTCGGGGCCCTGCACTTGGTATTCGCTGACAGGGCTCCAAAAGGAACCGTCAGGGAACCACACCACGCGACGCCGAATGCTAATGTCCACATCCTGCGCGTCCAGCCAGTCGATGCCGATGATGATGTCGGCAGCTCCCAGCGGTGCGACCGTGGCTGTGAGCTCCACAGGGATGCCTTGAATCACAGCCTTGATATCAACCCGACCAGGCGAGGGGCTCTTGCGACCATCTGAATAGGTCACATTCACCACTGTCGCATGTGGCCGGATGTCGTATCCTGCGCGACGCGCCAATGCCTCGTTGATGAACGACGTAGACGCACCCGTGTCCACCATGAACTGCACGTCCATGACCGGTCTTGTCCTTGAGGTAGGGGTCTAATGCTGATCCCGGTACAGCCAGACCTCCCCTAAACAGGAGCAAGTTGCGGGTACCAGCCGGAGTTGCGCGCGTAGGCTGGTCGGAGCTCGCTGCGCTACCCGTGGCCGGCTGCGTGTTTGGAGCAGAAGTCTCGCCCAAGGATGCATCCGCACTTGTATTCGCTACAAGCGGGGTGCGACTATCTACTGTAACGACTGATTCTGCGCCCACGCTGGTATTCGCTACCAACGGGGTGTCCTTATCTAAGCTGTCTATCTGCCCGACGTTATTGACTTGCGCTATCTTATCTACCTGTCCTACATCTACCTCTATCCGTGTAGGCAGGGACACTACGCACGAGGAACGGAGGGCCGGGAGACCGCCTCGTTCGACCGCCCGGTCCACTCTTCCCCCTCTACCTCATCCTCCTCGTCGCCATGCCCATAGCCGGCGACCGCCTTGCCATCCATAACCCCCGAGGCGCCATTACCCGAGTCCTGTTGCTGTGAGAACAACTCATTCAACTCGCGGTTCACCCGCTGGAACGAAGGACCCCATCAAGTTTCGTTTAAGTGGCCAGCCGGAGCGGCTGCTTAGGTTTTAGCGGGCAAGTGTTCGAAGCGCGTCATTGGTGAATTACTAGGGAACTTGGGTTTCCCCGCGAAACTCCAACCGCACGTTCAGATTTCCAAATCTCAAGTAAAGTTCGGCGCAACTTTCTGAACGGGGGCAGTTGACGAGCAGCATTCCTCCGGACGAATGAATTGCGTTCCATACTTGCGCAAAATTTTGAAAGGTAGCTTGCGTGCAGCCCTACTAAAATTTGCGCGCACGTTCAGATTTCCAAATCTCAAGTAAATTTCGGCGGAACATTCTGAACGGGGGTAGTTGGCGGGCAGCGTTCCTCCAGACGAATGAAATGCGTTCCATACTAGCGCAAAATTTTGAAAGGTAGCTTGCGTGCAGCCCTACTAAAATTTGCGCGAAGTGTGGGACTGAAAATTCGTAACGGAAACTTTTTGGTAGTTGCCGTCACTTCCTCTTGTGCAAACGTGTGGGAGTGAAAATTCGTAACGGAAACGTTTTGGTAGTTGCCGTCACTTCATTTTGCGCGAGTGTTGGGCTGAAAATTCGTAACGGAAACTTTTTGGTAGTTGGCGTCACTTCCTTTGGTTCGACTGAAAATTCGCTGAAATTCGCTGAATTCGTACCGTAGCCTAATTTTTAGTACCTCGAAGTGACGGGGCACCTAAAAATTTGCCCACAAGTACACTTGGCAGCGCGCTCACTGGGAAAAATTGTACAGCCGCTCCGGCGGGCCACTTGAACGAATTGTAATGGTAGCGCGGGGCGTCTGGTGCTGCGTGGGACGCTGCCGGGCGTCCTGCAACTTGGCTGCGCGCTCGCCCGCGTTGCGAGGCCGGTCTGGGCGCCGTGCTTGTTCCGGGCGCTTACCGAAGGCAGGCCCGGAGAAACGGGGTGACGTCTGCTCGTCGCCACGATCGCGATCCCGTGGTGGTCGCGTGCAGTCCTTCTTGAGATGACCGACCTCGCCGCACCGGAAGCATCGCGCCTTGGACGCATCGATTGCATTGACCTGGGGCGCTTCATACTCGCCGTCCTCCTGCTCGTGGTCGATAATGTCCTCAGAGGACCCATCTTGGTCCACCGTAGTGAAGTGGACGCGACGCGGTGCAGCACCAGCATGCCGATAGGTGACCGCTGCGCGGCGGCGTGCGAGCACATCTGACACCTTTAGAAGGTACTGCTGGATCTCGATCACATCCCACTGCTCCCACGGTATCTCAGCAAAGCACTTTAGCACCTCATCTAGGAGCTCCGGACTCAGCGCCTCAATGAACCGCGACCTAAGTTAACGTAAAGGATTTACGTTAGATGGATAGAGATTGTTACGCTCTTTCCAACGGCACCTTGAACGCCTCATTTGGTTAAGGAACGTAAAAGTTATGACGTTTCCTAGGCTGTGCCGACAGTACCCGGCGCGCCACTGTGGGCGCGTACGGACACAGGATGTACAAGTGTCACTTTGATAGTCCGCAGGACGTTGACAGGACTTGTACAGGACTTGATGGTCAATTGATAGGTAGGGGCGCTGTAGCGCGCCATGACCTATGAGACAATTGATGCTGAGCAGTGTACGGATAGGTCCACAGGACTAGCCGTATGGACAATTGATAGATCTGCGCGCCAAAGGCGTGCCAGAGTCTGTGTAATCAATTGATTGACAGTTCAGCTGTGACAGTGCAGCTGAATACTTGGACGCGTCCCTAACAACCTATATGTGTGACTTGGTCGCACCGGGACGCTAGTTCTTGCGTGCACGTTCTCTTAACCCCTAAATGGTCTGAGATCCTGCCGATAAATCGGCTGGATCTTCACAATTTTGCAAACCAGATGCCATCCAACCTACCCATATCCAATGGCTGTCCTTGGGGGCCAAGCATGTCCATGAGTTGCCCTTCGGGTTGGTATATCACAACCTCACATATATGCAGGGTAGGCCATATATAACTGCCGTCAAAGTCAGGGGGGTCAAGACGCGCGTTTTCAATTTTGGTAGAATGTGCATTTTGAATTATGTTATGAGACCTAGGCACCTACCACTTCAGGGATGATAAACAATTAGTTGCTGAACAGTTTGAGCCATTGGGGTCATCATTTGGGTGGGTATACCAGCAGTTACACCCAGTACAGCCCATAGGGGTACCGTTGGTAAAAAGCAACCAAGGGGGTAAGGGTGGGCATACTACCTACTAATATGGCCACCAACCATGCCAAACAATACATTTCCCTTCCACAATGATGGGGAAACATAACTGCATCATCACACTGCCCTTACATGGCACCTATGTGCAGGTGCTACCTTGTCCATGCACGTAGGTAACGTGGTACGGATACCCTACGCAAGGCATGCATTCTAGGAGGCAGCCACCAACAAACTAGTGATGTTGAGCCTATTTCAGCCTGCCCTAGCAAGGATAAACTAGGCCTAAGCTGCTATAGCTTGCCAGGTGATGGCCAGCACACCTGGTGGCACATGCTGTCAATGGGAAGCTTTTACTCACCAGTTACGTGCTTGATGATGCCACAGAGACCAGCCAACTGCCTCACACTCATGCAATATGTGTATGGGAAATGTATAACAAACATATATGGAGGTATTCAAACCCATACAGCCTCTAAAACTTATCACCATCACCCTGTGGCAGGTCAACTGACTGAGGGAAGCATCTAAGAAGGGTGTTTTAGAAAGGGGCCAGGCCAGGGTCAAGAAAGAGCATGAATAATGCAAAAAGAATGTGCTACACAAGCTAGAACGTATATATAAACGTCAAACATCGATAGGAAAACGATGCTTAAGCTTTACCAGGCATGGATGGCGTTACCTTGGCCCAGGCGGTGGCCGCAAAATGGCGCATTTCGGCACACCAAAGTTGTGCAGCATGGTCGCTGGATTCGGCGATTTCTGGCCACCCTTGCACGTTTACGACTAATATGTATCATAAAAAGTACAAAGAAACCGATATATCCTTTAAAATACGCCGGAAAGGTATTGCTGTCAACGTTTCTATCGTCCGGCCTGATCGCAGTTTTTTCCAGCAAGAACGCTGCCGACACCTATCAAATGGCATTCCCGCGAACCAGAAATTGGCCTGTATGATCTTTAGGACGTATAAAATCAATATCCTAAGTTTGGTCAGAAAATTCGAACGAAAACGTAAATGCCATGCGTGGGCGCAAGCCGCCATGGCCAGGTCGTCGTTTTCCGGAATGCACGTTGTACGTGAAAAAGTACCCTGACCCCTTGTACTTTGACCGGCCAGAACACCTCTATAACTTTGTCAGAAGTATGCAAACCCATATACCATGCTTTAGAGTATTTTATAAACTTTCGATCTTCTCAGCTAAACTTTTCCTAATTCTCAATAGTTTTCGCGGCATTTGGTCGCCCGAGAAGGGGCCGATGCATCGGCTGGAACTCGATTTTTGGCGGAAAATCGGCCGCAAGACCATTTAGGGGTTAATTGGCACTGCGACCCTGTCGCCTGTGCTGCGTGCAGTCTTGGAAGTGACGTGACTTACGTCTGTGTTCTTTATTCTTAATAAAGGCAACATTCCTGCAAGAACCATGGCGGAATTCAGGGCATTCACTCTCATACAACTCGTATTACACGCCTCGTTCCAAACATGCCAAATTCTGAAGAATTCCGAATTCCCGGTGATGAGGAGGTAGCCGCTCCGCCGGCTGATCCGTTACCAAGACCGGCTGCGCCATCGTGGCAACAACTACTTGACGAGGTCACGATATCGCTGGACGAACTCCATCGTCGGCAGCGCGCAGCTCTCCCATTGCTCGGGGATTTTCCCGAGGACCCCCGTTTGCCACAGCTGGTGCCGGCTATACGCGCGCCGTTGGACCAAATTCGCAACATTCTGTCGCAATTTACGATCCAGGTCCGTGGCGGTTTGCGGTCGGTGACCGAAGTCACCACTGCTATCGAGGAGCTGGACAACGCCATTTCCTCGCTGACCGGCTACCAGAGAAATTTGCAAAACTGGGCATCGACACGCACGGGGGGCGCGCCGGTGGTCACAACCAACTTATTTCAAGACCTCGCATTGCTGTCGCTGCTCACACGCGGCGTACGCAGTCGAGAACGCCAGGTTCTCATTAACCTGGTGGCTTTTCTCGCAGCTTTGCGAGAGTGGATTCCCGCAGGCTGGGAATTGCTGTCAATTTTTACTCATCCTCTGCGCCTCGTCGCGCGTCGGCGAATTGCAACTTTCGCGCCGGGGAACACACCGGTTTTGATACATACCGGCGCAGGTCCGGCACACACGCCGGAAATGGAGGATCCAGAGTTCACCTATGAGTACTGTGATTTTCGTGGCCTCGATTACTGAATAAATCGGCCCGTTTTCACGTACAAGTCGGCATTTTGTCGATTTTCAGCGGCGATTCGCGGGGGCGGCGGCGACACCGGCGCAGGCGGCAATTGCGACAGTTTTGTACATACTTTATTCTGCTGCTTTGCTGAGGTGTTTTTGAATAGCTTGTAGTGCAGAATGGCAGACGGGCGCCGTAGCAAAGGTGCCCCAGCCAGTGGGAATAATGGTGGTGCTGGTAGTGGGACAGCTCACGTAGATGACGTGGGTGTCACCGGGGAAATTACCAATGTACATCACAACCCTAATAATACACAAGCTGTTCTTGGTTATGATCTCACTACCCAGGGTTTGCTTATTGTGAATCAACTGCAACCTGTCACGTCAGACACAAAGCCCAAGCAGGCTGAGGAGTTTGTGGAGGGGCTAGAGGGGTTTCCAAGTTTGTACGGTGGTACAAACTATTACCAGATCTGGATAGGTAGCCAGACTTTTGGCAAGTGTACAGATCAGATAAAGGACCTCACTAGAGAGTGTAAGAAGGCCAACAAGGCCTGGTCCAGCTACGTGGCAGAGTTAAAGGAGCTGCTAGAGGATCAGAGGAAGAAAGTGGGGATCCATTGGCAGGATAAATACCAGGGGTGGGAGGTCAAGGGGACCTGATCCAGAACTTCCTTAACTATTGTAAAATGGTTGAGGAGGGCAGGGCTCACGGCTTTAATGTTGCTGACAACATAGCCCTGACAAACTGGCTCAAGGTTTCTGGGCTGGACAAGGCTACACGTGGCTCCTTAAAGGTCATGTGTGCCCCACACTCAACCCTCAAGGCCTACAAGGTCATAATCAAACAAGCACTCGAGGCAGAGGAGCTGTTTGAGGGTGGAGTGCCAGCAGTGAAGGCTACCCAGGCAGGTGGGCGTACCCAGGGTGGCTCCAAATCGTCTGAGGCTGACAGAAGCCAAGGAGGGCGTAGGGGCAACCACAACAAGCGGAAGGCCAATCATTCACCCGACCCTGACGGGAGGTCACACTCCAAGTCGGTGTTCAGGCGGGTGGGTGGTCAGCCCAAGCAGGGCAACGCGTCTGACAACGGGGGCAGTGGCCAGGGCAAGTCAAAGATACAATGCTACCTGTGCAAGGGGTGGGGGCACATCAAGAAGGAGTGTCCCAGCTTCAAGAAGACCCAGGGCCAGGGCAGCAACAAGAATAACAACAACAACAACAAGAAGAACAACAACAAGTCCCAGGCAGGCCAGCCTTCAAAGGGCAGTCAGCAAGAAGACAACAAGGAGCAGTGACTGTCTGAGGCAACCCCTACACACCTTAATTCACCCAGGGGGAGGCCAGGTGCTCCAATGCAGATTTTATATCTGGGCAACAAGAGGGTGATCTCCAGGTTCAGGGTGGCCCCAGGTCACCTGGAGAGGTACAGGTTCCTATGAAGACGTCCTTGACAGCTGATGCAGCTGTAAGAATGTCTGACCCCATGCATCCTCGTGCTGGGCACGAGGGTGGACCTCTCATTTTGAGAGAAACCAATGTACAACCACAGAGGGGTGTGAAGGCCTCTGGTGGTATGCATGTGGTCCCTGCTGGCGGTCCAGGTGTTGGGCATGAGCAGGGTGACTCAGGCTCTGAGTCAGAACAGGATGGAAGTCAGCATGGTGATGCTGGACAACCTGACAGCACAGTCCTGACTGTGCCAGGGACTGCTTCCTCTGTGTACCAGGAGTTGGGTGCCCGAATCCACAACATGTTTGGGCATGCCACTTCTCTGTCAAACAACTTTGCCTTCCGTATGGGCAGGGCACCCCTTCTCAAGGCGTGTCAGCAAGCTGCCTCACGGTGTAAGTGCCAGTTGTCCTCCAACAAGCCCAGGAAATCACATGCCAAAGCTCTACCTCAGAGCATTGGTGATCTGCAGTGTGATATCCAACACATCAGGGGCATGCAACTGTTGGTGTGCGTGGACAGGTACACAAAATACAAGGTGCTGGAGCATTTACCTTCTATGAAGAACAGGTACTTGCTGGCTGCCCTGCAGAATGTAAGAGCCAAGTTTCCTACCACAAGGATCCAGGTGGACATGCAGTTTCAGCATCTCAAGGGTGATCCTACCCTTCCTGAGTTGCTGGTTACACCTAGGGAGGCTCATGGGCAGCAGGGTGCTATCGAGAGGGCAATCCAGGAGGTCAAGAAATTGATCATCTCTGAAGACTGGGTACCCTTGTCTGCACCTGCACTTGTCAGGAGTGCATGGCTGAGGAACGTGGAGCAGCAGCTGAACAGCAGGGTTAACTTCTACTATGATGGAGTTGCTGTCAGCCCAATGGGTCTATATCATGGCCTGTGCCCACCACATGTGCTGGAGGGCTGGAAACATGCTGCACATGTCACCTTTGCCAAGCTGAGGGAGAAGGACCGGGGTTGGAAGATGCTGGAGCCACAAGTGGGTCAGAAGGTCCTAGCTTGGAAGGAACCTAGCCTTTATGGCAAACGTGGTAGCTGGAGTCCTGGGGTGGTTACCCAGGTTGATGAAGCTAGCCACGCATGCTTGGTCAGCATGGAGGACGAACCAAAGCATGTGCACCGGCTGAGTTGGTCATATGTCAAGCCTAACCTGATGAATGAGGGCAGTCAGGCACAAGGCTCACAGGATCTGCAGGATTTTCAGGTCCCAAGTGACATCACTGACGCAACGACCACATCTGTTGCAGGGGAATCTGTCAGCCCTGGCCAGGTTGCAGAGGTACTTGTTGAACAGGCTGCAAGGTCAACAGCTGGGGAGTCAACTGTCAAGCCCAAGGCACTAACCAAGCCCAGGGGGACAAGTTTGGCTGGATTGATTGGGGCTCTACAAAGAGCCAAGAAGCAGCCCAAGGTAGCCAAGCTCAGGTGGCATGGCAATCTGGGGCTGGACACTGCCTTAGAGGTAGACACTAATTCTCAGGTTTCCATCATTGGGACCAGGGCTGCAGCAGGGTACAGCATGACTGAACCCAGCTATCAGTTTGTGTCTGACTTCAGTGGCGGGGTACACGTGAAGGTACTGGGTGAGGTATCTATTCCTATCCTTGGACAGGACACTGCTTTTTGTGTCTTGGAGGGCTATCAGGACCTGCTCTTCTGGGGCAGAATTTCCTATGCCAGGATGGGGTAGTGATCACGTCCTCTCTCCTGACTAAGGAAGGGGCTGGTCAGGTCCCACTGATTAATTTCAGGACCACTCACCTATCACGTGCAGTAACCAGGACGGTTAAGCGTGTGCAAGTGTGCCAGGGGCAGGAGCCCTTGGTTGATGACCTCATATTGCCAGCTGCTAGTCATCCAAGCAGTTTGGGCATTGGTCCTCACTCACTTGCTGGACACAGCCCTATCAACTACCAAGGCCTGGTGAAGCTCATGTCCTCTCCCATTATGTGTCCCCAGGTCACACTGGGTCTGATTAAATCTGGGGAGGACTGGATCTCCAAGAAATGCGTGGAACCTGTCAATGACCTGCCTCCTGCACGACGTCTACTCAAGCTCAAGTTTGTCATCAAGATGAAGGAGGTGGACGGGGTCAAGGTACCACATGTCAGGCCAGTGCTGAATGAGTTCAAGGGTACTGGTGAGTGCACTGCTGAGGAGTTGTATACCCCTGGCATGTTGCATGACACTTGGAGGCTGCTGCTGTGTGTATTTCTAGGCCTTCTCAACAAGGGCTTGGACTATGGCTCAGTGGTGGTAGACTTCAAGAGGGCATTTCTGGAGGGGGATGCAGATGTGGCACAGGAAAAGTGGGAGGGCAAGACGCCTTTCTATGTCAGGGTGCCTGCTGTATGGAAAAGGGACATTCACACTGAGTTCCTTAAAATCCTCAAGGGCCTGGAGGGCCTGAGGTCAAGTCCAATAATCTGGAGGGAGACTCTCAACCGTTTCCTGAAGGAGCATTGCAACTTGAAGGTCTCTCCTGTAGACCCCTGTCTGTTTCTGGGGCAATGGGAAGGCCTGCCAGTGTATGCTTCGCTGCACGGGGATGACCTACATCTGATAGCTCCCACGTCGTGGCTTAAGGAGCTGATCTCCATCATTAAGTCCAAGTTTCCTCTGGGTAGGGAGCAATGGCAGGTGGAGAATGAGCCTCTGCTGTTTGTGGGCATGGAGGCCACACTGGTGAAGAAGGGGGGGAGTGGCGTATGCTGCTGGTGGGGGGCAATGATTATCAAGAGACCCTCATTAGCAAGCTTCCTCCAACCATCACACAGGCACTGTGTCCTATGGTCAGGGGCATGGTTGCTTGGGTGGCAGGCATTTCCAGGCCAGACCTTATGGTCATAGCCAGGTTGCCTGATGACATGCTGGTGGAGCTAGGGTCTGCCAAGGTGGCTGATCAGGTCAGGGCTTCATCTGGCATTCTGTTGTCTGCAGTGGATTTATCACAACCCATTTGCATGGAGCTGTATGTGGATAGCTCAATGGACAGCAGGCAGGTCTCCAAGGTCAGGGGCAGGGCTGCAGGGCTCTTTGTGCTCAGACAGGAAGGCCTGGGGAGTTTGGTGAGCTGGTTTAGTCGCCTGCACAAACGGGTGGCTGTCAGCAGTGATGTGGCAGAATGCAGGGCTATTTGTGAAGGCATTCACACAAGCCTTTATCTGAAGGAGTTGCTTCATCAGATGACTTCTAACACTCCTTGGCCACTTCAGGTTACCACTCTTCTAAAAACAGACTCCATGGGGATGGTGCAGTTTGTGCACAGGCAGATGGCCAGAAGTAGGGACTTGGATTATCTCCTTCTTAAGGAGTTGTCCTCCTTGGCCAATATTGAGCATATCCCTGGGGTTGACAATCCTGCTGATGCTTTGACCAAGCTAGTGCAGAAGGCAGCAGTGCAATACAAGGTTCTTCAGTCTCTGATGGACCCATCTCAGCAAGCTGTCTAAGCTGGTGCCTGGTTATAGGGCATTGGAGAGCAGATTGTGTGGTAGTGTCAGCATTGTGACTGGCATAATACCTGTATTTTAGTCTGTACTAAGGCTCATGGACCATGGTACACTCACTCTGATTTTAATCAGGATACAGCCAGGTTTTGGCTGGGGTTCATGCTGTTGACTACACAAGGTTGACAGGTCCATTACAGACCATGTATTCTATTTTAAAAGAAATGTATATTTGTACATACTTCTCACAATGGTCTGGGAACCTTTATTCTGGGGTTTATAGGGCGGGGTTCGATTCCCTGGTATTATGTTTCTACAAGCTGGCCTGTTCAGGTGTTTGCCTGTTCAGACTTCCCTAGTTCCCCAGGGCAGGATTTAATTGTTGCCTATGTGTTTCATTTTGTCATTTGTTTGCTGTGGCAGTTTACCATCTGGCAAGTAGACGGGCGCCGTAAGACGGGCGCCAATAGACCCCTGTTGAGAGAATGACAGGCAAACTATTGTAATACGCCTTACTTTGTCAAGTGGTATTTTAATTGTCATGGATTTATTGTACTTATATTGAATATGTACTGGGTTTTATGGGATTAGTATCTGGGATTAATGTAACTCACCGCCAGAAGGTCATTGTACTGGAGGCTCTACCGAGGTGATGGGATTAATTCCTGGAGAAGACCTCATAGAATTAACCTGTATGTATTTAATTTTGTGTGCTTCTAATATCTGGTGGTACTCTGTAATGCCACTTCCATAGGTTTTTATCCATTTCTCATGGAATGGTTTTCCCTGTGGCAGATCTGTTTCTTTTCCAGTTCCTTAAAAGAAAAGGCTGGGGGAATGGCAATGGCCATTAAAGACATCTGTTCAAGCTTCAAGCTGGAGTGAAGGACATTTCAAGCTACTTCAAGGGTCCCTGGCAGGGGATGTGATCCCTAAAGAAAAGAAGGGATTGGAGTTAACGTAAAGGATTTACGTTAGATGGATAGAGATTGTTACGCTCTTTCCAACGGCACCTTGAACGCCTCATTTGGTTAAGGAACGTAAAAGTTATGACGTTTCCTAGGCTGTGCCGACAGTACCCGGCGCGCCACTGTGGGCGCGTACGGACACAGGATGTACAAGTGTCACTTTGATAGTCCGCAGGACGTTGACAGGACTTGTACAGGACTTGATGGTCAATTGATAGGTAGGCGCTGTAGCGCGCCAGGACCTATGAGACAATTGATGCTGAGCAGTGTACGGATAGGTCCACAGGACTAGCCGTATGGACAATTGATAGATCTGCGCGCCAAAGGCGTGCCAGAGTCTGTGTAATCAATTGATTGACAGTTCAGCTGTGACAGTGCAGCTGAATACTTGGACGCGTCCCTAACAACCTATATGTGTGACTCGGTCGCACCGGGACGCTAGTTCTTGCGTGCACGTTCTCTTGGCACTGCGACCCTGTCGCCTGTGCTGCGTGCAGTCTTGGAAGTGACGTGACTTACGTCTGTGTTCTTTATTCTTAATAAAGGCAACATTCCTGCAAGAACCATGGCGGAATTCAGGGCATTCACTCTCATACAACTACCTATATTCGGTCCAGGTCAAGTCCTCAAGGCGAGCCGAGAATGCTTCAAACTCTGTCAGAAACTCGCGGAACGGTGTGGTGCCTTGGCGTAGCTTGGCAAAAGCCAGACGCTCGTGGAGCTTCCAGTCAGGGGGCACCAGCTTGCGCTCAATGCGCTCTAGTAGCTCCTCTACTGTGCGAGGGTACAAGCGCGACGCGACACTCTCACAGTTGAGTATGCCGACCACTGAGGGATCCATGCAGTTGGTGACGACGTAGGAAATAAGAACCTCGGTAGCTAGCTCCCACCCATTGTGGTTGCACCACGCCCAGTAGATCTGTACCCACATACGCGTCCATTCGTCGATCTCGCGAGGGTTCATAGTCGCGCGCAGCTTGGGCACTGGTTTAAAGTCAGGCATGGGCGGCGCCTTAAACGCGTCGGCCCGAGGTCCGCCCACTGCGCGATATGGCGGAACGTTAAAGATCGACAACGAGTCATCTGCCGATGCAGGCGCTGACCTAGTCGCGCTGCGTTGTAGCCAGACCGACGAGGGATGCGCGTAGCCAGGATCACTGGGTGCCATGCGACTCAAGTTGAGGTTATTGCCATGCGACACGCTCAGCCGCGCAGGACCGGCTGCTGGGACATTGCGCGCCGGATGGGACGACGCGGGCCTAGCCTCATCGTATACCGGCGGTGGAACCCTAGCCTCGTCCTGGGTCCACAGCGATGTCGCATTGGACTGCAGGTCACTGCCAAAAGAAACCCGTCGACCGCTCGCCCAGGGATGTTGTAATCGTTGGGCACGTTGCGCGTGATAATAGGTCGCGTTCTGACTAAGCGGACCATACATCTGCGACCCGGTCGGCTGGCTTAGCGGCGGCTGCTGCTGCTGCAACGGCGGAAGCTGCTGCGGCTGCTGCCACTGTTGCTGCTGCGGCGGCGGTGGCTGCTGCTGCTGTACTGGCTGCTGCTGCCACTGCTGCGGTAACGTCTGTTGCTGTTCCGAATGCTGCTGTGGGGACTGCACTGGGTGCTGCTGCGGCTGCCCGGGCGGGCGTAGCTGCGGCTGCACTGACTGGTGCTGGGCTGCACTCGTGGGATTCGATCTAGGCCGGGTCTCATCACCTGCCCGTTCCATCAGCTGGTTATACTCAGCCTGCATTCGCTGCGGCTGGTATTCCTCGCTATTATCCATCCTATCCGCTCCTCGTGGCCTTCGCGGCTCACGGGAGGTACTAGCCAGCTCACCTGGGTGACCTACAGGGCTGCCTTGCTGGTAGGACGAGCCCTGTTGTGATACCTCCTGTACTTGGTACTCTGGGCTGCCCTGCCTATCCAAGTCTGCATCTCCCTCCTCGGAATGACTCCTAGTCGTGCCGCGCACCTTCTTTTTACCCCGCGGCATGTTTACCAGTACCACATCCACAAGAGAAGGAAGGAAGGAGAGAGGAAGAAGGGGGAAAATGCCATGCACATGCCCACAAGCAATCAACCAAGCGACTGCCCTACGTTATACTGCTAATGTAGCTATTATATAGTAAGCTATAATTAGTACTCTACTCCTCTAGAAACTAGGTGGCTGCCTAGGTGGGGTGCTGACAGTGAGTTGGCTGAACGTGACGGTGACAGCCTGTGTGTCCCCCGTCCTGCTCTCTACTGTTGCACTATTGGGTGCACAACTACGGCCCCTAGGCATTGGGCGAGTCCTAATCTCCTGAGGTGGTGCCTCTACGTGCAAACCTACTGGACGTGTCATGTATTCCTGGATAAACCTATCTGCTTCCCATGCTGTCTTGAATCCCTTAAAGATAGCCCTATGCCTATCCACTATATAGCTCTTGCAGTCTACCCAGCTATAGAAAATACCTACTTTCCCTGTGCCTCCATCATGTGCCACAGCATAGTAAAGTTGCCTAGATACATCACTATCCCAACCCCCAAGTCCATTATTATATCTATTATTATTTCTATTATTACTATTAGCCATCACACACGTTGTCTATTGCCAGCAGACAGAGATAGAAAAGAGAAAGGAACCTTTTTTTTACCTCTAGTGTGTGACCTGTCACAGGGGTGGGATGCCAACTGGCTCTAATCTAATCACTATCACAGAAATCAGGAGCTTCGCGCCCCTAATTCCATACAAGAGGGTAGCCTCCGTGATAACTGCCCGCCTTTTCGCAAGGACGAAGCCACGGAAACCACCCTACCAGCGCCACAGCTTTCGCAGCCAGGACGCTAGTCACAATACGTCACAGAAACGACAAATTCACAAACAAAACAACAAGGATGGGCGCACATCCTACGCGTTGCAGGTAAGAGAGTCGGAGCAAAGCGGTTGGCTGCAAGCTACTACCACATACTGCATGACAAAACGTACCTTGGCGTTGCGCAGCCGACTTTCCTCCCTAGCTTGTGGCGCCGATTCCTTGTAGTGGTGCAGAGCCGAGCTCCCCGTCGGTGCCCAGTCGACAGGTGATGCTTCTAAGCCCTACACTATGACCGCCCTTTCAGCTAGACGATGCCGCCTTTCACCACAGCCAGCTGCCCAGGCTGGCGGGTCGAACTCGGCTTTCTATCTCACTAAATATTGGGCCGGTCCAGCTCAGGCCCTGCGCTATTAAGAATGCACCTAGCGGCTTAAACACAAGGGCTCTTCGCGAGCACCTGTGGAAAACCTCTAGAACTACCTCCGATACCAGTGTTACGTCCTGTGCCGGACGGTGCGAAAGATCTAATCTAGTATAAGGTGCAGTTTAATAAGCCGGCATAGCCGCGCATCCGCGTACCGCGATAGCAAGCAAAGATCGCAGTAAATTGACTAACTGAGCAGCGGTTTGTCCTCAGCTAGGCCTTATAGCATGATTAATTAATCTAGCTATATAACACGGCATGTCATGAGGCAAATGGCATCCGGATTAGTGCCCCCTGGTCTGAGAGAGTCGTCAACACTCGTTTCATTAATCATCAAACCAAAAAGAGAGGGAGTCCATCGTCCACAGACCAATTTCACCTAGCTGCGCTACCAAGCTGGCAAGTTGGTGTGCAGGCGCGCCAGTTAGGTTAATATTGTGCGGAAACCTTTTTGCCACTTGGGCTACTCAGGTTCCGCACAATATTACCGGCGATAACCACTCGCCGGACACTCAAGTTCACGACGTCGTGAACTTGAGTGTCCGGCGAGTGGTTATCGCCGGTAATATTGTGCGGAACCTGAGTAGCCCAAGTGGCAAAAAGGTTTCCGCACAATATTAACCTAACTAAAACCTAGCCTCTTGGGGCGAGGACGAATCACTAGGCTCGGAACACCCGTATGCATGAATATGATCGAATATAAGCATCTCGTTGGTGCAAATATCGATATGAATATGATCGAATATGAGCATCTCCTTGGTGCGCATATGATTAGAGCCGGGTGCCAAATCGGAACGAATTATTCCCCAAATAATCCGCTTCCGAGTGGATTCGAACCTGCGCCCCGCAAGGATCCAGGTCTTAGTTAGGTTAATATTGTGCGGAAACCTTTTTGCCACTTGGGCTACTCAGGTTCCGCACAATATTACCGGCGATAACCACTCGCCGGACACTCAAGTTCACGACGTCGTGAACTTGAGTGTCCGGCGAGTGGTTATCGCCGGTAATATTGTGCGGAACCTGAGTAGCCCAAGTGGCAAAAAGGTTTCCGCACAATATTAACCTAACTAAGACCTGGATCCTTGCGGGGCGCAGGTTCGAATCCACTCGGAAGCGGATTATTTGGGGAATAATTCGTTCCGATTTGGCACCCGGCTCTAATCATATGCGCACCAAGGAGATGCTCATATTCGATCATATTCATATCGATATTTGCACCAACGAGATGCTTATATTCGATCATATTCATGCATACGGGTGTTCCGAGCCTAGTGATTCGTCCTCGCCCCAAGAGGCTAGGTTTTAGTTAGGTTAATATTGTGCGGAAACCTTTTTGCCACTTGGGCTACTCAGGTTCCGCACAATATTACCGGCGATAACCACTCGCCGGACACTCAAGTTCACGACGTCGTGAACTTGAGTGTCCGGCGAGTGGTTATCGCCGGTAATATTGTGCGGAACCTGAGTAGCCCAAGTGGCAAAAAGGTTTCCGCACAATATTAACCTAACTGCGCCGACATGCGCGCCGATCTTCCAGATACTGCCGTCAAGCCCCAATAGGTTCTGTCTGACGTATAGGGCCGGTCCGGCCCCTAGAAGATCTCGTACTTCTGGCTAGGCCCAAAATAACTGGTCCGCAACATACAAAGTACCAAATAAACACACACAAGTCCCGAACTTAGGACAAATTCCCAACTGAAAGTCCCGAACTGAGTCCTATAGTCCGGCGGACTATGAAAGCGAGCTATCGAAAGTCCCAAACGAATAACAAATGACTTTCGACTTATTTATTGAAGGCATTGTTACGCCCATACAAAGGTCTGGGCCGTAACAGGCATTAATAGGAACATAACTCCGTTGGGAGTATATGTAGCACATAGCCCAGAGACACCACCCTTGGTCTGGCCGGCCCCCAGCGGCTTGGCCAGCCAGGGCGGCACATTCTGACCTGGCCTGGCCCCGAGGGCATTCCCAAAAGGGTAGGGAAACCTGTCACGAACTACGTTCAGATGTTGCTGGACGACCTAGTGGTCCCAGCCCAGTTTGAGCACCGCATCCACTCTCTGAATGTCGGGTTTTCTCAGCGTAGGTCATTAGAGTCTTTGTATCACGGTATGCCTCGTATTTCGGACGAGATTAGGCAGCGTAGGATAGCATTTGTAGGACATCTTGCTCGCACCAGCCAGGTCGACACCGCCCTTGGTCTGGCCGGTCCCCAGCGGCTCGGCCAACCGGGGCGGCATATCTTGACCTGGCCTGGCCCCAAGAACATTCCTAAAAAGGTAGGGAAACATGCCATGAACTATACCCAGATGTTGCTGGACGACCTAGTGGTCCCAGCCCAGTTTGAGTACCGCATCCACTCTCTCTCCCGTCTTTGGACTGCCATGCAGGACAAGACGCGGTGGAAGAAGATTGTCAAGGCGCACACGCCAGCCCCTGTGGGCAAGCCGCCTCCCCCCAAAAGGAGGAGCCGTTTTGATGAGTAGCGTAGATAGGCTTTTCTAGACTAGATATAGCTTAGAGTTAGGTTAGATCGATTACGCGGCTTCCTCCACACCACCCATCCAACCTGGAATATGTGCTACATGATCTCCCAACGGGGATATGTTATAATTTAATTTTAATTTAATTTAATCCACTCTCTCTCCCATCTTTGGACTGCCATGCAGGACAAGACGCGGTGGAAGAAGATTGTCAAGGCGCACACGCCCGACCCTGTGGGCAAGCCACCTCCCCCCAAGCGGAGGAGGCGTTATGATGAGTAGTGTAGTTAGGATTTTCTAGATAGCTTAGAGTTAGGATAGTTCGATCACGCGGCTTCCTCCACCCCATCCATCATGGAATATGTGCTACATGATCTCCCCACGGAGGCATGTTATAATTTAATTTAATTTTTTTGAATAGCCCAGAGAAGGGGCATTAAATTAAATTAAATTAAATTAAATTATAACATGCCTCCGTTGGGAGATCATGTAGCACATATTCCTTGATGGTGGTGGAAAGGAGAGAGCCGCGTAATCTAACTATCCTAACGCTATTCTACCTAGTCTAGAAAAGAGCTAGAGCGTGGCATCTCAGCAGAAAGCAGCTCTCTGCATGGGCACAGCATAACTAAATAAAGCTAGGCATCATCTGGAGTGTGGCACATCATAGGCACACATGTACATGGCTAAATGAGACTCGTGAGTCAGCTGGTATAGAGCCTGCCAGGAGGCTTACATGTACATGGCCACGGTCTATCTATTCTGCACTACTACTGCTGTATTCCCCTAAGCTGGGGCGTCTGGAGTCGTTGGGGCCGCGGGGGTCGCCTGCCAGGGCTTGTGGCCGACGTAGATGGCCGCCCCTTCCAGTACACCGGCTGCCCCGCCTTGGTCTGCCGGAGCTGGAGGTAGGTCGGCCATAGCTCCCGTCGCCGTTGTTGCTGCGCCAGGGTCAAGTCCTCGTCAAGGGTGAAGACAGTCTTCTCGAGCCGCTTGCGGCGTCGGAGAAAAGAAATCTTGTCCGCCAGGTGAGAAGGAGCGGGGGAGCCCCTGCCTTACCCCGCGCGCGGGGAAGGCGGTGGGCGACCAGCTCAATCTCACCAGTAAGGCCCATGCGACTAAGAATTTCTCTCTCAAACGCGCGTGCAAGCTTCTCGGAATTCTCACCTTCCTCCATGTCGAAGTTCTTGACAATGACGTTAAGGCTGCGCTTGGCGAGCTCGGCCTCCTCGCGGAGGTCGAGCGTCTGCTGCTGGAGCTGTGCTGCGACGGCGGAGGTGGTGGAGGTGGCGTGCTGCTTAAGCATGTCCGCCCAGGTCGGGATGGGAGGAGCATCGCCGGCCAGGCCAGCCGGGGCTGGCTTGGCGGCAATGTCCTTCACCGCCTGGGCGGTGAGGCCTGCGGTGTTTTGCAAGACCTCGATGGCCGGCGATTGCATTGTCCTTAAGGCGCTGGTCAATGTCGCGGAGCTGGGCGGTGTTGGAGTCGGAGGGGGGGGGGGGGGGGAGGCGAGGAGGGTGGCGGTGGCGGTGGCGGTGGCGGTGGGGATGGTGGGGAGCTCAGCAGCCAGCTTACGACGCAAAACTTGCATTTCGCATGCAAGCGAGGGGCGTCACGTGCTATGAGAGGTGGTGGAGGAGGGTGAATTCGCCCAAGGGGGCGGGTTGCCAGAGTTCCGCGGAAGAACGCTTAAGGATGGAAAAGAGGGCGGCAAGCTGAAGGCGCGGTCGCGACCAGCCAGACAGGTCACCTACGCGGAACTGAAACTGGCCGTCAGACTGGCTGCGGAAGCATTTGTGGCGGTGGAGGCGCTGGCACAGGTCAAGAAGGGAGGCATACGACCCAATGATAGAACAGGAGCTCCAGCATCCGGATGCAGTGTTCCATTATACGGCGTATTATACTCTATAATACGGTATAATACGCGTTATATAAGGTCGAGCGGATAATTTTTATCCGTTTTATACGATTTGCGTACTTTTACGTATAATACGGCGAATAACACGTATAAGCGCGCGTATAATGGGGTTTTCGCGCTCATCGGAGGTCCGGCAGCCAAAGTTTTCGTGCGGGAACCAAGGCGGGAAGGAAGGGAAGTTAGAAACACTATACGGAAACCATCCACTGGTTGACATTTGGCGACCGTGAGACACAAGGATCTTGCAAGCAAGCTACACTGTAGCATGGCAAGTTGGCAACCCTCCATGCTGTTTAGGTCTCTGCCCTTGCCTCTCGGGCAGCCATCAGTGCACCGAATATTGAAGTCATACAGAAAACTGACTGGTACGAGAGCATGGCCGCTTTATGTAATTTTCAACTGAAATTTTGTAGGCATGATCCTTAGGTCTGGAAAAGCTTATATCCTTGGCTAGGCAACGTTTGGATGTGCGCAGATGTGTCTCGACCTTCTGCTCGATGCGGCAACCTCGTTTCAGCAACCAGGTGGCGACCGTGCATGTGCTAACTGTTGATAGGCGGGTCAAAATGCCCCTACATTTGAACGCGGATAGATGTTTCACGTTATTCCTTACATGATTTATAAGCGACGACGGCCAGGAAAGGCTCGCAGCTACGTCCATCAGCTAGGTGGGCATGCTGGCTCCGTCAAGAAATTAGAAAGGTAATATGCGGTTTTGATCTGGTACGTGCTATCCTGTTCACGTGTTCATTGTACTGTATCAAGTTGTTGGGTGGATTGTAAAATAATCGTAGACCCGTAATGGAGGTTTTCTGCTTGTCTTTTGGCTGCTTTACTGCCTCTACGCATTATTGGCTTGAGATGCATGGTTGGGGAATACCACTACGACATGCAGATTTTGGACCAGATTTGTCTGCTATTAGCTCATTATGCTGCATCGAAAGCAGTGTAGTGCTTGGCATTGTTTGTAAATATGATAATAAACTTGATAACGCGATGTTTTTTCTTGCTAAAAACATCTCGAAACAAGTGGTTTTCTGGCCAGATCTAGCCACTATTTCTTGTTTTGCTCGCCAAAGTCAGCCTTCTTCTTTTGTGCTCCTCATGCATACAAGAAACATGGAGATGCCCAGGACCTGCTTGCATGGAAGCATAGCCATCTTCTTTTGCTTTTTTCATCTTTCCATTTCATGTGGCGTTGTTTTTTAGGGTATAATGCATAGGTAATCTAGCTCCTCGTGAACCCCGGTTTACACGTCCAGTGTTTCCAAGCACTGCTTCGAGCAGTGGCAACCCATGTATCATGTGTAATTTAGTGTCAGAAACATGTGGACTGCTTGAAATGATATCAAAATGCATGAAACAACCCCAAAAACGATGAAATCCAGTATTCGCGTATAATTTCGTATAATACCGTATTATACCGTATTATACCGTATTATACATTATACGGACCCCGCGCGTATAACCGCGTATTGCGTATAATGGAACTCTGTCCGGATGTGTGGCTTGTCGAAATAGCCGGGTCTGTTGACGTCGAAGGTGGAAAATAACTCGTCAACGTCAAAGTCGACATCAGACCAGCTAGGTTCGGTTGGGCGGCTGCGTTTGGGCTCGGGCGAGGCTGAAGGCGAGGCAGGAAGCCCGCCGGGAGGGGGCTGGGCGACCACCAGTGCGCGACTAGTGTCACCGCTGCCTGCCGGACCTGAGGGCGAAGCTGCAGCCGGAGCTGCAGACGTATTTTCATTGCCGAGCGCAGCCGTCAGGCTGCGTTGCGTCGATGGGCGTTTGCTCGTCGTATATTGCGTAATAGCGTCGGAAAATTATATCAGCATGTGCGTCTTAGAAAGACGAAGCGATTGTGATATTCACGACTAAATTCGTTTCTCAAACGTGAAAGTTATGAGCTCCGCCGTCAGCCATGGCTACCTCGTGGCTCGTGGCTTACAGCTGGGCATAGCTTGATAGATCATGGGGATGCAGGTGCCCGTGGGGCACCTACAGTAGAGCAAGTGTTGTTTACATTCCCACCCTTGCAGGAAGTAGCCTAGAATGTATTATAGGCTCATATTATGCCCCTCCTCCTCGACCACCGCGGCCCCAGCGACTCCAGCAGCCCCAGCCTAGGGGAATACAGCAGCATGCAGTAGTGTAGAATAGTTAGACAGTGGCCTTGTACATGCCCGCCTACTACAGGCACTATACCACTGAGCTGAGGCCTGGCATTTTTAGTCATGTACATGTGTGCCTATCATGAGCCACCCTCCATGCAGATGATGCCTAGCTTAATTTTATTATGCAGTGCCCATGCAGGGAGTCACTCTCTGCATGCTGAGATGCCATGCCCTAGCTCTTGTAATAATTCTGATTTCTGATTTGGCACGCCGCAAAGGTGAAAACCGGCCATTTGCGTTCAGTGCCGGTCCGCGGAAAACGCGGAAAAACGCTATCTGCAAATGAATCCAGGCCGGAATCGAACTGGGGACCTCTCGCACCAATTTTGCTGACTATAAGACGGACGTCTCCGGATCCTAAGGCATCGCCAACTGACACCTACAGTCATCCGCAAAAGTTCTCCTTTCCGGGGCGGTGATGCTAGCCTTTCGGATTTGGTACTAGATAAATCATTCGAGATCTACGTGTAGGAGTACTACACACGTGTCTGTGCACACCCGAGACTTGTATAGCCATGATGATCTTTCCCCACATGACATGCTCCCCCGGCCTTAGCTGGGCATAGCGTGATAGATCATTAGGGTGCAGGTGCCTTAACTAATTAATTAGGAACATAACTCCGTTGGGAGTATCTCTAGCACATATCCCTGAGATTAGGCAGCGTAGGATAGCATTTGTAGGACACCTTGCCCGCACCAGCCAGGTCGACACCACCCTCGGTCTGGCCGGCCCCCAGCGGCTTGGCCAGCCAGGGCGGCACATTCTGACCTGGCCTGGCCCCGCGGACATTCTGCTATATCTGTCGATCTGTCCACCATTCGTAGGACATCTTGCTCGCACCAGCCATGCAGGTAGACACCACCCTTGGTCTGGCCGGCCCCCAGCGGCTTGGACAGCCAGGGCGGCATATTCTGACCTGGCCTGGCCCCGCGGACATTCCCAAAAGGGTATAGGGAAACCTGTCACCAACTACGTTCAGATGTTGCTGGACGACCTAGTGGTCCCAGCCCAGTTTGAGCACCGCATCCACTCTCTCTCCCGTCTTTGGACTGCCATGCAGGACAAGACGCGGTGGAAGAAGATTGTCAAGGCGCACACGCCCGACCCTGTGGGCAAGCCACCTCCCCCCAAGCGGAGGAGGCGTTTTGATGAGTAGTGTAGTTAGGCTTTTCTAGATAGAGTTAGGATAGTTCGATCACGCGGCTTCCTCCACCCCATCCATCATATGGAATATGTGCTACATGACCCCCCCACGGAGGCATGTTATAATTTAATTTAATTTAATTTAATCCACTCTCTCTCGGCCGTCTTTGGACTGTCATGCAGGACAAGACGCGGTGGAAGAAGATTGTCAAGGCGCACACGCCCGACCCTGTGGGCAAGCCACCTCCCCCCAAGCGGAGGAGGCGTTTTGATGAGTAGTGTAGTTAGGATTTTCTAGATAGCTTAGAGTTAGTATAGTTCGATCACGCGGCTTCCTCCACCCCATCCATCATGGAATATGTGCTACATGACCTCCCCACGGAGGCATGTTATAATTTAATTTAATTTAATTTAATTTAATTTTAATATCCCTGAGAAGGGGCATATTCTGAAGGGGCATATGGCTACATTCTAGGCTACTTCATGCAAGGGTGGGAATGTAAGCTACCCTTGCTGTAGGTGCACCAGGGCACCTGCACCCTCATGATCTATCACGCTATGCCCAGCTAAGGGGGAGCATGTCATGTGGGGGAAGATCATCATGGCTATACAAGAGCTAGGGCATGGCTTCTCAGCAGAGAGTGACTCCCTGCATGGGCACTGCATAGTAAAATAAAGCAGGTGCCTTGGTGCACCTCGAGCAAGGGTAGCTTACATTCCCATCCTTGCATGAAGTAGCCCAGAATGTATTAAAAGCCATATGCATGCCCCTTCTCAGGGATATTAATTAATTAATTAATTAATTAATTAATTAATTAATTAATTAATTAATCAATCATAGACAAGTGACTGCGTCACGTGAGCATAAGTCCTCAGTGGGAGGGGAGCATGGGATGGAATGGATGGTATAAGCTATCTAGGTCCTAGTTACCGGGGTGTGGGGACTGTGGGCACCGCGGCCCGAATCGCTATGAATGCCATACTTGGTCACACGCGGAGCCCCCACAGGCTTGGGGGTGGTCTCCTTCATCACTACTTGCCATCTATCCTTGCGCACCATCTGCCTCCATATTACAGACAAACCAGGAGGCTGCCCGGGGGTGAGCCCGTCACGTCTAGTGTAGCACAATGATGTCCATGCCGAGTCTATCACGAAAAGTCCACGGGTGGCGGCCCTGCCGCGCGCGGCCGGGGGCACGCCAGGTGAGGACATATCGCCCAGGCTGGGCGGTCTTGGTGCCAGCTAGTCTATCTGAGGTATCTACCTGATCTGTGCGGGCCAGGTGCCCGGCTAGGCCCAGCTCAGGGATATGTGCTACAGATACTCCCAACGGAGTTATGTTTCTAATTAATTAATGCCCCTCCTCTGGGCTATGTGCTACATATACTCCCAACGGAGTTATGTTCCTAATTAATTAATTAATGCATTCCATATATCACCAGCACCATTAATCATGGGGCTTAAGACGGGCCAACCAGGTAGACACCTCCTCCTATGGCAGGGTCCCCTTGTCCCATCGCAACCCACTGGCAAACTTGCGCGCGCCGGGCACCGGCGCGGCGCGACCCGGACCTATGTGACACAACTGCTTGAAGATGCAGGGCTTCTGGGACCATCCGTACTCCGCGCCCGCATGATTGACAAGGAGAAATGGGCTGCCATCTGCGATAAGCACCTTCCCGAGGGGTATGCTCCTGTTTTCTCCCCACGGGCCCCGCGGCCCGTTGCTAGCCAGGGTAGAAGTCCGCAGGTGGAGGTTATTGGTCCTGAGGATAGCCGCTACACTACCGCCTCGTCGACTGCCATTACAGTAGAGGACAGCTCGGATGAGGATTACATCCCCATCTAGTGCTTAACGGTTGGGGGATGATGCAGACGATATTTGTTTAAACTTTTGTGTAATTATTTTTCTAATGAGATTAGCATAGTACTCCGTGGCATGCCTTTGCGCATGACACGCAAGTACTTACTTACTTACTTACTTACCATTAATCAGCGGCGCCTGCAGCTAGTAGGGCACCTAGCTCGCACCAACCAGGTAGACACCTCACGTGGCCCCCCCGCGGGACTGCGCCCAGCTCAGCCTGGCTGGCACCTCCTGATCGACGTGGGCCGGGCCCCGTGATGCTAGACGCCGCAAGGCCCGCACCTTCAAAGAACAGCTAGTCGAGGACATGGGGGGGCTAGGCCTCTCCGTGATTTGGAAAAAGATGATGGACAAGGCCAAGTGGGCCCAGGTCATAGAGGATAACGAGCCCCCCGGCCCCCGTGGGGAAGCGTCCGCGTGTGCAAACATACGGGAATGCTACACACACAGATCTCGGATGATTTATCTAGTACCAAATCCGACAGGCTTGCATCACTCCCCGGAAAGGAGAGCTTTTGCGGATGACTGTAGGTGTCAGTTGGCGATGCCTTAGAATCCGGAGACGTCCGTCCTATAGTCAGCAAAAATTGGTGCGAGAGGTCCCCAGTTCGATTCCGGCCTGGATTCATTTGCAGATCGCGTTTTCCGCGGACCGGCACTGAACGCAAATGGCCGGTTTTCACCTTTGCGGCGTGCCAAATCAGAAAATACGGGAAGCACGCCAGACAGGTCCCCTAGGTAGAGTTGTTGTTGATAGATGTTTGTAGATAGCTGTTGTAGACAGATTAGACCGGTAGGACTGTTTGCACCCATCCATCCATCCATCGGGGTTAATGCTCCGTGACTCCCCAATGGGAGCACGAGTCTAATTATTAATTAATTAATTAATCCATTCCATCCCACCATTCGTAGGACATCTTGCTCGCACCAGCCATGCAGGTAGACACCGCCCTCGGTCTGGCCGGCCCCCAGCGCGGCTTGGCCAGCCAGGATCGACGGCATATCCTGACCTGGCCTGGCCCCCAGGACATTCCTAAGAAGGTAGGCAAACATGTCATGACCTACCCACAGCAGTTGATGGCTGACCTAGTGGTCCCGGCGCATTTTGAACATCGCATTCACTCCCTCCCATCACGACCTGGGCGGACATGCTTAAGCAGCACACCACCTCCACCACCTCCGCCGTCGCAGCACAGCTCCAGCGGCAGACGCTTGACCTCCGCGAGGAGGCCGAGCTCGCCAAGCGCAGCCTTAACGTCATTGTCAAGAATCTCAAGATGGAGGAAGGTGAGAATTCCGAGAAGCTTGCGCGTGCTTTTGAGAGAGAAATCCTTGATCGCATGGGCCTTACTGGTGAGATCGAGCTGGCCGCCCACCGCCTTCCCCGCGCGCGGGGTAAGGCAGGGCCGCCCCCGCTCCTTCTCACCTTTAAGACCCCGGCGGACAAGATTTCTTTTCTCAGACGCCGCAAGCGGCTCGAGAAGACTCTCTTCACCCTTGATGACGACCTGACCCTGGCGCAGCAACAACGGCGACGGGAGCTATGGCCGACCTACCTCCAGCTCCGGCAGACCAAGGCGGGGCAGCCGGTGTACTGGAAGGGGGCGGCCATCTACGTCGGCCACAAGCCCTGGCAGGCGACCCCCGCGGCCCCAGCGACTCCAGGCGCCCCAGCTTAGGGGAATACAGCAGTAGTAGTGTAGAATAGATAGACCGTGGCCATGTACATCTACGCCTCCTAGAGGCCCTATCCCAGCTAAGCCACGCGCTTTATTTAATCATGTACATGTGTGCCTATGATGAGCCACACTCCAGATGATGCCTAGCTTTATTTAGTTATGTTGTGCCCATGCAGGGAGTAACTCTCTGCTGAGCCGCCATGCCCTAGCTTTTTGTATAGCTATGCTGATCTTCCCCCCCATGGCAGGCTCCCCCTTCGCTGGGCATAGCTTGAAGATCATGGGGATGCACGTGCCCTGGTGCACCTAGAGCAAGGGTCCTTTACATCCCCACCCTTGCAGGAAGTAGCTTAGGATGTATGATAGGCCATATGCCCCCTCTCAAGGGCTATGTGCTACATATACTCCGCCAACGGAGTTATGTTACAATTCAATTCAATTCAATTCAATTCACTCCCTCTCTCTTGCTTGGACTGCTATGCAGGACAAGAAGAGGTGGAAGACCATTGTCCACCCCTGTGGGCAAGCCCCCTCCCCCCAAGCGGAAGGGGCGCTTTGCTGAGTAGAATAGGTAGGGTTTTCTAGATTAGATTAGCTTAGAGTTAGATTAGTTCGGTTTCGCGGCTTTGTCCCCCCTCCATCCATCCACGGGAATATGTGCTACATCGGATCTCCCAACAGAGTCATGTTATAATTTAATTAATTTTAATCCCACGTTCCCCTCCCACTGGGGACTTATGCTCACGTGATCGACGCAGTCACGTGTCTATTAATTAATTAATTAATGAATTAATCTAGTTCCTAGTTACAGGGTTGTGGGCACCACGGCCCGAATCGCTACTGATGAAAGCCAAACGCAGTACGTCACACGCGTAGCCGGCCCACAGATTTGGGGGTGCATGGTCTCCTTCATCACTAGTTACTTGCCATCTATCCTTGCGAACCATCTGCCTCTGGACAGATTACAGACAAACCAGGAGGCTGCCCGGGTGTGAGCCCGTCTCGTCTAGGGTAGCACATGTCCATGCCTAGTCTATCCGACGGAAAGTCCACCGGGTGGCGGCCCTGCCGCGCGCGGCCTGGGGCACGCCATTACTTACTTACTTACTTACTTACTTAATTATAATAGACACGTGCGTGACTGCGTCACGTGAGCATAAGTCCTCAGTGGGAGGGGAACATGCCATGTGTGTGCACATGGGGGGGGGCACGCCATGCATGAGGACATAATGTCCAGGCTGGGCGGGCTTCCAAGGTGCCAGCTAGGCGGGGTGATGTGTCGGGTGCTAAGCCCAGGCGCCTGTGCCGGCTCAACATCATGAAGAATGTGGGAAACATAGGGCAAATCAGCGTACGTACAAATCCTCATTACTAATGTGCAAGCAAAAGGGGATCTTAACACGTCGTACGTGCAAACTCAGTCCTAAAAATAGGACTGAGTATGCCAACTTTGAGATCATGTAGCGGTAAGGGTAGGGGGGTACCCCATATGTTTGATATGCATTATAGCACTCAATATCATGCTAATGCTTGGGCATATGCATAAAAAATCATACATTGGCCAAATCATGTATAATTTTACTGGGGTGTGGACCCTTACTCGCGATTTTGCATTTTTGTGTGGAAGCACGATTGGGAAAAATTGAATAAATTCCATATGCATGTTGAAAAAATATAGGCATGTAAAAAATATAGTTCTTGACCTGTAGAAAAAAACTGGACTCAATTTGGCCACAGGCACTGCCTGAAACACACAAAATACTGCCAGTCCTATAATAGGACTGGGCCTTGCTAGCAAAATGCTAGCATGTAAGTGCGGTCATACTACACACCACCGTGGCAACCAACCATGCCAATCAACTCATTTCCCTTCTAGCATAATAGGACAACATGCTTGCATCATCATATTGCAGTTATATGATACCTTAGTATGTGTGAGAGCCTATGCACGCACGTAGGGAATGGGTATGGATACCTACCTACAAAGGGTTGTATTATAAGTCTTAACCACCAATATGATGGGTAGGTTAAGCATATTTCAATTGTTTCTAACAAGAATAGACATGGCTAAAGCTGTTTTGCTTTGCCATGACATGGCCAACATACTTGCTGGCACATTATGACAGTGGTTTATCACCAAGACTTTTCACTCACAAGTGTAAGCTCGAAAGCACGCTTGATGCAGCCCATGGCCACACAATCATGCAGTATGAACGTAGCAAAAGAAGAACTAACATCTATGAAGGTATTTAAACCCATTAAGCGCCTAAAAACCTGCACAATTACACTAGGGTAAGGCAAATGCCTGGTAACATCATCAAAAAAGGGGGTTTTAGAGAGGGGCAGGCAACGGTCAAGAAAGCGCATCAAGACTCGAAACTGACAACGCCTCGCAAGCTTAAACTCATTCAAGAACATCAAAAAACGATGAGGCAACGATATTTCAGCTTTACCGTTCACGGATGGCGTTACCTTGGCCCAGGCGGTGCCCGCAAAAGTGACACTTGCCGGCACACAAAGCATGACGTGACAGAGTGCTTGAAATCATCAAATCTTTACTGCCACTGACTTTATTCTACGAAAATGCATGATAATTAGTAGAAAGAAGCATATAAACCCTTCGACCTGCGCCGGAAAGCAGTTTTAGTCATCAATTCCGTCAGCCTGCCTGATCGCAGTTTTTTCCACCAAGAGCAGTGCCGACACCTGGTAAATCGCATCTCCGCGAGCTAAAATTTTGCCTGTGTCATCTTTAAGACATAAGAAATCTACTTCCTGAGTTTGACCAGCTCAATCGTCCGCAAACGTAAACTGCATGCATGGGCGCAAGCCGCCATGGCTAGGTCGTGCATTTCCGGAACTCACGTTTCGCGTGAAAATGTACCCTTACCACCTGTACTTTGACCGCACATTTAGCCGCCCAAACAAAATCAAAAAAAATCCCAAAAATATGTCCAAGAAAGGTCTTTTCACGTAGTATTTGAATAAATTTTGAGAGAATTTTTTTGTCCAACACTCTGACCGGGGCGAATTTTCTACGAAACCCAAAAACTCAGTCCTAAAATTAGGACTGAGTTCAACTCAGTCCTAAAAATAGGTAGGGTTACGTACGACGTGTTAAGGGCCTTGCGCAGCATCTTGGTGACAGTCGCAGCAATGGTGCTCACCACTAGACACTCCCGGCCAGTTAGGCTAGCTCGAAACACACGCCCTGATCAAGCAAGCTGTTTCCGGCCCCACCGTCTAGGTCATCTAGTCGCACCTTAAAAAAATTATAACATGACTCCGTTGGGAGATCATGTAGCACATATTCCCGTGGATGGATGGAGGGCCGGGGGCAAAGCCGCGACACCGAACTAATCTAACTCTAATCTAATCTAATCTAATATAGAAACCCCTACTGTTCTACTCAGCAAAGCGCCCCTTCCGCTTGGGGGGAGGGGGCTTGCCCACAGGGGCGGGCGTAAGAGCCTGTACAATGGTCTTCCACCTCTTCTTGTCCTGCATAGCAGTCCAAGCAAGAGAGCTAGGGAGTGAATGCGATGTTCAAACTGAGCTGGGACCACTAGGTCAGCCAGCAACTGCTGCGGGTAGGTCATGACATGTTTGCCTACCTTCTTAGGAATGTCCTTGGGGCCAGGCCAGGTCAGGATATGCCGCCCTGGCTGGCCAAGCCGCTGCATGGGGGCCGGCCAGACCGAGGTCGGTGTCTACCTGGCTGGTGCGAGTGAAGATGTCCTTTGAATGCTATCCTACGCTGTCTAATCTCGTCCGAAATGCGAGGCATGCCCTGGTACAAAGATTCTAAAGACCTATGCGCGGAAAACCCAGCATTCAGGGCCTGATGGAGCATCCTGGTTACCGTGCCGTTCAGCTTGGCCGCCAGCGTGTCCGTGAGCGTCCATGCCTCGGCGCCATACGTGAGCACCGTGAGGACCAGGACCTTGAGGAGCATGCGCTTGCGGTGCTCGCCGAGGGCCTTCGAGTGCCAGTAGGTTTTGAGCGAACGATGCCTACTAGCCCAGGCCAGGCCGATGCGCGGGTGTCCACATCGTCGGCGGTGTCAGGAAGCATGCTCCCCAGCAGTTTGAAGCGATCACGAAACGGGACCCGTCCGTCCCGTCTAGCAGCCGCGGCAGCGGCGGGCGACTGGAAGCCTCAATCACCATCGCCTCAGTTTTGACACTAATCTCCAACCCCACCGCCCTCGCCTCCAAGCCCAGAGAGTCCAGCCAGGTCTGAATGTGCTCAGGGCGCGCGATGAGGGTGGTGTCATCCGCATAAATCAGGTCGGCCAGGCGGTACGTAGCCCGGGTCAACGCCGCCGTGTTCTCGCACGTTAAGGATGTCCAAGCCGTGGGCTCGAAACCCTTAAGAGCAAAGCGTGCACGTGCCCGGCGCATGACATGATCCACGACAATAATGAACAGATATGGGGACAGGACACAAACTTGCCACACCCCGTGGTGAAGGGGGAATGGGGGGGTGGTGCCTTCCGCAGTCCGCACTACTGCCTGTGAGCCCTCATACAGTCGACGAATGGTGGTACCCGATCC
This sequence comes from Mesostigma viride, assembly GCA_009746045.1. Classification (NCBI taxonomy): domain Eukaryota; kingdom Viridiplantae; phylum Streptophyta; class Mesostigmatophyceae; order Mesostigmatales; family Mesostigmataceae; genus Mesostigma; species Mesostigma viride. Next base: position 117,687 of record RPFO01000167.1, on the reverse strand, counting down.
AGAGCTAGGATGGCCCAAAGAGCCTCCCAGAGGACTGTGTCAAAGGCCTTGATATAGTCAACAAAAATGAAGACTAGCGGCAAACTGTCAGGGCAAAGGCGACGCACCTCCTCCATCAACCGGCGCGCGACAAACACAGCCATGACAGTGTTACGACCACGACGGAACCCCGCATCTGAGACTCACCCAGGTGTGGGTCCAGCGCGGCGCGGAGCCTGTGCAGCATCATGCGCATATGAAGACCTTCAGCGCGGCGCTCTGGAGGCAGACACCCCGATAGTTACCGGGGTCAGCAGCAGAGCCCTTCTTGAACAGCATGACGCGGATAGCCGTCTGCCACTCAGCAGGCGGAGGCTCATCAGAGATCGAGCAGGACACCGTTGCAGAACGCCAGCAGAAGCTCCCTCACCGCGCAAGGTCAGGGGTCTTCAGCAACTCAGCCGAAAGGTGGTCGGCACCGACCGCCGCGTCGTACCGCAGGCGAGCAAGGTCGCCGTCCAATTCCTTCAAAGTGAAGGGGTGAACGACGCCGTCGGTGGCAAGGCAGCCCTCCTGCAAGGCGGGGGCTTGGTAGTCCGCGGCCGAGGAGGGAGGCGCAGGCGGTGGGGGGGGTCCGGCAACACCGAGACGGGCGGCCGTCTCGGGGTGAAGCGGCGGGGGTGGGGCGCGGGCCCCACCTGTCAAGGAAACTTTGTGGGCCAACCAGGCGCGGTCGATCGAGGCTGACCGGCGCCGTGCCGTCCCCCGTGTGCTCCACAGGGGTGAGCTGCCGCCGGCCGCCGGCCGCCGAGCCGGTCGAGGTGGTACCACATGTCCTTGCCCTGGTTGCGAGCTTGGCAAGCCTTGGCATCTGCGATGCACTGGGCCGCCTCTGCTCTACACGTTAGCCAGCCCGATAATTTCAATGCACAAGGCTACACATTTCCATCACCATTCATATTCATTATCCTGAACGACTCGAACACGTACGCGGACAAGATAACGGCAGGCTCGAGCCACCATGGTCCGGATTCTCCCGATTTCTGGCCTGCGCTGGTTGTCTCCTTGATCTTGGTGACGTTGCCGTCGAGTCGTTGCTCCAGCTCCTGTGTCAGTGTCCAGGTCTCGGCGCCGTAGGTCAGGATCGTTAGAATGACGACCTTATGGCGATGTACTATATAGTGCCCTAACCATTATCGCAGAGCGACGCCCCATTGGGGAGCCACGGAGCAGTGATCGATGCATGAAGACTTATAGTAATCTCACCAATCGATACTAATTGCCTACTGTTTGGCTGGTCCAGGGGGGGATGGTCATTGATTGATGACTAGGTAGAGGTCTTGGAAGAGCAGATACTTATTTATGTATTGCTGTGTACATAGGAAAGCTTGGGTCTGGGCTTCGATAAAGTACATGCACCCTTCATCGGCCCAGACGCATGCACTCACGCAAGCACTGTTACTTTCTATAATTAGCATTATTATTTACAAGTGCGAGTAAGAAGCACTGCACGAAAGCCTTGCATCATATGAACAGGGTGGAGCGGGAGGAGGGGCATTGCCCAATCCCTTCCCTTCCATGATTGCCTCATTTCATGGCAAGGTGAGACCGCGCTTACCGTGACCGACAGAGCACAGTATCAATCACTATGGCCAAACGAAAGCTGAGTTACTGACTCCAGGAGTCTATGCCACATTGGCAGTTATTTTAGGCTGTAACTTTTTCCCGAGAATGCCACAAACTTGGGCTCTTGTTTCTCCTCCTTGGGCGGGTCGGACTTCTGCATCGCACACAACAAGGATGAAAACAGGATACAACCCACCCATCCCGCAGCCAACCCCCGGACAGCCACCAAGCAAATGTGCACACAAGGTCAGGGATAGCCGCTACACTACCGCCTCGTCTGCCATAGCAGTAGAGGACAGCTCAGATGAGGATTATATCCCCCTCTAGTGACTATATGGTTGGGGCATGATGCAGACAATATTTGTAACTTTCGTGTAATCATTTCTTCTAATGAGATTAGCATAGTACTCCATGGCATGCCCATGCACATGACACGCAAGTACTTATGTACTTACAGGGAGAGACGTGTTGTCGTGTAAGATATGCCGACACAGTCCACGTGATTGTACATACTTCTATATGCTCTACGCCATGAATGCGGACAAAGTTCTGCAGGTTACTTCAGAAGCAAACCGCAATTTCAACTTGTCATCAATAGCCTGCAACGGAACTCAGCAATGGCTGACAGATAGCAAATGATGCCAAGAACAGCCCATCGATTGCGATGTGAGAAGATGGTCATGCAGTTCCAGAACAGTCCAGGGTTTCAACACAGTCGCCCACGATTGTCCCACAGGCAGCCCGGGAGCTGCGCCCCCCCCTCACTCTTCCACACACAGCTTTAGGCAAGCATGCATACAGACAAAACCCTCAATAGAGATCATGCATAAGTGGACGATGGACCGACACAGATGACGAATGTCATGATTAGCAGGCTGCAGATGGTTGTGAAAAAATCCCTTGATATCAATGAACTGTTGGCTATCACCATAGAAACTAAAAATGGGTCCGGGGCACCTGGCAAACCGCCTCATTCCATGCCACCACTCCATGATCCCACCACGCCTCATCCATGCAAGCAGTGCCTCGCTAAATACTTTCATTAAAGCACACGATCATGCCTCGTTAGAGGTGCCTCGTTAGAGAGTCCCTACACCCTTAACCCTACTCCACCCATCACCCATACGGGTACGCGCATGCGAGAGGACACCAAGCGCAGCCACTCAGCAGGTACCCAACACAAGGCACTCAGCAGGTACCCAACACAAGGCACGCAGCAGGTACCCAACACAAGGCCAACAGCCATGGGCACGATTCCACGATCATAGCTGCGTGCGCATGCAGGGGACCCATCGCGGGGTAAGCAACGTGTCACCAAGCACACCCAGGCACCTTTCAGACGACGACTCCACTCCTGACACGACGCTGGAGCACCATGCGCCCAGGGAGATCTGTCTCACTTCAACTGAAACCCCCAAGGGCCACATACCAAGTGGGGGCCATCACCCAGTGACCAAGGGTGGGCTGCTGGGGCATGGGAGGAGCAATTCACTATCCCAAACAACCAAAAAATACCTCGCATAAAAAGATACATAAACCATTGAAACACGCCAAACATATCCCTGCGGATGTATCGCGCATTTTGTTTGTCCCGGTCTCATCGGTATCCCTTCCTTATGCGGACCACATACCGGGGCGGTATCCCTTCCTTATTCGGACCACATACCGGGGCGGAGCTGCCAGGGGTAGGCACCTTGGGCGGATCGCCCGCGGAGAACGTGAGACCAAACGAAGGGCTTGGAGACAGGCGGGAATTCAACCCCGTGGCCGACCCCTGCCGACTGCTGCTGGCCGACCCCGGGCGGCTGCCAGCACTAGTCCCCGTCACCGAACTGGAATTCGGGGGCTTGGCTTCGGCTCGCGAGGCACCGGGGACAGGCATGGGCGCGGACGCCACCCGTTTGCCGTCAAGTCGGAACCCTGACCCGGTGAACGCTTTAAACGAGTCTTCTTTTTCTTCGGCAGGTGGCGGCGGGTCGTCCTTCTTTGTGCCTACAGGGACTGCTCGTGCGACAACGAGCGAAGAAATAAACAAAGGGAGGGTAACAGGGTCGACCCGGACACGAGACAAGGCACAGGCGGGAACCAAACAAGCAAAATATGTGTGTTGAGTGGCAAAGATAACAACCAGCCTGTTGAAGTAGGAAGCCAACCAGAAAAAAAAGGTATGAGGCTGGCATGCTCTAGCATAGCCCAAGCCAAATGGTAAGACCCTGCACTGCTCGCACTTTGTGTATACATGCATCGGGTACAGGGCAGTTAACCTCTCCCGCGGCGCCCGTCCCCCTTACCTGGTGGCGGGAGCATTCCAAGAAGGTCGTTCCGTACCTGGCGGCGCGAGCGATGGCGGCGGCGGCGGCGCGGGCTCCACGAAGTCCAGCGGCGGCGCAAAGTCCACCTCGCAGTCTGTCTCTACAATCGACACCGCGTCGGCAGGCTTGGTGTCCACAATGTCGATGATGTAGTTGCGGTTGTTGTAGCTAATCTTGATGCAGTCGCCCTTGGTCAGGCAGCCAAATGATCGTAGGGCCATCTCAAGGCTGCAGGCGTGGACAGGCAACCAAGCATAGGGTAGGGCGGGTGAGGCAGCAGCGAAAGGAGCGCAGCATTGAGTCCAGCCTGGGGCATGAAATAGATTGCGAATAGGCCAAGATTCACGAGATTGGGGAGGGCTGGGGGGCCAAGGGGAGGCAAACATGTGTGATAGCGGCAACCATGGACACAGTGGGTGAGTGCCAGTGCCCGTCAGCAAGCGGCAACCGCAACTTTGAGGAACATCTCACAGCCATAACCAAGCAGACAGGGTAACCATGTCTTCGGCATTGCCACGGGCACTTCATCTTGCCTCCCACAGCAGTGAATAAAGCAGTGATGAAGCAGTGATAATGAACAATGCTCCTGTGATGTGCCGAGCATGGTGTTGGAATCATGATGACGATGGGGAGATCTCCGCTGCCTGCAGCTGCATACGTACACCGCCTATGGCCTTGATAGTAATAATAGCAGTAGTGATAATAAATAATACAAAAGTCGTGTAATGGCAAACTAACACGCACACGTATTTACGTACACAACCTTTGAATTTGATGATAATAACAGTAGAAATAATAATACTACTATAGTAATAATTATAATAACGAATTGACACGTAGTTACATACACGGCTTTTGGATTTGATATGTCCAAGAAGTCCTTTGTGTGCGGCTGCAGCTTGACGTAGGTCCCCTTGGGTAGCGTGGCCGACTTGAACGTCACAATGTCGCCTTCCTGAAGCAGCAAGTTCTCCATCATCTGTGGGGGGGGGGGAGCAGGGGGGCGGATGATGCGAAGTAAGGCATGGTGAACGAGCCTGAACTCATTCATTCATTCATTTCCTCACAACATCAGGGCGACGAGAGATGGAAGCGGGGCACGATGCGCAGTCAAACCCATCAAGTATGTAATAACGAGATGTCATAATTGAACGCTACGTGGAACCATAGTGGAACATTACTAAAAGGTTGGGTGCCAACAGGAGCAAGAACAGCGGCAGGAGAAAATAGGAGAACAAAACCAAGACGAGAGGGAGAGAGGGAGAGAGGGAGAGAGGGAGAGAGGGAGAGAGGGAGAGAGGGAGAGAGGGAGAGAGGGAGAGAGGGAGAGAGGGAGAGAGGGAGAGAGGGAGAGAGGGAGAGAGGGAGAGAGGGAGAGAGGGAGAGAGGGAGAGAGGGAGAGAGGGAGTAAGGGAGGGGGGGAGCGAGGGAGCGAGGGAGCGAGGGAGCGAGGGAGCGAGGGAGCGAGGGAGCGAGGGAGCGAGGGAGCGAGGGAGGGAGGGAGGGAGGGAGGGAGGGAGGGAGGGAGGGAGGGAGGGAGGGAGGGGGGGAGGGAGGGAGGGAGGGAGGGAGGGGGGGGAGGGAGGGAGGGAGGGAGGGAGGGAGGGAGGGAGGGAGGAGGGAGGGAGGGAGGGAGGGAGGAGGAGGGAGGGAGGGAGGGAGGGGAGGAGGAGGGAGGGAGGGAGGGAGGGAGGGAGGGAGGGAGGGAGGAGGGAGGGAGGGAGGGAGGGAGGGAGGGAGGGAGGGAGGGAGGGAGGGAGGGAGGGAGGGAGGGAGCGGGAGGGAGGCGAGGGAGGAGGGAGCGAGGAGAGGGAGCGAGGGAGCGAGGGAGCGGGAGCGAGGGAGCGAGGAGCGAGGGAGCGAGGGAGCGAGGGAGGAGGGAGGAGGGAGGGAGGGAGGGAGGAGGAGGGAGGGAGGGAGGGAGGGAGGGAGGGAGGGAGGGAGGAGGGAGGGAGGGGAGGGGGAGGAGGGAGGGAGGAGGGAGGGAGGAGGGAGGGAGGGAGGGAGGAGGGAGGAGGGAGGGAGGGAGGGAGGGAGGGAGGGAGGGAGGGAGGGGGGGGGGGGAGGGAGGGAGGGAGGGAGGGAGGGAGGGGGAGGGAGGGAGGGAGGGAGGGAGGGAGGGAGGAGGGAGGGAGGGAGGGAGGAGGGAGGAGGGAGGGAGGAGGAGGGAGGAGGGAGGGAGGGAGGGGAGGGAGGGAGGGAGAGGAGGGAGGAGGAGGGAGGAGGAGGGAGGGAGGGAGGGAGGGGGAGGGAGCGAGCGAGGGGAGGGAGGAGGGAGCGAGGGAGGAGGGAGGACGAGGGAGGAGGGAGCGAGGGAGCGAGGGGGGGAGGGAGCGAGGAGCGAGGGAGGAGGGAGCGAGGGAGCGAGCGGGAGCGAGGGAGCGAGGAGCGAGGAGCGACGAGCAGGGAGCGAGGGAGCGAGGGAGCGAGGGAGCGAGGAGCGAGGGAGCGAGGGAGCGAGGGAGAGAGGGAGCGAGGGAGCGAGGGGAGGCGAAGGGAGCGAGGGGAGCGAGGGAGCGAGGGAGGGAGGGAGCGAGGGAGGAGGAGCGAGAGGCGAGGGAGGGAGGAGGGAGGGAGCGAGGGAGCGAGAGCGAGGGAGCGAGGGAGCGAGGGAGCGAGGGAGCGAGGGAGCGAGGGAGCGAGGAGCGAGGGAGCGGAGGGAGCGGGAGAGAGGGGAGAGAGGGAGAGAGAGGAGGAGGGGGGGGGGGGGAGAGAGAGGAGAGAGAGAGGAGAGAGAGAGAGAGAGAGAGAGAGAGAGGAGAGAGAGAGAGAGAGAGAGAGAGAGAGAGAGAGAGAGAACGGGGGGGGGGGGTGAGCGATTAAAACCATCAGAAAAAATGATTGTGGAGAAGGCTCATGAGGACAAAACAGCTCAATAGGAGAGAACAGCAAAGTATGATAGAGGAGCTTAGTAATGTGAGAAAGTACTAAGTAACATGAGAGAGATTACTATGACAAGGGTCCACATGCAGACAAGGGTGCTTATCGAAACAGAAGTGCCTGTGAGAGCCAAACAGCAGAGGTGAGCCTGCAGCAACTAGGATAAGCTCTAAAAGGGGGTGATAATCCTTATTAAAGCGGGGGTGATAAGCTCTAATAACAGGGGTGATAAGCTCTAATAAGCGGGGGTGATAAGCTTGATAAGCGGGGGTGATAAAGCTTGATAGCGGGGGTTGGATAAGCTCTAATAAGCGGGGGTGATAAGCTCTATAATGGGGGTGATAAGCCGACTGGGGGTGATAAGTCTTAATAAGCAGGGGGTTGATAAGCTTTGACAAGCGGGGGTGATAAGCTCTAAT
>RPFO01000167.1:0-110355 GCA_009746045.1 Mesostigma viride | reverse complement strand
GGGAGGGAGGCGGAGGGAGCGCGAGGAGGCGAGGGAGGGAGGAGAGGAGACCGGAGGGAGGGAGGGAGGGAGGGAGGGAGGGAGGGAGGGAGGAGGGAGGAGGGAGGGAAGGGAGCGAGCAGGGAGGGAGGGAGGGAGCGAGGGAGAGGAGGAGGAGGGAGCGACGGGAGCGAGGGAGCGAGGAGCGAGGGGAGCGAGGGAGCGAGGGAGCGAGGAGCGAGGAGCGAGCCGGAGCGAGGAGCGACGGGGAAGCGAGGGACGAGGAGCGAGGGGAGCGAGGATGCGAACGGGAGCGAGGGAGCGAAGGAGCGATGGAGCGAGGAGCGAGGGAGCGAGGAGCGACGGAAGCGAGGGAGCGAGGAGCGAGGGAGCGAAAGGAGGCGAGGGAGGAGGGAGCGAGGAGCAGGGAGCGACGGAGGAGGGAGGAGGGACGAGGGAGCGAGGAGCGAGGGAGCGAGGGACGAGGGAGCGACGGGAGCGAGAGGAGCGAGGAGCGAGGGAGCAGGAGCGAGGGAGCGAGGGAGAGAGAGGGAGAGAGGGAGAGAGAGGGAGGGAGGGGGGGGGGGGGGGAGAGAGAGAGAGAGAGAGAGAGAGAGAGAGAGAGAGAGAGAGAGAGAGAGAGAGAGAGAGAGAGAGAGAGAGAGAGAGAGAGAGAGAGAAACGGGGGTGGGGGGGTGAGCGATTAAAACCATCAGAAAAAATGATTGTGGAGAAGGCTCATGAGGACAAAACAGCTCAATAGGAGAGAACAGCCAAAGTATGATTAGAGGAGCTTAGTAATGTGAGAAAGTACTAAGTAACATGAGAGAGATTACTATGACAAGGGTCCACATGCAGACAAGGGTGCTTATCGAAACAGAAGTGCCTGTGAGAGCCAAACAGCAGAGGTGAGCCTGCAGCAACTAGGATAAGCTCTAACAAGCGGGGGTGATAATCTCTTATAAGCGGGGGTGATAAGCTCTAATAAGCAGGGGTGATAAGCTCTAATAAGCGGGGGTGATAAGCTCTGATAAGCGGGGGTGATAAGCTCTGATAAGCGGGGGTGATAAGCTCTAATAAGCGGGGGTGATAAGCTCTTATAAGCGGGGGTGATAAGCTCTAATAAGCAGGGGTGATAAGCTCTGACAAGCGGGGGTGATAAGCTCTAATAAGCAGGGGTGATAAGCTCTGACAAGCAGGGGTGAGAAGCTCTAATAAGCGGGGGTGATAAGCTCTTATAAGCAGGGGTGATAATCTCTTATAAGCGGGGGTGATAAGCTCTGACAAGCGGGGGTGATAAGCTCTAATAAGCAGGGGTGATAAGCTCTAATAAGCGGGGGTGATAAGCTCTGACAAGCAGGGGTGATAAGCTCTAATAAGCAGGGGTGATAAGCTCTAATAAGCGGGGGTGATAAGCTCTGATAAGCGGGGGTGATAAGCTCTGATAAGCGGGGGTGAGAAGCTCTGATAAGCGGGGGTGATAAGCTCTGATAAGCGGGGGTGATAAGCTCTAATAACCAGGGGTGATAAACTCTAGTAAGCGGGGGTGATAAGCTCTAATAAGCAGGGGTGATAAGCTCTGATAAGCGGGGGTGATAAGCTCTGATAAGCGGGGGTGATAAGCTCTAATAAGCGGGGGTGATAAGCTCTGATAAGCAGGGATGATAAGCTCTGATAAGCGGGGGTGATAAGCTCTGATAAGCGATGGTGATAAGCTCTGATAAGCAGGGGTGATAAGCTCTAATAAGCGGGGGTGATAAGCTCTGATAAGCAGGGGTGATAAGCTCTAATAAGCGGGGGTGAGAAGCTCTAATAAGCGGGGGTGATAAGCTCTAATAAGCAGGGGTGATAAGCTCTGACAAGCAGGGGTGAGAAGCTCTAATAAGCGGGGGTGATAAGCTCTGACAAGCGGGGGTGATAAGCTCTAATAAGCGGGGGTGATAAGCTCTGATAAGCGGGGGTGATAAGCTCTAATAAGCGGGGGTGATAAACTCTAGTAAGCGGGGGTGATAAGCTCTAATAAGCGGGGGTGATAAGCTCTAATAAGCGGGGGTGATAAGCTCTGATAAGCGGGGGTGATAAGCTCTAATAACCAGGGGTGATAAAACTCTAGTAAGCGGGGGTGATAAGCTCTAATAAGCAGGGGTGATAAGCTCTGATAAGCGGGGGTGATAAGCTCTGATAAGCGGGGGTGATAAGCTCTAATAAGCGGGGGTGATAAGCTCTGATAAGCAGGGATGATAAGCTCTGATAAGCGGGGGTGATAAGCTCTGATAAGCGATGGTGATAAGCTCTGATAAGCAGGGGTGATAAGCTCTAATAAGCGGGGGTGATAAGCTCTAATAAGCGGGGGTGATAAGCTCTGATAAGCGGGGGTGATAAGCTCTAATAAGCGGGGGTGATAAGCTCTGATAAGCGGGGTGATAAGCTCTAATAAGCGGGGTGATAAGCTCTGATAAGCAGGGGTGATAAGCTCTAATAAGCGGGGGTGATAAGCTCTGATAAGCAGGGGTGATAAGCTCTAATAAGCGGGGGTGATAAGCTCTAATAAGCAGGGATGATAAGCTCTGATAAGCGGGGGTGAGAAGCTCTAATAAGCGGGGGTGATAAGCTCTGATAAGCAGGGGTGATAAGCTCTAATAAGCGGGGGTGATAAGCTCTGATAAGCGGGGGTGATAAGCTCTAATAAGCAGGGGTGATAAGCTCTAATAAGCGATGGTGATAAGCTCTGATAAGCGGGGGTGATAAGCTCTAATAAGCAGGGGTGATAAGCTCTAATAAGCAGGGGTGCCTCCCCGCCCATGGTGAGTGCTACAACGCATCGCACCGTTGATGAGAAGAGAAATGAAGAGAAACACTCGCGCAGTGGGGCATCTAGACCAGCCGCTAATCAGACACTGGCCATTCCGGTGACTATCATAGTGAACACCATAGTGACCAATAAAGCAACGAAATTCGCGCAGCCAGCAGGGCATGTGGACATGTCCCTCACCAGTCAGCGGCCATTTGAGTGGCCACCACAAATGACAACCAATAAGGCACCCAGTAAGGCATGTACACAAGCCCTTTCTGCCACAAACTCAACTGTGACGATAACCACACCAGACTAGAGTGACCGCTACAGTGACCACACCACTCACCCAGTAGGGCATGTACACAAGCCCTTTCTGCCACAAACTCAACTGTTACGATGACCACACCAGACTAGAGTGACCGCTACAGTGACCACACCACTCACCCAGTAGGGCATGTACACAAGTCCCTCATCGGCCACAAACTCGAGAACGCCGCAGTGGGTGCGCCGGTTGGCCCCTGCGTTGGTCACCTCGAACAGCATGGGGTACTCGATGTGCAGCATGGCTGTGAGGGTGGGTGGGCACATGGGACATTATAATACATTTGGGAATGGTGAAAAAAGTAATATATGAATAATCACCCACCAGTTGCTCCCCCGTGGCCCAGACAGGCTACGGAGAAATGAACAAGCAAGCCATTCCCGTATTCCAGTGTTGGAGTGTTGCAGTGTTGCAGTGTGGCAGGGTTGCCGTGTTGCCGTGTTGCAGGGTTGCCGTGTTGCAGTATCCCATTGAATAAAAATAATAAAGCATACGTGCAGTAGTATGCTTTGCCTCCTATCATACCTATCCCTCTTGATTAAGCTGGTGCTGAAGCGGGGGATGCATGGAAGCGGGAAAGGGGGCCCCCGCTCCCAGGGAATCCAATCCCTACCCTCCCACTAGCCGCTGCCCCCCCCCCCTGTCAACAAGACAAGCAACACACGAAGAGACGCCAGACCTGGGGGCGTGGCTCGGGTTGTGGATATGGGCGAATGGGCAAGTTTGGGTTGGGGAGGGCCCAGTCTGATGTTCCTGGATTTGCAGGGAGTCGTAGAAACACTTTGGCCGTCCGCATGCTTCCCCCCTGTGTGATGAGTCCTACCCCGACCCTTTGGCTGCCCAAGTTTGCGAACAAGTGAAGCCTTGAGGGAAGTTTCCCACCGCGCTAATGGACCACACAGCGCACGCTTGTGCCATGGGCCGCTATTGGGCCCCCACGAACCAGCCCACACAAGGGTCCCCACCTAGCTGGTCGGCCAGGGCGCATCCACCCACCTAGCCGGTCGAGTGCTGACGGCGGCAGCAGCACTGGAGGTGGAGAAGGTGCACGCACGGTGCGGGGTAGATGCGCCCGCGGCCCGCCACGCGTGCGCAGCGTGCACAGGCACCGGGGTGACAGGGAGAGGAGCGGGGGGGAGGGACAGGACAGGGCAGGTGGGGGAGGGGGCAAAGGGGGGGGGGCAGTGGAGGGTGGCAAGGAGGGGGAGCCGAGGGGGCAGAGAATGGGAGGGGGGGAGGGGGCAGAGAGGAGTGGGGGGGGGAGGAGGGGGAGAGGGAAGAGCAGGTGGGGGAGGAGAGGAGAGAGAGGGGGGGAGAAATGAGGGGAAGAGGGAATAGAAGGGAAGGGGGGGAGGATGGGGGAGTAAGAGCAAACAAAGGGGCGGGGGAGGGGAGGACAGGGAAGAGTCAGCGCAGGCTGAAGGGAAATGTGTACGGTATAAGGCATGCGCAACACGAGCAAAGCAGGTGGGGACGACACGATGCACAGATCAGGAGTCGTCATACTGCAGTTGAGATCGGGGGTCTCTAGGGTGCCGACTCCAGTAATAAGCCTGGGGGTTCACCTGCACGGCACCTTGCAGGATGATTCATCCCAGCATCACACATGCTACATGCCCACCCGTTCTCAAGGCAACCACCACTTCAACACAACAGCCACCACTTGTACACTAATACCACCACTTGTACACTACAGCCACCACTTGTACACTACAGCCACCACTTGCACACTACAGCCACCACTTGTACACTACAGCCACCACTTGTACACTACAGCCACCACGTGTACAATATAACCACCACTTGTACACTAATACCACCACTTGTACACTACAGCCACCACTTGTACACTACAGCCACCACTTGTACACTAATACCACCACTTGTACACTACAGCCACCACTTGTACACTACAGCCACCACTTGCACACTACAGCCACCACGTGTACAATATAACCACCACTTGTACACTAATACCACCACGTGTACACTAATACCACCACTTGTACACTACAGCCACCACTTGTACACTACAGCCACCACGTGTACAATATAACCACCACTTGTACACTAATACCACCACTTGTACACTACAGCCACCACTTGTACACTACAGCCACCACTTGTACACTACAGCCACCACGAGTACAATATAACCACCACTTGTACACTAATACCACCACTTGTACACTACAGCCACCACTTGTACACTACAGCCACCACTTGTACACTACAGCCACCATGTGTACACTACAGCCACCACTTGTACACTACAGCCACCACGTGTACAATATAACCACCAGTTGTACACTACAGCCACCACGTGTACACTACAGCCACCACTTGTACACTACAGCCACCACATGTACACTACAGCCACCAATGGTACACTACAGCCACCACTTGTACACTACAGCCACCACGTGTACAATATAACCACCACTTGTACACTAATACCACCACTTGTACACTACAGCCACCACTTGTACACTACAGCCACCACGAGTACAATATAACCACCACTTGTACACTAATACCACCACTTGTACACTACAGCCACCACTTGTACACTAATACCACCACTTGTACACTACAGCCACCATGTGTACACTACAGCCACCACTTGTACACTACAGCCACCACTTGTACACTACAGCCACCACTTGTACACTACAGCCACCACTTGTACACTACAGCCACCACGTGTACAATATAACCACCAGTTGTACACTACAGCCACCACGTGTACACTACAGCCACCACTTGTACACTACAGCCACCACGTGTACACTACAGCCACCACTTGTACACTACAGCCACCACTTGTACACTACAGCCACCACTTGTACACTACAGCCACCACGTGTACAATATAACCACCACTTGTACACTAATACCACCACTTGTACACTAATACCACCACTTGTACACTAAAGCCACCACTTGTACACTACAGCCACCACGAGTACAATATAACCACCACTTGTACACTAATACCACCACTTGTACACTATAACCACCACTTGTACACTATAACCACCACTTGTACACTATAACCACCACTTGTACACTACTACCACCACTTGTACACTACAGCCACCACTTGTACACTACAGCCACCACTTGTACACTACAGCCACCACTTGTACACTACAGCCACCATGTGTACAACATAACCACCACTTGTACACTAATACCACCACTTGTACACTACAGCCACCACTTGTACACTACAGCCACCACGTGTACAATATAACCACCACTTGTACACTAATACCACCACTTGTACACTACAGCCACCACTTGTACACTAATACCACCACTTGTACACTACAGCCACCATGTGTACACTACAGCCACCACTTGTACACTACAGCCACCACTTGTACACTACAGCCACCACTTGTACACTACAGCCACCACTTGTACACTACAGCCACCACGTGTACAATATAACCACCACTTGTACACTAATACCACCACTTGTACACTAATACCACCACTTGTACACTACAGCCACCACTTGTACACTACAGCCACCACGAGTACAATATAACCACCACTTGTACACTAATACCAGCACTTGTACACTATAACCACCACTTGTACACTATAACCACCACTTGTACACTATAACCACCACTTGTACACTACAGCCACCACTTGTACACTACAGCCACCACTTGTACACTACAGCCACCACTTGTACACTACAGCCACCACTTGTACACTACAGCCACCATGTGTACAACATAACCACCACTTGTACACTAATACCACCACTTGTACACTACAGCCACCACTTGTACACTACAGCCACCACGTGTACAATATAACCACCACTTGTACACTAATACCACCACTTGTACACTACAGCCACCACTTGTACACTAATACCACCACTTGTACACTACAGCCACCATGTGTACACTACAGCCACCACGAGTACACTACAGCCACCACGAGTACAATATAACCACCACTTGTACACTAATACCACCACTTGTACACTACAGCCACCACTTGTACACTACAGCCACCACTTGTACACTACAGCCACCACTTGTACACTACAGCCACCACTTGTACACTACAGCCACCACGTGTACAACATAACCACCACTTGTACACTAATACCACCACTTGTACACTACAGCCACCACTTGTACACTACAGCCACCACGTGTACACTAATACCACCACTTGTACACTAATACCACCACTTGTACACTACAGCCACCACTTGTACACTAATACCACCACTTGTACACTACAGCCACCATGTGTACACTACAGCCACCACTTGTACACTACAGCCACCACGTGTACAATATAACCACCAGTTGTACACTACAGCCACCACTTGTACACTACAGCCACCACTTGTACACTACAGCCACCACTTGTACACTACAGCCACCACATGTACACTACAGCCACCAATGGTACACTACAGCCACCACTTGTACACTACAGCCACCACGTGTACAATATAACCACCACTTGTACACTAATACCACCACTTGTACACTACAGCCACCACTTGTACACTACAGCCACCACGAGTACAATATAACCACCACTTGTACACTAATACCACCACTTGTACACTACAGCCACCACTTGTACACTAATACCACCACTTGTACACTACAGCCACCATGTGTACACTACAGCCACCACTTGTACACTACAGCCACCACTTGTACACTACAGCCACCACTTGTACACTACAGCCACCACTTGTACACTACAGCCACCACGTGTACAATATAACCACCAGTTGTACACTACAGCCACCACGAGTACAATATAACCACCACTTGTACACTAATACCAGCACTTGTACACTATAACCACCACTTGTACACTATAACCACCACTTGTACACTATAACCACCACTTGTACACTACAGCCACCACTTGTACACTACAGCCACCACTTGTACACTACAGCCACCACTTGTACACTACAGCCACCACTTGTACACTAATACCACCACTTGTACACTAAAGCCACCACTTGTACACTACAGCCACCACGAGTACAATATAACCACCACTTGTACACTAATACCACCACTTGTACACTATAACCACCACTTGTACACTATAACCACCACTTGTACACTATAACCACCACTTGTACACTAATACCACCACTTGTACACTACAGCCACCACTTGTACACTACAGCCACCACTTGTACACTACAGCCACCACTTGTACACTACAGCCACCATGTGTACAACATAACCACCACTTGTACACTAATACCACCACTTGTACACTACAGCCACCACTTGTACACTACAGCCACCACGTGTACAATATAACCACCACTTGTACACTAATACCACCACTTGTACACTACAGCCACCACTTGTACACTAATACCACGACTTGTACACTACAGCCACCATGTGTACACTACAGCCACCACTTGTACACTACAGCCACCACTTGTACACTACAGCCACCACTTGTACACTACAGCCACCACTTGTACACTACAGCCACCACGTGTACAATATAACCACCACTTGTACACTAATACCACCACTTGTACACTAATACCACCACTTGTACACTACAGCCACCACTTGTACACTACAGCCACCACGAGTACAATATAACCACCACTTGTACACTAATACCACCACTTGTACACTATAACCACCACTTGTACACTAATACCACCACTTGTACACTACAGCCACCACTTGTACACTAATACCACCACTTGTACACTACAGCCACCATGTGTACACTACAGCCACCACTTGTACACTACAGCCACCACTTGTACACTACAGCCACCACTTGTACACTACAGCCACCACTTGTACACTACAGCCACCACGTGTACAATATAACCACCACTTATACACTAATACCACCACTTGTACACTAATACCACCACTTGTACACTACAGCCACCACTTGTACACTACAGCCACCACGAGTACAATATAACCACCACTTGTACACTAATACCACCACTTGTACACTATAACCACCACTTGTACACTATAACCACCACTTGTACACTATAACCACCACTTGTACACTAATACCACCACTTGTACACTACAGCCACCACTTGTACACTACAGCCACCACTTGTACACTACAGCCACCACTTGTACACTACAGCCACCATTGAATTGAATTGTAACATAACTCCGTTATACAGCCACCATGTGTACAACATAACCACCACTTGTACACTAATACCACCACTTGTACACTACAGCCACCACTTGTACACTAATACCACCACTTGTACACTACAGCCACCATGTGTACACTACAGCCACCACTTGTACACTACAGCCACCACGAGTACAATATAACCACCACTTGTACACTACAGCCACCACTTGTAAACTACAGCCACCACTTGTACACTACAGCCACCACGTGTACAACATAACCACCACTTGTACACTAATACCACCACTTGTACACTACAGCCACCACTTGTACACTACAGCCACCACGTGTACACTAATACCACCACTTGTACACTAATACCACCACTTGTACACTACAGCCACCACTTGTACACTAATACCACCACTTGTACACTACAGCCACCATGTGTACACTACAGCCACCACTTGTACACTACAGCCACCACGTGTACAATATAACCACCAGTTGTACACTACAGCCACCACTTGTACACTACAGCCACCACTTGTACACTACAGCCACCACTTGTACACTACAGCCACCACATGTACACTACAGCCACCAATGGTACACTACAGCCACCACTTGTACACTACAGCCACCACGTGTACAATATAACCACCACTTGTACACTAATACCACCACTTGTACACTACAGCCACCACTTGTACACTACAGCCAGCACGAGTACAATATAACCACCACTTGTACACTAATACCACCACTTGTACACTACAGCCACCACTTGTACACTAATACCACCACTTGTACACTACAGCCACCATGTGTACACTACAGCCACCACTTGTACACTACAGCCACCACTTGTACACTACAGCCACCACTTGTACACTACAGCCACCACTTGTACACTACAGCCACCACGTGTACAATATAACCACCAGTTGTACACTACAGCCACCACGTGTACACTACAGCCACCACTTGTACACTACAGCCACCACGTGTACACTACAGCCACCACTTGTACACTACAGCCACCACTTGTACACTACAGCCACCACTTGTACACTACAGCCACCACTTGTACACTACACCCACCACGTGTACAATATAACCACCACTTGTACACTAATACCACCACTTGTACACTAATACCACCACTTGTACACTACAGCCACCACTTGTACACTACAGCCACCACGAGTACAATATAACCACCACTTGTACACTAATACCACCACTTGTACACTATAACCACCACTTGTACACTATAACCACCACTTGTACACTATAACCACCACTTGTACACTAATACCACCACTTGTACACTACAGCCACCACTTGTACACTACAGCCACCACTTGTACACTACAGCCACCACTTGTACACTACAGCCACCATGTGTACAACATAACCACCACTTGTACACTAATACCACCACTTGTACACTACAGCCACCACTTGTACACTACAGCCACCACGTGTACAATATAACCACCACTTGTACACTAATACCACCACTTGTACACTACAGCCACCACTTGTACACTAATACCACCACTTGTACACTACAGCCACCATGTGTACACTACAGCCACCACTTGTACACTACAGCCACCACTTGTACACTACAGCCACCACTTGTACACTACAGCCACCACTTGTACACTACAGCCACCACGTGTACACTACAGCCACCATGTGTACAACATAACCACCACTTGTACACTAATACCACCACTTGTACACTACAGCCACCACTTGTACACTACAGCCACCACGAGTACAATATAACCACCACTTGTACACTAATACCACCACTTGTACACTATAACCACCACTTGTACACTAATACCACCACTTGTACACTATAACCACCACTTGTACACTAATACCACCACTTGTACACTACAGCCACCACTTGTACACTACAGCCACCACTTGTACACTACAGCCACCACTTGTACACTACAGCCACCATGTGTACAACATAACCACCACTTGTACACTAATACCACCACTTGTACACTACAGCCACCACTTGTACACTACAGCCACCACGTGTACAATATAACCACCACTTGTACACTAATACCACCACTTGTACACTACAGCCACCACTTGTACACTAATACCACCACTTGTACACTACAGCCACCATGTGTACACTACAGCCACCACTTGTACACTACAGCCACCACTTGTACACTACAGCCACCACGTGTACAATATAACCACCAGTTGTACACTACAGCCACCACGTGTACACTACAGCCACCACTTGTACACTACAGCCACCACGTGTACACTACAGCCACCACTTGTACACTACAGCCACCACTTGTACACTACAGCCACCACTTGTACACTACAGCCACCACTTGTACACTACAGCCACCACGTGTACAATATAACCACCACTTGTACACTAATACCACCACTTGTACACTAATACCACCACTTGTACACTAAAGCCACCACTTGTACACTACAGCCACCACGAGTACAATATAACCACCACTTGTACACTAATACCACCACTTGTACACTATAACCACCACTTGTACACTATAACCACCACTTGTACACTATAACCACCACTTGTACACTAATACCACCACTTGTACACTACAGCCACCACTTGTACACTACAGCCACCACTTGTACACTACAGCCACCACTTGTACACTACAGCCACCATGTGTACAACATAACCACCACTTGTACACTAATACCACCACTTGTACACTACAGCCACCACTTGTACACTACAGCCACCACGTGTACAATATAACCACCACTTGTACACTAATACCACCACTTGTACACTACAGCCACCACTTGTACACTAATACCACCACTTGTACACTACAGCCACCATGTGTACACTACAGCCACCACTTGTACACTACAGCCACCACTTGTACACTACAGCCACCACTTGTACACTACAGCCACCACTTGTACACTACAGCCACCACGTGTACAATATAACCACCACTTGTACACTAATACCACCACTTGTACACTAATACCACCACTTGTACACTACAGCCACCACTTGTACACTACAGCCACCACGAGTACAATATAACCACCACTTGTACACTAATACCACCACTTGTACACTATAACCACCACTTGTACACTAATACCACCACTTGTACACTACAGCCACCACTTGTACACTAATACCACCACTTGTACACTACAGCCACCATGTGTACACTACAGCCACCACTTGTACACTACAGCCACCACTTGTACACTACAGCCACCACTTGTACACTACAGCCACCACTTGTACACTACAGCCACCACGTGTACAATATAACCACCACTTATACACTAATACCACCACTTGTACACTAATACCACCACTTGTACACTACAGCCACCACTTGTACACTACAGCCACCACGAGTACAATATAACCACCACTTGTACACTAATACCACCACTTGTACACTATAACCACCACTTGTACACTATAACCACCACTTGTACACTATAACCACCACTTGTACACTAATACCACCACTTGTACACTACAGCCACCACTTGTACACTACAGCCACCACTTGTACACTACAGCCACCACTTGTACACTACAGCCACCATGTGTACAACATAACCACCACTTGTACACTAATACCACCACTTGTACACTACAGCCACCACTTGTACACTACAGCCACCACGTGTACAATATAACCACCACTTGTACACTAATACCACCACTTGTACACTACAGCCACCACTTGTACACTAATACCACCACTTGTACACTACAGCCACCATGTGTACACTACAGCCACCACTTGTACACTACAGCCACCACGAGTACAATATAACCACCACTTGTACACTACAGCCACCACTTGTACACTACAGCCAGCACGAGTACAATATAACCACCACTTGTACACTAATACCACCACTTGTACACTACAGCCACCACTTGTACACTAATACCACCACTTGTACACTACAGCCACCATGTGTACACTACAGCCACCACTTGTACACTACAGCCACCACTTGTACACTACAGCCACCACTTGTACACTACAGCCACCACGTGTACAACATAACCACCACTTGTACACTAATACCACCACTTGTACACTACAGCCACCACTTGTACACTACAGCCACCACGTGTACACTAATACCACCACTTGTACACTAATACCACCACTTGTACACTACAGCCACCATGTGTACACTAATACCACCACTTGTACACTACAGCCACCATGTGTACACTACAGCCACCACTTGTACACTACAGCCACCACGTGTACAATATAACCACCAGTTGTACACTACAGCCACCACTTGTACACTACAGCCACCACTTGTACACTACAGCCACCACTTGTACACTACAGCCACCACATGTACACTACAGCCACCAATGGTACACTACAGCCACCACTTGTACACTACAGCCACCACGTGTACAATATAACCACCACTTGTACACTAATACCACCACTTGTACACTACAGCCACCACTTGTACACTACAGCCAGCACGAGTACAATATAACCACCACTTGTACACTAATACCACCACTTGTACACTACAGCCACCACTTGTACACTAATACCACCACTTGTACACTACAGCCACCATGTGTACACTACAGCCACCACTTGTACACTACAGCCACCACTTGTACACTACAGCCACCACTTGTACACTACAGCCACCACTTGTACACTACAGCCACCACGTGTACAATATAACCACCAGTTGTACACTACAGCCACCACGTGTACACTACAGCCACCACTTGTACACTACAGCCACCACGTGTACACTACAGCCACCACTTGTACACTACAGCCACCACTTGTACACTACAGCCACCACTTGTACACTACAGCCACCACTTGTACACTACACCCACCACGTGTACAATATAACCACCACTTGTACACTACAGCCACCACTTGTACACTAATACCACCACTTGTACACTACAGCCACCACTTGTACACTACAGCCACCACGAGTACAATATAACCACCACTTGTACACTAATACCACCACTTGTACACTATAACCACCACTTGTACACTATAACCACCACTTGTACACTATAACCACCACTTGTACACTAATACCACCACTTGTACACTACAGCCACCACTTGTACACTACAGCCACCACTTGTACACTACAGCCACCACTTGTACACTACAGCCACCATGTGTACAACATAACCACCACTTGTACACTAATACCACCACTTGTACACTACAGCCACCACTTGTACACTACAGCCACCACGTGTACAATATAACCACCACTTGTACACTAATACCACCACTTGTACACTACAGCCACCACTTGTACACTAATACCACCACTTGTACACTACAGCCACCATGTGTACACTACAGCCACCACTTGTACACTACAGCCACCACTTGTACACTACAGCCACCACTTGTACACTACAGCCACCACTTGTACACTACAGCCACCACGTGTACACTACAGCCACCATGTGTACAACATAACCACCACTTGTACACTAATACCACCACTTGTACACTACAGCCACCACTTGTACACTACAGCCACCACGAGTACAATATAACCACCACTTGTACACTAATACCACCACTTGTACACTATAACCACCACTTGTACACTAATACCACCACTTGTACACTATAACCACCACTTGTACACTAATACCACCACTTGTACACTACAGCCACCACTTGTACACTACAGCCACCACTTGTACACTACAGCCACCACTTGTACACTACAGCCACCATGTGTACAACATAACCACCACTTGTACACTAATACCACCACTTGTACACTACAGCCACCACTTGTACACTACAGCCACCACGTGTACAATATAACCACCACTTGTACACTAATACCACCACTTGTACACTACAGCCACCACTTGTACACTAATACCACCACTTGTACACTACAGCCACCATGTGTACACTACAGCCACCACTTGTACACTACAGCCACCACTTGTACACTACAGCCACCACTTGTACACTACAGCCACCACTTGTACACTACAGCCACCACGTGTACAATATAACCCCCACTTGTACACTAATATCACCACTTGTACACTAATACCACCACTTGTACACTACAGCCACCACTTGTACACTACAGCCACCACGAGTACAATATAACCACCACTTGTACACTAATACCACCACTTGTACACTATAACCAGCACTTGTACACTATAACCACCACTTGTACACTATAACCACCACTTGTACACTAATACCACCACTTGTACACTACAGCCACCACTTGTACACTACAGCCACCACTTGTACACTACAGCCACCACTTGTACACTACAGCCACCATGTGTACAACATAACCACCACTTGTACACTAATACCACCACTTGTACACTACAGCCACCACTTGTACACTACAGCCACCATGTGTACAATATAACCACCACTTGTACACTAATACCACCACTTGTACACTACAGCCACCACTTGTACACTAATACCACCACTTGTACACTACAGCCACCATGTGTACACTACAGCCACCACTTGTACACTACAGCCACCACGAGTACAATATAACCACCACTTGTACACTAATACCACCACTTGTACACTACAGCCACCACTTGTACACTACAGCCACCACTTGTACACTACAGCCACCACGTGTACACTAATACCACCACTTGTACACTACAGCCACCACGTGTACAACATAACCACCACTTGTACACTAATACCACCACTTGTACACTACAGCCACCACTTGTACACTACAGCCACCACGTGTACACTAATACCACCACTTGTACACTAATACCACCACTTGTACACTACAGCCACCACTTGTACACTAATACCACCACTTGTACACTACAGCCACCATGTGTACACTACAGCCACCACTTGTACACTACAGCCACCACGTGTACAATATAACCACCACTTGTACACTAATACCACCACTTGTACACTACAGCCACCACTTGTACAATATAACCACCACTTGTACACTAATACCACCACTTGTACACTACAGCCACCACTTGTACACTACAGCCACCACTTGTACACTACAGCCACCACGTGTACACTAATACCACCACTTGTACACTACAGCCACCACGTGTACAACATAACCACCACTTGTACACTACAGCCACCACGTGTACAACATAACCACCACTTGTACACTACAGCCACCACTTGTACACTACAGCCAACCCTTGTACACTACAGCCACCACTTGTACACTACAGCCACCACGTGTACAATATAACCACCACTTGTACACTAATACCACCACTTGTACACTACAGCCACCACTTGTACACTACAGCCACCACTTGTACACTACAGCCACCACTTGTACACTACAGCCACCACGTGTACACTACAGCCACCACGTGTACAATATAACCACCACTTGTACACTAATACCACCACTTGTACACTACAGCCACCACTTGTACACTACAGCCACCACTTGTACACTACAGCCACCACGTGTACAATATAACCACCACTTGTACACTAATACCACCACTTGTACACTACAGCCACCACTTGTACACTACAGCCACCACTTGTACACTACAGCCACCACGTGTACACTACAGCCACCACTTGTACACTACAGCCACCACGTGTACAATATAACCACCACTTGTACACTAATACCACCACTTGTACACTACAGCCACCACTTGTACACTACAGCCACCACGTGTACAATATAACCACCACGTGTACACTATAACCACCACTTGCACACTAATACCACCACTTGTACACTAATACCACCACTTGTACACTATAGCCACCACTTGTACACTATAACCACCCCTTCAGCTACCAGCAGAGCCAAGGCCACGCTACCATGGTGGTGTCCTCACCACCCATCCCATGAGGAAAGGTGGCCGAATGCTGGCGGAATGCGGGCAATAGGAAAGCGAAATCCGTCCACGTTCCTGTCCGACCACTTCTGTCAACGGGTGCGGAGCAGTAGCCACAGTGCCGTCGCACAGGTATTCACACCAAAGCACTGGAACAAGGGGGATGTGAGCGCCGAAGGGCCGAGTCGGCCCTCTGGCGCACCATCCCCCCCTTCTCGCCGTAATGATGCATATGTCCTGCATGTGCATCTAAGCTCCCACCCGCATTTCATTCACATCAACACCAGCTGACAAATGATTACGCACCGCAGCACGTGACTATATGTCACAGACAGGGTCATCAAGGACGCAGGTACCCAGGTAGCTCGCACAAAGGCCCAGGCAGACGACGTGGCCAATACAATAGGACATGGATCGGGCTGGCCAGAGAGAACATGCACCTAGAGCATGCCAGGCATGACGGTTTTCCCATGTGCAGGTATCAACGGTTGCGTTCCTGAGCCCGCAGCCCGGAAAATGTGCGGCAAATTGTGTGTTTCCATGGCAGTGGACTGGAGAACAGGCGTACGATGTCAATACGGCATCCAGGGAAAGGCACCCCCTGGTGCGATTGTGAAGAACATGTCACACACCTTTGTTTCCTCGCTCCAGATGTGCCTGAATCCCCCGGGTACATTCAATCGTAGGCGGTATAAGGGCAGGAACGCGGACATCACAAAATCAGTCATAATTACGGTGTGAAGGCGATGCAGGTTCATCATGCCACCATTCCCATGCAAAAGCATTACACGAATTCCATAATCCCTGCAACGTAAACTTCATAGGCGTTTCGCATCCTCTCATGATACGCCCGACAAAGGCCATTGATAACAGGAATTGCTACGCGCCGCGCCAAATGGCTTGCGTACCTTTTCAGGCCCCATGAAAGAGACCGAGTAGCATTGATATCGTTGCTCGAAAATTTGATGTCGGTTAAACCCACCAAAAAACTGCGCAAGTCCACACAACAAAAGAGGATCGTTTAAAATATAATTAAGCCTCCCAACCTCGCCTTTGTGGAAGAAGTGGCAAGCCAATATACACGCCTGCTGACTCCAAGAATGAGTACCGATGTGAGTCAGACAGGTGCTCACCATTTTCTCCAAAATTCGCCTCTTTCCCAAAGGGTGAACGAGCTGCTGCTGCAAAACTGCGCTCTTCTAGGCTAACCGCGACGGAAACGGCACCGTCCCAAAATTTCGCTGCCGGCAAGTCACGCTGTCTTGTCCCGGTGTGCTGCTATATCTCAGCCACCCTTTGCTTCTGGACGCCATGACCAGAAGCAGAGCTTGCCAGCAGTTAATACAGGCGACCTCGGGGCGTGCGTCCTCGGCCAAGCCTTGCGCTGCGCTCCACGCGACAGCTGGGCGTGCGGCCTGGAGCGCGGCACGTGACGGTGCAGATCCCAGACAGCCAGTAAAATCCAAATCGACCGTATATGTACATCCTGCCTTAAAATTAAGCCTCCTGGCGGGAACTGCTGCGACTTTTGGTCTTTGGAGGCCTGCGCTTGTGACTGACGTCAGACGTGATTTAGGAACCTCAGGATTGTGAACAGCTCTCTAATTGAGGTCTCCCAATTGGTGAATAAAGATACTCATTTACCCAGGATTTACCCGGAAGAAATCTTAGGATTGTGAGCTCGCTTGTAGGCGCTAGCAGTTGTTGTGGTCAAAGGTGAATTGTGATTTGCGAAGGTCACCTGCTGTCCTACTATGCTTGCCGTCCTGCCCAGCGCCATAAACATGGATGTCTCGCGAAGTCGCAATGAGTTGAATGCTGCGTTGCAAGATAAAAATCACGACATCATGAGGTATGCATCCATACTTCAAAAGGCATCTTCCAGCTTTTCACGTTGAAGCAATCGTCATTGTAAACTCATGTTAACGAATGGACCGGCCGTTGGATGCCAAGGTATCACTCGCTGTACCTGTCATCGACGGAGCCTTGTCTTGTCTGCAGTTCCGTGAACCTTTCTTTCATTCTGCCGCACCTTGACCTTCATGGTTCATGAAGGCTAAATGCTCTGACCTTTCAGGAGAGTGCTTCTAGTTGCGGCCAAGTTTCGTTGTCCACGAGTCGCTGTCAGACGTTGGTTGCCGGCATATAGCGTTTATGAAAGAGCTTAACATCATATGCAGAGGCTTAACATCACGAGACTTCGTGCCATACGTCCAGATCGAGCCCGCCTCTGCACTAGCCGCACTTACCAACTGTTCAGGTTGATGGCAGTGACATGACTATGACAAGGGTAGGGTATTGTCTTACAGGTGGACATCAATGACTGAAGAAGTGCAAACCAGATATTGCATCACGTGAATCTTGTATTGCATCACAACTATAGCGGTGATTACTTGTCGAGCATCCGTGGAGATCGAGCCCCGCAAATCGCCTGTGCCAGGAGGAAGCTCACGTGGCCTCTGGGTTTAATGCCGTATGAGTTTGCCGAGTCGATTTGTGCCTCTGAGCCTAGGGCCGCTTTAATTCCCCCCAATTTCAGGGGAGGAGTCACCCACGGTAGGTCTCTGTTGTTAGACCTTGGTCAAATGATTCGTACTTCTAGAAAAGAAAAAGCTTTTTTGGATTCTTGCGAAGCCATGTGTTTGGCATCATCGATCCTCATTACCTCAACTTAGCACTGAAGTTAGGTAATCATGCATCTGAACTTGCATGGATTTTTCAATATGCGAGTAAACACATTCACGGGCATGTGGGGGTCGACTGGTTCAAACCTGCAGTAGGCCCCCAAGGTTGCTAGGACCCCGCTTTGTACAACGATGCGATGTATACTGCAATCCATATACCGTAGTGGCTCAAATCACATTGCGAATTAATATTTTTTCGAGGGTTTTTCTGCATGGTTTTGACACTTTGCGGGGAAAGTTCAGCACGTGTTAGGTAAACTTCGAGCCCGGGAGCTTGTTTATATTAGGGCACCTAGTTCAGTGTCTGACTTGGATTCCAACCTACCAAGTACATTAATTACCCACCAAGCGCAGTTCCTATCTGACAATTAAACGAGTACCAGTATGACATAAGGCCCTAATCTTAATTAATAGGGCCCCTAATCAGTGCTAATAGGGCCCCTAATGAGTGCTAATAGGGCCCTAATCAGTGCTATTTCTTAATTAATTAACCCAACATGGCCCTAATCAGAAATATGGCCCAAATCAGTACCTAGTGATTATATTAAGTTAGTGCTCAAATTTTATGTTCAAAATAAAATGTAACTTGAGTATTCATGACGTATCCTCCCTGACGCCGAGCACGAGCGGAACCGGTGCCGCCGGGAGTACCTGTCGGCCCTGGACGCCCGGGCGGACGTCGACGAGCTCGACACGGGTGCCCCCACCGCAGCCATTTTTGCGGGCTTTGCGGCCCGTGCCCCGTTGCTGGCGGCCCGGCACCTGCCGGTCATGCCCCGCCGCCGCCCCGGCCCGCTCTACCGCCAGGACCCCAAGGTCTTGGCCGCCCGGCACCGCCTCAAGCGTAACCGGGACCCGCTGCAGAAACCATTGCTCAAGGCCGCCCTTGTGGAGGCCTACGAGCACGCTCAGGACGCGGAGGCGGCCCAGTGCATCGCGGATGCCAAGGCCTGCCAGGCCCGCAACCAGGGCAATTAGGACATGTGGTACCACCTCGACCGGCTCGGCGGCCGGCGTCAGCGCACCCCGGTGGAGCATACGGGGGACGGCACGGCGCCGGTAAGCCTTGACCGCTGGTTGGCCCACAATGTTTCCTTGACCGGTGGGGCTCGCGCCCCCCCCCCGCCGCTGCACCCCGAGACGGCCGCCCGCCTCGGGGTCGCCGGACCCCCGCCGCCACCGGCGCCCCCCTCCTCGGCCGCGGACTACCAAGTCCCCGCCTTGAAGGAGGGTTGCCTTGCCACTGACGACGTCGTCCACCCCTTCACTTTGGAGGAATTGGACGGCGCCCTTGCTCGTCTGCGGTACGATGCAGCGGTCGGTGCCGACCACCTTTCTGCTGAGCTGCTGAAGACCCCTGATCTGGCGGTTAGGGATCTTCTGCTGGCGTTCTGCAACCGTGTCCTGCTCTCTGACGAGCCTCCGCCTGCTGAGTGGCAGACGGCCATCCGCGTCATGCTGTACAAGAAGGGCTCTGCTGCTGACCCCGGCAACTACCGGGGTGTCTGCCTCCAGAGCGCCGCGCTGAAGGTCTTCATGCGCATGATGCTGCACAGGCTCCGCGCCGCGCTGGACCCACACCTGGGTGAGTCTCAGATGGGTTTCCGTAGTGGTCGTAACACCAGCACTGTCATGGCTGTGTTTGTCGCGCGCCGGTTGATGGAGGAGGTGCGTCGACTTCCCCCTGACAGTTTGCCGCTGGTCTTCATTTTTGTTGACTATATCAAGGCCTTTGACACGGTTCTCTGGGAGGCTCTTTGGGCCATCCTAGCTCTGGATCGGGTACCACCTGCGTTTATTGCTGCCATTCGCCGACTGTATGAGGGCTCACAGGCAGTAGTGGCAGCGGACTGCGGAGGGCACCACTCCACCATTCCCCCTTCACCACGGGGTGTGGCAAGGTTGTGTCCTGTCCCCATACCTGTTCATTATTGTCGTGGATCACGTCATGCGCCGGGCACGTGCGCGCTTTACTGCTCTTAAGGGGTTCGAGCCAGGCTTGGACATCCTTAACGTGAAAGAGCACGGCGGGGTTAGACCGGGGTACCGCCTTGCCGACCTGATTTATGCGGATGATACCACCCTCATCGAGCGCCCCGAGCACATTCAGACCTGGCTGGACTGCCTGGGCCTGGAGGCGCGGGCGGTGGGGTTGGAGATTAGTGTCAAGACTGAGGCGATGGTGATAGGGGCCTCCA
This sequence comes from Mesostigma viride, assembly GCA_009746045.1. Taxonomy (NCBI): domain Eukaryota; kingdom Viridiplantae; phylum Streptophyta; class Mesostigmatophyceae; order Mesostigmatales; family Mesostigmataceae; genus Mesostigma; species Mesostigma viride. Next base: position 88,286 of record RPFO01000167.1, on the reverse strand, counting down.
GTACACCACCGCTGCCGCGCCTGCTCGACGGGACGGAGGTCCCGTTCCGCGACCGCTTCAAGCTGTTGGGGAGCTGGCTTCCTGACACCGACGACGATGTGGACACCCGCATCGCCCTCGCCTGGGCCAAGCTCCGTTCGCTCACACCTTACTGGCGCTCGAAGGGCCTGGACGGGCACCGCAAACGCATGCTCTTCAAGGTCCTCGTCCTCACGGTGCTCACGTATGGCGCCGAGGCGTGGACCCTCCCACCCAAACTGGCAGCTCGGCTCGACGGCACAGTTTACAGGATGCTCCGGCAGGTCCTTAACGTAGGTTTTTCCGAGCGTCCGTCATCAGAGTCTTTGTATCATGGCATGCCTCGTGTTTCGGACGAGATTAGGCAGCGTAGGATAGCATTTGTAGGACACCTTGCCCGCACTAGCCAGGTCGACACCACCCTTGGTCTGGCCGGCCCCCAGCGGCTTGGCCAGCCAGGGCGGCATATTCTGACCTGGCCTGGCCCCGCGGACATTCCCAAAAGGGTAGGGAAACCTGTCACCAACTACGTTCAGATGTTGCTGGACGACCTAGTGGTCCCAGCCCAGTTTGAGCACCGCATACACTCTCTTTCCCGTCTTTGGACTGTCATGCAGGACAAGACGCGGTGGAAGAAGATTGTCAAGGCGCACACGCCCGACCCTGTGGGCAAGCCACCTCCCCCCAAGCGGAGGAGGCGTTTTGATGAGTAGTGTAGTTAGGATTTTCTAGATAGCCTAGCGTTAGTATAGTTCGATCACGCGGCTTCCTCCACCCCATCCATCATGGAATATGTGCTACATGACCTCCCCACGGAGGCATGTTATAATTTAATTTAATTTAATTTTTTTTAATCCTCCCTGATCATACCCAAATGCAAAAAGTACTTGTCTAACTTGTGTTAAAGTACGGCTTAAGTTGTCTAGTTGGACCATGCAAATCATCATAATTGCTTCAAGCCCTAGTACCAAGGTCTCGGCAAACTGAATTGAATGCGTTCTCAATCGCTGATACTCATTTCCCCTCTCACCTCTTTGGTCCGTAATTGGCTAATAAAATATACCCATTTCCCCGAAATGCGTTCTCAATCTGGCGCGACGCGGCGCGGCGCGGCGCGGCAAGCGCGGCGCTCCCCTTCATCTAGCTGCGCCGCGGCCTGCAGCCAGAAACAGGTGTAGCGGCGCTGCCCGGTTTTCATACTTTACGGGGTAAATTGGAGCATTATTTTAGCACTTTTCGTGGGGTCATTCGAAAATATTAATTCGCAATGTGATTTGAGCCACTACGGTACCAACTGCAACAGGGGTTAATGCTCCGTGACGCCCCAACGGGACCACAAGTTAATTAATTAAACTTATTAACTAATTAATTACCTGCAACAGATAATATCCGCAGCTTCATAATGGCACGAAAGGGGCCGGGCATAGCACATCCCTCTACGACAACCTAGTCACACTGCTATAAGGCATGGCATGGCATGGCATGGCTTGACTGCCTGGCTATCGAGGCCCGTGCAGTGGGGCTTGAGGTCAGCAAGAAGACAGAGGCCCTGGCGGTTGGGCTCACCCACTCACCGCCACCCCTCTATCTCCTCGACGGCTCTCGAGTCCTGTATCGTGACCGCGTCAAGCTGCTGGGCAGCCTGCTCCCCAGCTGCGAGGTTGATGTGGACCACCGCATCTCCCTCGCCTGGCACGCTTTACGCCAGTACCGGGCCCTGTGGCGCAAGCCCCTGGGCAAGATCGAGAAACAGGACCTGTTCAAGGTGCTCGTCCTTCCTGTTCTCACGTACGGGGCCGAGACGTGGACCCTCACCGCCGACCTGGCCCGCAAGCTGGACGGCGCGGTCACCAACATGCTGCGTTCCATATTTTCAGAGTAGGATATGCTGCTCATGTCCGCAATGAGGACCTGTACCAGGGCATGCCATATATCACCAGCACCATTAAGCAGCGGCGCCTGCAGCTCGTAGGGCACCTAGCTCGCACCCACCAGGTAGACACCTCACGTGGCCCCCCCGCAGGACTGCGACCAGCTCAGCCTGGCCGGCACCTCCTGACGTGGGCCGGGCCCCCTAATGTTAGCCGCCGCAAGGCCCGCACCTTCAAAGAACAGCTAGTAGAGGACATGGGGGGCCTAGGCCTCTCCGTGATTTGGAAGAAGATGATGGACCAGGCCAAGTGGGCCCAGGTCATAGAGGACAACGAGCCTTCCCATGTGGGGAAGCGCCCGCGTGTGCAAGCCCGTGGGAGGCACGCCAGTGCTGTATAGATAATAGATGTTGTAGTTAGTAATGCTGTTAGATAGATGTCGTAGGTAGCTGATGTAGATCGCTTAGACCGGTAGGACTGTTTGCACCCACCCATCCATCCATCGGGGTTAATGCTCCGTGACTCCCCAACGGGAGCACGAGTCTAATTAATTCATTAATTAATTAAGGCATGGCATGCAGGGTTAACCAAGGGGGCAATGAATTCATTGCCCCCTTGTTGACCGTGACACATGTCATGCAGCAGCTAATGATGCACTGGTCGGCAGAGCAGCCCAGGCATGCCCGCGACACGAAGATGCTGCGCTGGTTGTCTCCTTGAAAAATGCCAGCAGCTTGAATGTTTATCACTTACCAACCAGGTCCGTAGCCAGAGTGAAGATGTAGAGGAAAATAAGACTTGTTTGGCGCTGCCGCGTGAGACAGCAACCAGTGCGCTCTTCTCACACGGCCATGTTGTAGCTGGCTATGCAGCACCATTCTAGATCGAATCATAACCTTGTGCGTGGATGTGCCTGCGTGACTACTGGCAGGTGCTGCAGTGCTCGTACGTCAAGAAGCTCGACGCGCCATCACCGTACCGCCCAAACCGAGGCCCTGGCCGCGCAGGTCCCGGGGATTGCAGCACAGACGGCCACCATCGCTGCGGTCAATTTTCCGTGTGGGATCGATACGCTGCTCATAACCGCAGTGAGGACTTGTACCTATGCCACTTATCACCAGCACCATCAAGCAGCCGAACGCCTGCATGGCTAGTAGGGCACTTAGCTCGCACCAACCATGCAGGTAGACACCTCACGTGGCCCCTCTCGGCAGGGCTGCGGCCAACTCAGCCTGGCAGGCACCTCCTCACGTAGGCCGGGCCCAGCAATGCTAGACGCCGCAAGCCGGCCCGCACTTTCAAAGAGCAGCTAGTAGAGGACATGGGGAGCCTACATAGGCCTCTCCGTGATTTGGAAAAAGATTATGGATAAGGCCAAGTGCAGGGCTCCTCTGCCTCCCTGCCATTTGTGCACACTCAGGGATTAAGTTAAAGCACGTATCCAGTGCTAGTGACTCCCCAACAACGGCAGCACGTGTTTGATTAATTAATTAGCAAATGTGGTCAATTAACTTTTATGCTAGTAATAAATAAATCTTCAACAGAGAAAAACTAGACAACTACGGTGGGCTGGCAGGCACAAACCAGGCATAGGCCGGTTTAACTTGTACAATGTTATGAAAACGATGCTAGCTAGCTTGTAACAGGGGATTTACCCCTTCATATTTTACATGGAAATGTGTGGAGGCGGCCTGTGACTGCTGTCATCATCCTCCTTGACAATGCATCGGCCATTCAGTAGACAAAATGCAACCGACAGGTATGATGGATGTGCGTAATGCATCTGGTTCGTTACAAGCAGCAGAAAGTTTCTCCAGGGATTCTTAGTCCCGCATCAGGCAGTTGGATCCTGCCTCATGCATACCTTATGCCTTTTCCTCCTTCACTTTTGTTATTTATGATTCCTCATAGGAAGGCAGTTGGAAATGCAACGGAGCTGCCTAGTTGCACGAATTGTTTAATGTGCATGCAGCTCAGGACATTGCAGTTGAAGGGCATAGTGAAAATCAGAATTCTGCGTTCAATGTGAAAATGTGTTGAGTTGGATATCTCTGAGAACCTCCTGCCGAGGCAGCTCCATTCGACAACTGAGCGTTGCGTCTCCGCCTCTGCAGCTCTAGGTCCGCCTTGTTGTACAAAGCTCCGGAAATATCTTGAATATAACCGGCAGCGCGCACGGACTTCAGCCTGTCTTGTTCCAGTTGCTCCGCTTTGATCATTTCGTTCTGGAGGCGTTCCTCGAGCAACTTTTGCAATCCATCCAGGATGAAAAATTCTGCCTGCATAGTTGGCGAGCGCATGCAACCGTGATCAGACATTCGAAGGTCAGTGGCTTCGGTGCTTTTATGACCTGCTTTAGATTTGACAGTCCAGGCTGCATGAGACGAAAATAGGAAGGGGGCAACACGAAAAATGCTAGTAAGGGGATAGTGATATTTACCTCCTCAAGGAGCTCTTCGCACATCTGTATGGCGTTTTCTGAGGGCAAGTGTACCGTCCCCGTGCGAAGATAGTTGAGAACGTGTCGAAAACGTTGGCCGTCTCTGTCTATGAAGTAATGCCCGTCGCTCGTTTCACATAATGGAAATGTGCCTGAGAACATTGCCGCAAGCATGGAGCCCTTGTCCTTGCAAAGAGTGTCAAGCGTCGTAGCATAAACCTGTCCCCCGACGGAAAGCTCGACCAGTTTTCCAGTGCCGTTGGTTGAAGTAAGTCTCCGCTTTTTGCCATGCCCTTCAGTTGGCGAGGATGAAGATGCCATTCTCCTGGCAAATCGTAGGACAAAATAGCCAAGGAGACTCACGCACCAACCAAAGAATATTGTAGTATAAATTTTATGGACTTGATTCTTTTATGAAGCTGAACCTCGAAGCGGGCGAAAGGAATGCTAGAACCTCTTCCTTTTTGAGAAATTCCTTTCGCGTCGCACTGTATTTGTCACGTCCTGGACGTTCTAAAACCGAGAATCAACGCATCTGCCGACGGAGAAACTGGAAAGCGTGATACCTCGAGTGGGACCAGTAGCTCGCAAGTCGCGCACCAACGGTAAAATATGGACGGGGCTTGACAGGCTGATGACATGACATCGCGGGCTGCTGGCAAGTGGCAGTACATACATGCGTCAAACAACCACTTGACCGTTTGAGCAGTCGATGGCTGCCCATGTGCGGCGCGGGAATAAACTCAACTCAACTCATGTGCGGCGTGGGCAACAAGTCAACAGTCAACACAACAACAACCGCAGATCGCCGCTGGGATGTTAGCAGCCAAATTTAAGATGTTGTCGTGTTGTCGTGTTTGATCGGCGCGACGCAGCCAGCTCCTTCGACGGTGCGTGCCAGCACACGGAGCACAGTGGAGGGCTGCCAGCACGTGCGGGACTGCGGAATGGCGGGCACTAGGCAATGGGCAGTGGCCTCTGGGCAGTGACCGCCTCGAGAGATGGTGAATTGTGACAGGTACGTGGATGCGAAGTGAAGCTGCCCAAATGCGAGGTCGTCACAACTTTTAGCAGCTCATAATTTTATGCGATCATGATGAATAGCCTGTGAAACAGAGGTATTCTCGGCGGAGCAATATTTTGTAGAAGGGAAGAGTAATTACTACGTAAATGGCGCACGGTAAAGGCTTGGCATTACTCGCAATTTGTTGTTGCGTCCAAGTCCTCGCGGCTGTGGCTGCTGGAGATTTCTCCTCGGGCGTCGTTGGCTGTGGCGGCTTCGTGGTGGTACGTTGTGCTGCAACTCGAGGAACGGCTGCATGTTGATTGTGATGACATTGTGCTTATAAGCGGCATTATCGAGACACCGCGTCATGAAATACCTCACGCTAAGACAGATGGGCGACTGGCAGGCATGTTTTTCCATCTGATCCTGTTTGATCATCGTTATTTGCTACCCATGGTCGCCCCCAGGCTAGTCCCGAACTCTCAAAGCTGCGAAAGGCGGCCAATCGCGTGGATTACTCGTTCATCAAGGTAAGTTTCGCTTGCCGCGACAATAGATTGTCTTTTGAACATGTGATCGTTTCAGCGCAGGATTTGATAGTAAAAAATCGACCAAGGAAGGAGCAGGTGAGCCGGCAAACATCTCTCGTTGCGGTTTTTAATGCGGTCACTGATTCCTTCTAACGTAATGGCTAGCGGTGGGGAGTGCCTCTGCTGCAAGCACACTAGTAGCTCCTCCCATCACTGCTACACCCGCGCATTTGTATGGGTAGGAGAGGGTTAGGGCGGGAAGTGGTGACTAGCAGAGCAGAAGAGTGCAAGGCTGAAAACAGAATTTCTGGCCTGCACGTGGCGCTGCAGTGGACTAGGGTCACACAAGGTTTGTTCCGGAGTTATTTGCCCTAGCTTGCGCCCCCCTTGTTTCTCTGCCTTTCTTCCTTGCTGCCATCTCTTCATATGCATACACATGCACGCGCCGCCCCTTTTTCTACTACAACAATATAATACCAAACCCACCCACCCACCCACCCACCCACCCACCCACCCACCCACCCACCCACCCACCCACCAAACAACCAACCAGCCAGCCAGCCAGCCAGCCAGCCAGCCAGCCAGCCAGCCAGCCAGCCAGCCAGCCAGCCAGCCAGCCAGCCAGCCAGCCAGCCAGCCAGCCAGCCAGCCAGCCAGCCAGCCAGCCAGCCAACCAAACACACACACACACACACACATGTGCCTTTTCTGACCCTTCTCCTCCCCTCCCCTTCACACCACCCTTCTCCTAACACATCCCCTTTTCCCTGTCACATTCCATCCCCCCCTTCCCCATCTAACCCCCTTCCACCTACTCACTCTCCGACACCGCACCGTCGCCCCTGTCCTGCAGCAGGTCCAGCTACCTTCTCCCTTGCCCTTCCATGACGGATGCCTCCACCATGTGCCCCCTGTCCCTTTTTACAATGGCCCAGGTCCAATTGAACACCCCTGAGGGCGTGGTGAAATACGAGACGGAGTGTGCGCCCAACGGGTACTACGTCATCCCCGTCTACGACAAGGTGGGTGGTGGCCCCCTTCCTCCATGTGTGTTGCACAAGGTGGGTGGCTCGGTTCCCAAACGTGTGCGTTACACTGCACTGCAACGTGGGTGGTTTTGAGTTCCTCTGACCTCGTTGGTGGACAAGGTGGGTGGTTTGAGTTTCTCTGACCTCTGTTGTGGACAAGGTGGGCGGCACCAAGGGCCCCGTGCGCGTGCCATGGAAGTGGCATGCATTCAGCTCCGTGGCGTTTATGTAATTGTTGTGGTATAACATGGCACTGACATTACGGAAGCACACCCGCGTTGACTATGTGCAGCAGTACTAACACGCACCCTCTTACTGCATCGCTGCCCTTCCACCACGCACCCTCCTCTTGCTGCATCGTTGCCCTTCCACCACGCACCCTCCTCTTGCTGCATCGCTGCCCTTCCACCACGCACCCTCCTCTTGCTGCATCGTTGCCCTTCCACCACGCACCCTCCTCTTGCTGCATCGTTGCCCTTCCACCACGCACCCTCCTCTTGCTGCCCTTCCACCACGCACCCTCCTCTTGCTGCATCGCTGCCCTTCGACCACGCACCCTCCTCTTGCTGCCCTTCCACCACGCACCCTCCTCTTGCTGCATCGCTGCCCTCCCACCACGCACCCTCCTCTTGCTGCCCTTCCACCACGCACCCTCCTCTTGCTGCCCTTCCACCACGCACCCTCCTCTTGCTGCCCTTCCACCACGCACCCTCCTCTTGCTGCCCTTCCACCACGCACCCTCCTCTTGCTGCATCGTTGCCCTTCCACCACGCACCCTCCTCTTGCTGCCCTTCCACCACGCACCCTCCTCTTGCTGCCCTTCCACCACGCACCCTCCTCTTGCTGCATCGCTGCCCTTCCACCACGCACCCTCCTCTTGCTGCATCGTTGCCCTTCCACCACGCACCCTCCTCTTGCTGCATCGCTGCCCTTCCACCACGCACCCTCCTCTTGCTGCCCTTCCACCACGCACCCTCCTCTTGCTGCCCTTCCACCACGCACCCTCCTCTTGCTGCCCTTCCACCACGCACCCTCCTCTTGCTGCCCTTCCACCACGCACCCTCCTCTTGCTGCATCGCTGCCCCTCCACCACGCACCCTCCTCTTCCTGCCCTTCCACCACGCACCCTCCTCTTGCTGCCCTTCCACCACGCACCCTCCTCTTGCTGCATTGCTGCCCTTCCACCACGCACCCTCCTCTTGCTGCATTGCTGCCCTCCCACCACGCACCCTCCTCTTGCTGCATCGTTGCCCTTCCACCACGCACCCTCCTCTTGCTGCATCGTTGCCCTTCCACCACGCACCCTCCTCTTGCTGCATCGTTGCCCTTCCACCACGCACCCTCCTCTTGCTGCCCTTCCACCACGCACCCTCCTCTTGCTGCATCGCTGCCCTCCCACCACGCACCCTCCTCTTGCTGCATCGTTGCCCTTCCACCACGCACCCTCCTCTTGCTGCCCTTCCACCACGCACCCTCCTCTTGCTGCATCGTTGCCCTTCCACCACGCACCCTCCTCTTGCTGCATTGTTGCCCTTCCACCACGCACCCTCCTCTTGCTGCATCGTTGCCCTTCCACCACGCACCCTCCTCTTGCTGCATCGCTGCCCTTCCACCACGCACCCTCCTCTTGCTGCCCTTCCACCACGCACCCTCCTCTTGCTGCCCTTCCACCACGCACCCTCCTCTTGCTGCCCTTCCACCACGCACCCTCCTCTTGCTGCCCTTCCACCACGCACCCTCCTCTTGCTGCCGTTCCACCACGCACCCTCCTCTTGCTGCCCTTCCACCACGCACCCTCCTCTTGCTGCCCTTCCACCACGCACCCTCCTCTTGCTGCATTGTTGCCCTTCCACCACGCACCCTCCTCTTGCTGCATCGTTGCCCTTCCACCACGCACCCTCCTCTTGCTGCATCGTTGCCCTTCCACCACGCACCCTCCTCTTGCTGCATCATTGCCCTTCCACCACGCACCCTCCTCTTGCTGCCCTTCCACCACGCACCCTCCTCTTGCTGCCCTTCCACCACGCACCCTCCTCTTGCTGCATCGCTGCCCTTCCACCACGCACCCTCCTCTTGCTGCCCTTCCACCACGCACCCGCCTCTTGCTGCATCGCTGCCCTTCCACCACGCACCCTCCTCTTGCTGCCCTTCCACCACGCACCCTCCTCTTGCTGCCCTTCCACCACGCACCCTCCTCTTGCTGCCCTTCCACCACGCACCCTCCTCTTGCTGCATCGTTGCCCTTCCACCACGCACCCTCCTCTTGCTGCATTGTTGCCCTTCCACCACGCACCCTCCTCTTGCTGCATCGCTGCCCTTCCACCACGCACCCTCCTCTTGCTGCATCGCTGCCCTTCCACCACGCACCCTCCTCTTGCTGCATCGTTGCCCTTCCACCACGCACCCTCCTCTTGCTGCATCGTTGGCCCTCCACCACGCACCCTCCTCTTGCCGCATCGCTGCTCTCCCACCACGCACCCTCCTCTTGCTGCATCGCTGCCCTTCCACCACGCACCCTCCTCTTGCTGCATCGTTGCCCTTCCACCACGCACCCTCCTCTTGCTGCATTGCTGCCCTTCCACCACGCACCCTCCTCTTGCTGCATGGTTGCCCTTCCACCACGCACCCTCCTCTTGCTGCCCTTCCACCACGCACCCTCCTCTTGCTGCATCGTTGCCCTTCCACCACGCACCCTCCTCTTGCTGCATCGTTGCCCTTCCACCACGCACCCTCCTCTTGCTGCATCGCTGCCCTTCCACCACGCACCCTCCTCTCGCTGCATTGCTGCCCTCCCACCACGCACCCTCCTCTTGCTGCATCGTTGCCCTTCCACCACGCACCCTCCTCTTGCTGCATTGCTGCCCTTCCACCACGCACCCTCCTCTTGCTGCATCGCTGCCCTTCCACCACGCACCCTCCTCTTGCTGCATTGCTGCCCTTCCACGCGCTCCAGGGCACGTTTGTCATCAAGATCAACGGCCCCGATGGGTGGACGTTTGAGCCCAGCCAGGTGAGCAGGCGGCGTCTTTGATGCATCAGATTTGGTAAATCGGGTGTTGTCAATCTGTAATGTTCGAACTGAGGTAGTATTGGGAGAGGGGGGCACGTCCGGTACCTCCAAATGTAGTAGAAGCTGCCTGCCGGGCATAGGTGGCTTTCAAGCAAGCAAGGAGAGGTATCAGCCTTACTGCTCGGTGTTATCTGCAGGTTGCATGTGGGGCACCCATGCAGTTGAACCACACGCGATCTGCATGCCGTTGCTGTATAGTACTAAAGCGCTCGTCGTCGCTGTTGACACTAACTAAGCGCTCGTCGTTGCTGTTGACAGTAACTAAGTGCTCGTCGTTGCTGTTGACAGTGACTAAGCGCTCGTCGTTGCTGTTGACAGTGACTAAGCGCTCGTCGTTGCTGTTGACAGTGACTAAGCGCTCGTCGTTGCTGTTGACAGTGACTAAGCGCTCGTCGTGTGATAGTGACTTAGCGCTCGTCGTCGCTGTTGACAGTGACTAAGCGCTCGTCGTTGCTGTTGACAGTACTTAATTACTCGCCGTCCGGTGCTGTTGCGTAGCCATTTCCCACCCGATCACTTAACAAGGCAGCACCCGCAAGGCGGGGGGCCTCCTGCCTCATGCTCCCCCCGCGCACACGGCTGTGTGGAAACTTATCGCCACGGTAACCCTGCCCATGCGGCGTCGCATCATCGACAACATCACCATCACGTGCATCCACCACATGTCAAGCCTGTACCATGGGCTCTGTGGCTGAATGTCAAGCCTGTACCGTTGGCTCTGTGGCTGAACCTGTTTGCCTCGGTACAATGTCCCAGTTATACTTTCAGACGTGCTGGCACTTCCCTGCCGTTATCGAGGTTTCTATGCAGCTGGGCTGTAAAGTTTGGCTAGCCCTGGGTCAGGATGCCCCTGCCATTGCGCGATGCGCAGGAGGACCTGCATTGTGTTTCCAGCTGCGACATCACACACTCACTCTGGCTATGTGCCGTGCTCTCGTCATGTAGGACGCGCTGGCTAACTTTACAATGGCTCGATGTGGCTTCGTGACAGGTGACGGTGGTCATGAACGATGGCGCGCTGGCTGACCTTACGATATCGCATACATAATATAATACCGCTTCGTGACAGGTGACGGTGGTCATGAACGATGGCGCGCTGGCTGACCTTACGATATCGCATACATAATATATTACCGCTTCGTGACAGGTGACGGTGGTCATGAGCGATGGCGCATCGTGCGGCGCAAACGATGAGGACGTCAGCTTCCAGCTCACGGGCTTCTCCGTCATGGGGCAGGTGGGTGGGAATGGTTGTCTTGTACAAGGCCAAGGCCCGGTGGATGGTGGTGGCGCTGCTCTCACCGGCTTCTCCGCCATGGGGCAGGTGGGTGTGCCATTCTGGTGATGCATGGGGCGGCCGGCCACGCGGTTGAGGCGGCTGCGTGGCGGCTACGCTCGTGTGGCTTGTGCTCGTACGTTAATTGCTTTAGGCACAGCCTTTCAATTGCAAGAGATGCAGGACTTTTGAGATGATTTTGTGGCCACTTATCCGTGTGGCTTCCTTGTCCATATCACTGGCGTGGTAGGCCCGCAGCGCCCCACACCGCCTGCCCCACATCCTTGCGTTCGCGCACCTGGTATCCGCAGCGCAATGTCTGCGCGTCACGCCCTTCGCATCACACCCTTCGCATCACACCCTGGGATGATTTGTACTTTCTGTGTGTGATCACGGGGGGTCGTGTGACAATGTTGCGTATGACATGGCTGGTATGACACGCATGATTGGCATTTGCATCCTGCAGCGCTGTCATGCCCGTAGGGAGCTGCAGCGCTGTCATGCGCAACACTAGGGAGCTGCAGCGCTGTCATGCGCGGTAGGGAGCGCAGCGCTGTCATGCCCAACACTAGGGAGCTGCAGCGCTGTCATGCGCGTAGGGAGCGCAGCGCTGTCATGCGCATAGGGAGCGCAGCGCTGTCATGCCCAACACTAGGGAGCGGCAGCGGGGCATCACCAACACTAGGGAGCTGCAGCGCAGCATGCCCAACCGTTTACATTGCCCCCGCGGGCCGCGCCCTCTTCCTCGGGGCCACAGAATTGAAATTAGGCGCAAGTCCCTCATGTTCAACTGCAGCTGGGTCAGGGGATCCATGGCCTTTCCCTTGCAGCTATGCAAAGCAACCGGTTCCGTGTGTTTATTAAGTGCACAGCATGTCTTGCTATGCCATACACTACTGGGACAGTTTCTTCCGTTTCCTCGGGGGCGACACGCGTGCCATGTCTTCTCGCGGACTGGCCTTTTTTATGGACGTTCTCTTGAGGAAGAACTTGCCGATCCTTGTAATGGCTGGGCAGCGAGGCCATCTCTCCTTCCATTACTCATTCGAGTCATCCTCTACTCCACAGTATGGTGAACTAATGAGTGAATGAGTGACCCATTGAAGTCATCGTCCCTTCGTTCCCCCGATGCGCAGGTCGACGGCGCGGTGGGGGGCCAGAGCTGCACGTCTCTGGGCGAGGACGCAGGGTCCCCCACGGGCGTCACGGTCACGCTTACCCCGGTGGACGACAAGGGAAGCGCCATGGGCCCACCGCTCACCGCGCTGACCGCCCCCGGTGGCAAGTTTGCGTTCCGGAACGTGCTCACGGGTAAATGGCTGGGTGGGCGTTTAGAAGGATCACACGTATCGCTCGCTTACATGTAGTTGAAAGTTTGGACCAGGCTCCAAGCAGGTTACCCTGTTGCATGGTTTAGGCCTGGGGCTCAACTACCCCCGGTAGTCCTTGTGGCCAGATGGGTTTGGCACCCGTTATACCAGGGGAGCCTATCGGGCTGTAGCATGTCAGTCTCTGCCATGCCATCCATGGGCCAGGTGGCACATTGCCACGCCGTCACCCTCTCTACTCGGCTCCTCATGACGGTGGTTGTGGTCATGCTTGTGGTGGTGCCTTGCCACGCTGTCGCCTGTCTGCAAGGGGTCCCCATCACTTCGTTTGTTTGTAACACTTGCTACGACAATGGTCCGCAGACAATGGTCCGCATGACACATGATAGTCCACGTTCATCATGCAGGTATGGCTTGCAATGGTGTACGATTGCATGCAATGGTTTGTAACAATGGAACATAATGGTTTATACTAGTGGTGTTCAACGGCTTCTATTTGTAACAGGCTGATGCTATCGATTATCTATTGCAGTGTTATGCGCAGTCGCTCATGAGGATATTATCAACTATAGCAGTCATCTGTGCAGTCGATCATGAGTAATGACGGTCGTGTTGCCTAACACTGGCACTTGTCGTGGTGCCTATGGGGATGGTGCCTGCACTTGATAGGCCGCTACTTGGCGTCGGCGTCCCACCCCACGTGGCCGATGGAAGGCAAGCCGGTGACGGTGGACGTCCCCTGGGACAACGCGCGCATCTCCCCCAACTTTGCCATCCTCGGGTACAGCCTGCGCGCGCCGGTCGTGGCACAGGTGGGCGCGGTTTGTTCATATGTTTGTGCGCGCATGTTTGTTTGTCTGTTTGTCTGTCTGCGTGGCTGCGCGTGTGGCTGTGCGTGTGGCTGTGCATGTGGCTGCGCGTGTGGCTGTGCGTGTGGCTGTGCATGTGGCTGTGCGTGTGGCTGTGCGTGTGGCTGTGCGTGTGGCTGTGCGTGTGGCTGTGCGTGTGGCTGTGCGTGTGGCTGTGCGTGTGGCTGTGCGTGTGGCTGTGCGTGTGGCTGTGCGTGTGGCTGTGCGTGTGGCTGTGCGTGTGGCTGTGCGTGTGGCTGTGCGTGTGGCTGTGCGTGTGGCTGTGCGTGTGGCTGTGCGTGTGGCTGTGTGTGTGGCTTTGTGCGGGGCTGTGTGTGCGGCTATTTCTGCTTGTTCCTGTCTGTGTTGTGTCGTATTGTTGGGCTTTCTCCCGACTGTGTCGGCAGCGTGCAAGGCATTATTGGTTCAGTGGCTGCATGAAGGCCGACCGCATGTGCTTGTCCTGCTGCTTTTACAGCATCATCCAAAATCAGCCGTGCGTAGCTGTGGTAGGTGCTTCTCGACCCCTTCCCCGGGTCGTATCCCCGGTCGCGGCATCCGCGTTGACCGTTGTCGGCGCACTGTCGCCGCTGTCATTGCTGTTGCCCCCGTGGTTCGTTGTCGTTATCATTGATTTCATCGTTGTGGTTGTTGGATGTTGTCATTGTAAGTCTTGTTGTTACTGTCTTCTAAACTGCTGTCGTGGACCCTGTTGTTCGTCACCCTCTGCCTCTTGCTCGCATGTCCCGCGATCGTCTGGCTGTCCCGTGACCGCTGTCGGGTACACGCTTGTTGTCTGGCGATCTCGTGATCATGTGGCAGGGCAATGGCGTCCAGGGCGTGGAGATGTTCCTTTATTCCGACGACGTCACCAAGGCTGCGTGCGCCAGGGGCAGCCCCCCACCCAGCGAGGGGCCCCTACCTGGCAAGCAGCCGCTGTGCCGAGTTCTGTCCAACAAGGAGGGCGTTGCTGAGTTCCATGGCGTGCCATGCGGTACGGATTGTAATCATGTAGTGGAAAGAATTAATTTCGAATACCACTATATATATTTATTGTAAACCCGGTGCATAAAATTTTTATATCGACAGGGGGGGGGGGGGATCAGAAGTGGGGCAGGGGACCATGTGTGGCATGCCCCGCGGTGGGTGGGGATTTAACACTGTGAAGTTCGACCCTTTCGCAAGGGGTCGCCCACGCAAAGACTAGGTGTCGGGCAGGCGACTGTATACAGAATGCCCTTTGGCGCGGTTTTCTGTGGCTACCGTCCCCTCACATGTCGCAGGGCACAAGTGGCATCTGCTGAAACGACCACAGGCAGGAGGTCACCTATGCCTCCCCTTAAGGGGGCCGCTACCCATCTCATGCCCATGCGACCACCCGCGACCACCAACCTGTTCCCTGCCCCTCCGCGTGACAGGGCGCTACCAGCTGGTCCCGCAGTACCGAGGCGACAGCGCCGCCTACGAGGTGTCGCCGCCCAGCGCGATGGTCACAGTGCCCCATGCTGATGTGGCTCTGCCCACGCCCTTCCAGGTGGGTGCTGGTGTGCTGTTGGGGGGATGATCGACTTTTTGTTTGATTGATGTCACCGTAATGATGCCACGGTGAGGATTTATGCTAACGGATTATGCTAACGAGTGTCTCGTGGGGGAATGGATAGGGGGCGTTGTGCCTTCCATTCCAGCAAGTGGTGGGATGGGCTGTTCGTGTCGGGAGGCAGAAGCCGGGTAGGATATGGTACAGGTTGGTACAGGGCATTCTGTCGTATTAAAGGAGGGATTTTCTACTGTCATTTTTCTCACACTTCCTGGGGGCAAAAGGCTGTCTGGCCTTGATTTGATGTCGGCGGCTCCCCTTGGAAAGGTGGTAGTAGGGCATCACGCCCCCAGGTTATGGTGTGCGGCGAGACTATGGTGTGTCCGAGGATGTGTGGCGGCAGGGCATGCTGTGGTCTGTGTTTCTGACAAGAATACGTGCCATAGGATGAAGTGCAGGACGAGATGCAATTGAAGCTCAGGGTTGGCATCCCGGTCATTGGTATTTTGTGCCCAGTCATCGATGGGGTCTCTATGGCTTTGCAAGTCAAGCAATCTGTCCAATGCTCTTTCAACGTTAAAGGTGGGCGCTCCGTGAAGCCACCCGTGCTTAGCCCTTGCTTTGTGGTCGCTGGCTTTTTTTGCCAGGGCTTTAACCCGAGGGCTGGTATGACGTAGGGGACAGCCAATAGTAGTTGGTGGCACAAACAATACGTGTGCGGTATGCTTGCGTGGCGGCGCCGGGTAGGCTGTGTGTGGGCCACTCCTCGCAAGGGGGAGTTGGAACTTGGAATCCAATTTTGTAGGCGTTTTGTACGGTATATATATATTTATTTATTTATTTATATCGCGTTTCACATATCGACGTTTTATATATTGAACGGTTTGTGGTTGGTGTGGCCATCCGCCCGCCATCCCTCCTTGCACGCCCCCACTTCCAGGTGATGGGCTTCTCTGTGCGGGGCCGCGTGGTGGTGGGCAAGGGCCGCGGCGTGCCGGGCGCCAGCGTCTTCGTCAACGGCAAGCACATGGCCACGACAGGCACAAATGGGGAGTACAAGGTGGACCAGGTGGGTGGTGTCGATATGTGGTCGCGTGCCACGGCATGGGTGGGAGAGCTGGGCTATATTTAACCTCGCATGGCACCAACCCTTCCACTGTAAGCAGGACTGATCTTTCGAGCGCAGCGTGGACCGGGTGCGATGGGTGCCCGCTCTACATACACTACATTTGTATATATATGCAGTAGCGTTGCAAGGCAAACGGCCTCTCATGTAAACAGGATTGATTGGTTGGTCTTGTAGCAAGTGTACGTTTGACCAGGCGGGTGTCTTCAATACGAGCTGGCTTTGCAAGGCAACAACCCTTCTGGACAACCCTAGACAGACGTGGGTATTCCGTTTGTGCTTACCCTCATCAATATACATGCAGATGCAATAGGGGTTGTTTAACGTGGCCTAACATGCCTGAGGGTGGCTTTGCGTTTGTGCTACTTGGCCCTATGGTCACTATATGCAGATGCAATCGGGCTTTTACAAGGTGACCGCAGAGAAGCAGCACCACTATTTCGGGGCGCTAAACAACCTCAAGGCAAGTGGCGGGGGCTCCTTAGGCGCATGCCCTTGACATTTTCATTCAGTTAACTATCTGTTCATCTCTTTCCAGGGGAAACCGCGGATGAAAATTTTCCCCCATTGATGTTGTCCACAAGCAGATGAATGGCAGGTGGGTAAGAAGGTCATGCCGACAATATTGTGTACGCAAGCATAAGGGATTATGGCATTCAAGTTTACCCACTTGCAAATAAATTCAGTTCTTTATTTATTTCACCATCCATTTATTCATCACTCACCTTTTTGTCCACTGATCCACTCATCCTTCCATCCATCATCCATTCATTCCCGTGCCTCCGTCCGGCGGCTTGCCTATTCTCTTATCCATCACTCCTCTCATCCATCATCCATTCATGCATGTGCCTCCGCCCGATGGCTTTCCTATTCACTTATCCACTGATCCTCCCATCCATCATCCATGCGTTCCCGTGCCTCTTTCCAGCGGCTCGCCTATCCCTGCCCATGCCTTTCCTCCAGCGGCTCTGGGCATTGTATACTCGCTGTCCTATTATTTTATATTGCACGCTCTCAGCTTGTGCTGGGAACAGGGCAGGGAACGGTACTATTGCAGGCTCCCACAATGACCTCAACGGCTTCCCTGTCCCTCGGCTGGCGCCGCCACATGTTCCTGCTGGATGCCTCCACCGTGCGTTTCCCGCGGCGGCGTCTCTGCGGGGGGTGCCTCTGCTGGCTCTTCCACGAAGATGCTGCAGTTTCTGACTCGTTAGTGCGTTGTCTGTTGGCCTTTTCCCTGCAGGTGGTGCCCAACCTGGAGGGCCTGCCGGACATTGTCGCGGCCGCGTTTGATGTCTGCGGCAAGATCAGCGTGGCCGACAGCAAGTTTGTGGTGCAGGTGCATGGGTGTGACTCGATGGGGTTGTCACTTGTCTATGTGCATCCTACTTCAGCGATACTAGAATATCGCCTAGGTCCGTGCGTTAGTACTATTGCGCACATAGCTCCAGTGGTGAGTCATCTTCTTTAGATTCAGCAATATCGGACATATTGGCACCCCTCTCCGCGAGGTTTTTCGCGACTGGGCTGTTTCGAAACGTTTAGTGAGATGCCTTCGGATCAGGAGACTCACACAGCCGCGAAATGATGCCAAAGCTCCTATGTTCGATTCCTTGCTGGTAGCTTCTGGGCTTTCTTATTTTCTGTGTTCCGCAGAATCTCATATTTGGGCAGCTAGCGTTTTCACGTTTGTTGCTTTCTGACGACAATATGCATCCTCATCCATGGTACCCCACGAGCCGACAGCACATGTGCGGTGCCGGTGCGTGGGTGTGACAACATGAATGGAATGTGTGTGCTTCTATGGGTGGGTGGGTGGGTGGGTGGGTGGGTGGGTGGGTGGGTGGGTGGGTGGGTGGGTGGGTGGGTGGGTGGGTGGGTGGGTGGGTGGGTGGGTGGGTGGGTGGGTGGGTGGGTGGGTGGGTGGGTGGGTGGGTGGGTGGGTGGGTGGGTGGGTGGGTGGGTGGGTGCGTGGGTTTGTTGTGTGTGTGTGTGTGTGTGTGTGTGCGCGCGCGCGTGTGTGCGATCTCTTCGCTGTATAACCCTTTATGCGCTCTTTGCTGCCCTCCGTCACAGTATCTTTTCTGCCCTGTCGGAAGACTCCTGTCGGCCATTCCTTGCTGTGAATCCCGGCAGCCATTCGTTGTATCGAATCCCGACAGCCATTCCTGGCATCAAATCCTCACCCCTGGTCCCCACGCCCAAACGCTCATGCCCAAACTCCGATGCCCCCCACCCTCACCCACATTCCATCCTTGCAGCGCACCGTCACCCTCCAGCCGGCCTCTGGCACGACCCCCTCGTCCGGCAATGGGGAGGTGCAGAAGACCGCCGCGGACGGCTCCTTCTGCTTCCAGGTGAACGCACAAACCTACCCACGAAACCTTGTGCATGCCGCTCTGTGTGTCTGGCTCTGTCTGTCTCCAGGTGCGCCCAAACAGGGATGTCGAGCTTGCGGATACCTGTCTAGTTTCGGTTGTACTGGTCTGGAACATTTACTAGGGTTGCGGGGGGTAAACTTAGATTACCGATGGGTGCCCCCGGAGGCATATTCTGCCCGTCCTCGGATCCCTGCACATTGAGCCCGCAGGTGCACACACATGGCTGCGCCTCAAGCCTGCATGTCAAGCACGCACATGGTGGCTTACGTGGTGTCACTCTTGTGAGCGTTGGTGTGCGCGTGCCCCACCCCCACGCATGCGCACGGCTTGCCCCTCCCTGTCACACACCCACACTTGTCCCTCAGCAAGTGCCGGCGGGCAGCTACGTGGTGGTCCCTGACATCAGCGCGAATGAGAAGGCGCAGGGGCTGCTGCTGCGGCCATCCGCCAGGGAGGTCCAGGTGGTGGCCACCCCGGTGCTCGACGCCGACTTTTCGCAGGTGCGCGGGGGGGGGGGGGGGTCTTCTATGTGTGGGCATGGGCATGGGCATGGGCAGATTTGGGGTGCTGGGGATTATGGCCTAGAATGTGTCGACGGTGGATCACGAGTGTGCGAGTGTGAGTGGGATGGCCTAGAATGTGTCGACGGTGGATCCAGAGTGTGCGAGTATAAGGCACGTGCTATTAATGCTACCTGCCTGCTTTAGAGTGCCGCGTATTAGGGCTCTGTGCTCTGTCATGTTACTTTGGGGTGTAAGGTGTAGAACCTGCGGTGCATTAAAATATCTCAAAAGCCATTTTTTTCATTTTTTATAGAGTTTGCATGGTGGGGCAACAATGGTTCCAGGGACAATAGGGCAGGGGGGGTCCTGCAAACTAGATATGCTGGAAGGTTAGGAAGAGTACTATTTCGGGCCCAAAGGGTGGCAGCATTGGAATCCAGGAGCACCTTTTAAAGCACCCTTGAGTATAGGAAATCAAAAAGAGGGGCTGCCCTGTGCCCCTCCCCCCCCAAATATCCGTCCTCACCCCCCCCCCCCATCCATTCCCCCCCCCTTCCATCCTCGGGCCCCACCTCTCCAACGTCCATTCCCACTCCACCAGGCACGTGTGGCCATCCGTGGCCGCGTGGTCTGCCTTGAGTCACCCTGCCCCGTGCCCATTACGGTCCAGCTGGCCCCACGCAACAAGGCGGGAACCCAGACCACGCGTGAGGTGGTCGTCGGCGGCGGTGGCCGCGCCACCAAGGACAGTGGCAAGGCTGACTCTTTTGTCTTTGAGGACGTGAGCCCCGGGGGCTACGAGCTGCTCGTGCAGCAGCCAGGGTGGTGCTGGGACGCGGCCAAGGGGGCCCCCAGGGAGTTTGCGACCGAGGGTTTGACGGTCGTGGAGGTGGGTGGGGTGGGTGCGTGGCATGATCATGGAGGTGGGTGGGGTGCAATCATAATGATGATCCTCCTTGATAATGATGATCGGCGTGTGGGGGGGTGGATGCCCAATGAGCGATGTGTCGTGGAGTTGGGATGGGATGAGTGATGTGTCGTGGAGTTGGGATGGAAGGAAATGCGCTGACATCATTTGGGTTCGTTGTGACAAAACTAGGTCATGGGCCCGCTACCTCTGGAGAGCGGGCCTGTAGAAAAAGGTGGCCAAATTACTGTCCCCTTGCCAAGACCTGTGTTTTTCCCCTTCTCCTGCTCTCCCCGCCTTCTATTTTCCTTTCTTCCACGCCATCAAACGGATTTTGTGTTCGAGGCCTTTTCCTTGGTTTTTGCTGTGCGACGTGTTCATCTGGGGTTTTGTCCTGCAAGGTCGTCCCTGGGCTCTGGTGATGCCACACGTCTCGTACAGTACATGCAATACGTAGGCGTCTTCTCCTGGGCACGTCGCTGTGGCATGCGCTCGGGTCGCCCATTTCTGCCCCACAGAATCCATCCAATTCACCTGCGGGCGATAAATTTATGCTTATCAAAGTGTCTCGGCTTGCCTCATCACGCGGCAGACCATTCCCAAACTTCTGCCTAGAGCTGCGGGATTCCTCGCCCAGCGCTGTAAACAAGGGGTCGGACCTCCAAAGCCTGCCGAGGACAACCACACCCCTCTGACATGCGACCAATCGAATCCCCCGCCACCGCGCTGCCCCCCTCCTCCCCCAACCCACACCCTCCCAGGTGGGCAGCACGGACGCGGAGGGCATCGTCCTCAAGCAGCGCGGCTACCTGCTGGAGGTGGCCACCAACGTGGACCACGAGCTGCCCGTGACCGTGACGTGGGCCAGCACGAGCGCAGGCGCCGCCTCAGTGGGCAACGCCAAGAACCCGCCCCGGTCCGCCGCTACCAAGCTGACCGTGCCGCCCAGGGGCACCCAGGTGTGCCTGGAGCGTGCGGGCGCGTTCTCCCTCGAGCCCAAGTCCTGCTGCCGCTTCTCGCAGGCCAGCTACGGTGGCACGGCGGGGGATGCGAGCAGCGGGGCCGGCGCGGGGTCTCCCTTGCGTGTGGACATCCTCGCAACCGAGTTTGAGGTCATGGGCACCCTGAGGGTGGACAGGGCGGCGGCTGGGGAGGGTATCTCAGCAAAGGAGCTTGCGGTGCGTGTCCAGGTGGCGGAGGCCGGTGGCGTGACAGGTGGCGACGCGGGCCAGCCTGTTATGGTGGAAGCGCGGCCGGTGGAAGGGGGCAACGGTGGCAGTGGTGACGCGCTCGTGTTTGAGTACTCCGTGTGGGCGTCGCTGGGGCAGCGGCTCGTTCTTCAGCCCGCGCACGCACAGCTGCTGTTCTACCCGCAGGTAAGGAGGTCAGCGCAGCGTAGTAGTCTATCAAGAGGTGGAGTTCATAAATAGCTGCTGTTTTCCTCGCAGCTGCTGTCCAAGCTGGAGCTGCACTAGTCATGCCAGCACAGCACCTGTACTACTACTTAGTTGCCTTGCCAACAGCATAAGCAGTAATAATGGTTGCTGGTCTACCTGCAGCAATTGGGAAGGCATGTGTGGTTGCACGGTGCTTTACACTGTCAAACCTGGCTGTTAATGAAGAAGATGCTTGTGAGCTTTCACATTTGGCGTATGGATATGTATGTGGTGTTGACGCGCCATGTGGGTGGGTGACATGATGCATTGCATAAGCCGCACCGTGTGTGCTTGCATGTTAAATATAATGTTAGCATGGATTAGCGTGGCATTTCGGTCAATCACATAATGGTCTGCACACTCGTCTCCATTCATTGCCCCTTGTCCCCCTTGCTCCACCATAGACCCCACTCGTGCGGATTTGATAATCTTGCCCCCAAACACCTTTCCATCCCACGGTACTCGCTGCCCCCGGCCTCTCTGCCCCTCCCCTCCCCCTCCCCCTCCCCCTCCCCCTCCCCCCCCCCTCCCCTCCCCCTCCCCTCCCCCTCCCCTCCCCTCCCCTCCCCCTCCCCTCCCCCTCCCCCTCCCCCTCCCCTCCCTCCCCTCCCCCTCCCCCTCCCCCTCCCCCTCCCCCCCCCTCCCCCTCCCCCTCCCCTCCCCCTCCCCCTCCCCCTCCCCCTCCCCTCCCCCTCCCCCTCCCCCTCCCCCTCCTTGCCCCCCATCCCTCCCCTCCCCCCCCCCCCGTGCCCCCACCGCCTTCTACCCCCTCGCGCAGGTCCGTGAGGTCACCGTGTCCTCTGCCAGCTGTCAGCCGGCCATCCCCCCCTTTGAGGCGCGGCCCGGGCTCATGCTGAGTGGCCGCGTGACCCCACCCATATCAGGGTTGACTGTGACCGTCCGCTACGTGGCCCCAAGCAGGGAGGCCCAGATGGGCGGCCGCCGCGGCCAGTCGATTGCAGGGTCCGTCGCGGCGGTGGTCACCACGGATGGCGAGGGCCGCTACTCTGCGGGCCCTCTGTACGACGATGCCTCGTACGAGGTGTCCGCGGCCAAGGAAGGGTACCAGATCACGCGACAGGTGGCGGCGGATGGCAGTGGCAAGCAGGGCACTGCGGCTGCCAGTGCGGGGGATGCGGTGGACTTCCTCGCACAGCAGCTGGGCAGCCTGCGCGTGCGCGTGCGTGCACCGAGGGCGGAGGGTGCGGACGGCGGAAGCAGCGAGGGGGAGCGCATGGCGGGCGTGCTGCTCTCGCTGAGCGGGGATGGAGGATTCCGCCGCAACAGCGTCAGCGGGGAGGATGGGACCCTGGTGTTCCCCGACCTGTTCCCTGGGCTGTACTACCTCCGCCCATTGCTCAAGGTAGCGGTTGTAGGCATACTTCCTCACAATCAAGGCTGACGCTTTCAGAGTAGAAGGCACCGCTTCAGAGAACCAGCTACAAAGATGCCATTTTCCCTTATGCTAGTATGCAGCACCCCTGTGTCACCTCCCACGGTCGCGGTCGCGGTCCACCTCACCCGTTAGCCTTTGCCCCGTTGGCCAATGGGATGGTTGCCCTCATCATCGGTTGGCCGCCTGGCCTTGCCCTGGGCAGTCGTCCTCTGGCCTCGCCCGCTGGCCTCTGCCCCCTTGCACCCATCATGTCGGCCCCACGCTTGCTGGCCGCATCCTCCTCTTCCTCCTCCTCCTCCTCCTCCTCCTCCTCCTCCTCCTCATCATCATCATCATCATCATCATCATCATCATCATCATCATCATCATCATCATCATCATCATCATCATCATCATCATCATCATCATCATCATCATCATCGTCATCGTCATCGTCATCGTCATCGTCATCATCGTCATCGTCATCGTCATCATCATCATCATCATCATCATCATCATCATCATCATCATCATCATCATCATCATCATCATCATCATCATCATCATCATCATCATCATCATCATCATCATCATCATCATCATCATCATCATCATCATCATCATGTGTGCGTGTGTGTGTCCATGACCGCAGGAGTACAGCTTCGCGCCCTCCTCCGCGTCGGTGACCATCGGTGACGGGGACCAGCAGGAGGTGGAGTTTGCCGCCACGCGCGTGGCCTTCAGGTGCGTGGGTGGCACGGGCGAGGAGGGTACGGAGCGTGGCACGTGGTTTGGCCCATGGGGCCGCCACGCGCGCGGCCTTTATTTGCGCGGGTATTGATGGAGGAGGATGCTACCATGGCGCCTGTTTCACTCATGACTTCGTGGCCACACAAGACGCGTGGTCAGGTTATTCACCCCGTCTTCCTTACCTTCAATTTTCCCACTCATCTTCTGCCGCACTAGTCGTTGGTTCATGATCCATCTTTCGGTCTCTAGCGGCCTTCAATGGGTTGTCCCTCAGTACCTGTTGGCCCTTGGTCATTCTTGGCCCGTGGTCATTCTTGGTTGACCATTTTTTGTGGTTGACCGTTGTTGGTCCTGTACCTGTTGTCCATGACCCTGTCAGCCTTGATCATTGCTGGCCCTTGATCTCTTGACCTTTGGCCCTGTGCCATTGCTACTCCTTGACCGCTGCTGCTTCTTGTTCTCTCGCCCCTCGGTCATCTGTCCCTTGCTTTCCTTGTCGTCATCTGTCCTTGGCCGTCGTTGGCGTCCCCAGCGTGTACGGCAGCGTCCACACGCTCAACCAGAAGCCACTTGCGTCGGTGGTGGTGGGCGCACACGTGGCGGCTGCGCATACGGGGGCCACGTCCCCGCCCCCGTAAGTCGCTGCAGCTCTCCCCGCTGCACGGCTAGCGAACAAGTACAGAAGTTTTTGCATTGCTGGCACATGAGCATATAGGTCAACAAATCCTTGTCTGAATGTGAGTTATGCGGCACATGCCCTGCCAACCCTTGCTCGCATGCCCTGCCAACCCTTGCGCGCATGTCCTCTCAACACATCCTGCCTGGCCGTCCACACGTCACCCCTGGGGTCATACAAGTTTGGTTCAATGGGTTATTCGTTATGGTTCGCAGGCAATACGAGGAGACGGTGACGGACGCCAGCGGAAGCTTCCGCCTGAGAGGCCTGCTGCCGGGCGTGGAGTATGCCATCCGCGTGAAGGTATGCGGGCGATGGTTGCGTGCTAACAATAGGTGTCATGCTAGAGAGAGTGATAGCGTGCTGGCGGCGGTGGTGCGTTCCAGGTGGTAGTATGCCAGCAACAGTGGTACGGATGGTCACTAGGTGGTAGTGTGCTGGCGACTGCGTGGAGTGCGTCAGCGATGGGGCATGCCAATGCTAGGGGAGATGGTACAGTACTCTGCGACATGCCTTGCACATGAAGGCACCAGCCGCCAGGTCCTTGCTAGAGGCAAGCTAGTTACGGCGGCGAGGTGTGTGTACAGTGGCAAGCGAAACCGTGGCAAAGCACCCTGGTGACAGTGGCCAGCCACCAACAGCTGCAAATTATGCTACTGGCAGCACCCACTGGCTGCCTACACCTGCGGCCATGGCCATGTTTCTCCGGAGCTGAGATCCAACCCACTCCCGTGTCTGCCGGCACAGCCAAGGCTTGTGAAGGTTTGAACTGTCAAGGTTTAGACCGGCAAGATTTAGACCACCAAGGTTTAGACCGTTCCCTTGTTGTTGCGCCGTGCCAGGTGTCCACGCTCTCTACCACGGAACTTGCTCTGACAGGGATTTTGCTCGGCTGACAGGCACAGCTGGTGTGGCTTGTGGATCAAGCTGCGCATGTCAAGGGCAGGGCATACTTTGCCTGGTTGGCAGTAGAAGAGGTGTGGGCGACTGCGTGCGTAGTGTGGAGGTGCGCTGTATTTGCACAGTGAAAAGGCATGCTTCCGTTCATTTATCGTGGCGTGCAGGGTTATGGATGCCGTTACAGGCCCCACTCCCGTTTCTCGTAACATGAGGCACTTAACTGAGGTGCCATCGGCTTTTTTTTTTACCCCCCCCCGCATACCCCCCCCTTCGGGTGCGCTACCCCCCTCCCCTTTGCCCCACTTACCCCTCCCCCCTGGTCCACCCCCACGCATGCGCGTGTGGCACGCAGGTGGACCCTGCGACATCCCTGGTGGAGCGCACATCCCCCGCAGAGATGCGCGTAAAGGTGGGTGCTTGTTGGGGGCGTGGGCTCTACTTCATCAAGATGGGTGGCTTGTTGAGGAAGGGGGGTGTCTGAGGGAGGCTATTCATATTTTCTAACAAGGCCTGTCTTGTGCAGAGTAGCGGGGGTTATGTAATCAAGCTCGAGTTGGGTGTTGGCTGGGGCTTGAAGTGTTTCGCATTGTGTTTTCGTATTTGAAGATGGGTGATTCACGCAGGCATGTGATTCATCGGTCTATGAGGTTCTTGTGTTTGCTTCAATACCTTACTTCTGACATGCACTTCTATCTAGCTGACATATGCTTGCCCCTTGTTTCCTGATGGTATGTCCTTGTTGACGACACAATCCTTATCCTATGCTTACCTTGCTATCAGGTCGCTACACGTTTATCGCCCCTGTTCTGCACCGCCTGGTCGGCACTTATGCCAAGAGTCCCTTATTGCCTTGGTGGTCCATAACACTCTGCCCATATCTGCACTCAGGCTGAACCAAAATGTGTATCTATCTGTCTGTCGCCCATTGCCAGGTCGGCCACCGCGGTGAGATGTCACAGTTGGCTACATTGTCCTTGTTTTCCCTGCTGTCTGTTTGTCGTCTGATCATAATCCATCCACCCTTCTCTTGCACCGTACCGCCAGGTCAGCAACCGCGACGAGACGGGTGTCAACTTCCTCGCCTTCCTCCAATCAGCCGGCTACGCCCTATCGGGGGCGGTGGAAGGCATCCAGGACGCGTGGGTGCCCTACACGCGGGTGGCGGTCTACGCGACGGGCAGGTGGGTGCTCCCGTGCACGCCTATTGTACTCCTGTTGTACGCGAGAAGGCCAAATGTGGGTACGCGCGCACACGGCGGTGTACGCGACGGCCAGGTGGGTGCGGCGGGGGGGCTGGTTTTTAGAAAATACTGGTATTCTAGGGTGTGTTGAAGTGTTTATGTGTGGGTAAGTCAATTTGTGGGTAGCCTTTTACATGCAGGAAAGTATTCGTACGTGGGTACAGGTTTATAAGTGCGTCAGATTAGTCCGTGGGTGAGTGCTTACAGCACTACGTGGGTATAAAGTGCTGACATGTGGGTAAGTGCTTACACGTGTCTAAGTTTCTCTTTCCCATCCAAAGAAGTCCCATTTGTTGTTCGGGATATGCGACTATGTGAAGTAGGGTGAGGCGGTGTTCCCTCTCCGCCCCGTTTACATGCCGGAGGTGTTCCCTCTCCGCTCCGTTTACATGCCGGAAAGCGTGCAGCCTGGCTCTCGGGCCGTGTGTGGTTACAACGGGGCCCGCTCATTCGACCCATGGGTGGCCACGTGCCGCCACCCTTGTCACACCCGTGCGAGGGTTGACCCACTGGCGCTCCAGGCAGTGCTGGTAGCCGTGTGGCCTTGTGTAACTGCTATCAGCCACGTTGCAAAGCACCATTTCTGCTTATCATCGGAGATCAGATTGGTGGAACGTCTGAACCATCCCGCGTCTGAAGTGGGGGTTTGCTTGTCAGCATGCGGGTGTCGTGCCCCGTGCCTCGTGGCGCATGTGCCATATCTTGCCATGCCTCATGTCCCATGACCCATGACCCATGACCCATGACGCATCCACCCCGGGCCCAAAGCATAGCCCAGTGTCTTTGCCCTTGGTGTCCTTCCCGACATGTGCATTGGTCCACCGCATGCCTGGGACCAAGACTCTTCACAGCTGCCACAACTGCCACATGGCACGCCTGGCCCTATAACCCCCTCCTCTACCCCAACCCCCCCCCCCCCCCCCCCCCCCCCCACACACACACACCACCACCACCATCGGCACCGCCCTCCTACAACCCCATCCCCCACGACCAGGCCGGACGTGGCCGTCTCTACGACGCCGCTCTTCCACGCACGCTTCTTCGAGTTTTCCGAACTTCCCCCCCAATCGTGAGTGCAAGGCATTGCGCAACCATGGCCGACCTCATGGGGCAGCCCTGTGGCTGCAGCTGCTGCTGTTGCTGCTGTGGTGGCGGTGGCGGCAGCGGCCAGCATGTAGTTCCCCGTCGAGTCGCCAGCAACAGTACATGGTGCTGCAAACACGTTGTTCCTGGTTCTACGTTCAACCTCCTGTTCCTTGAATCAAAGGCCCAGAAATGGGTTGTCTGATTCCTTGAATCAAAGGCCTAGAAATGGGTTGTTGCCCACCCCAGCCGCCACCGGATGTTTCCTGGGTAATGGGTACGTTTCACCCACCACACCACCTTGTCTTCACGCTGGACGCTGCCGCTGTGTGTGTTGGCCACACGAGATGCGCATGCGTGGTGGTGGAAGAGCGGGCAGCTGTCGGCGCGCGCAAACTCGGTCGCTGTGACCAGTTTCAGAATGGGTGGCCATGCTGGTGTGCATGCTGTGCTTTGGGGCACACGATCCGACGCGCAGCCGTTTTTGCGAACCCACGGCTCATGTTTGTGGCAATCAGCACTGGCAATGCTGTCGAGGCGTGACAAGTTTTTGTCTTCGCGGCGTGACGCGACGCATGCTTCTGCGCGCAGGTGCGCTGTCGTGCTGACGTGCCGGTGTTTGCAACACACATGGCTTGATTCGCATGCTGGCGCGCAGGTACATCGTCAAGGTGCTGTGCGACCACCCGCATGTTTCGCGCACACACGCCGTCCAATCAGAGACGCGAGAGGTCGACCTCTCGTCGCACGCAGACGTTGGTGTGCTGCGCGTGACTGCGCGCCCGCAGCAGGCGCCCGACGTGAGTATCCCCCACCGTACATCGCCCCACCGTACATCGCCCCCACCGCACATCGCCCCCACCGTACATCGCCCCACCGTACATCGCCCCACCGTACATCGCCCCACCGTACATCGCCCCCACCGCACATCGCCCCCACAGTGCATCGCCCCCACCGTACTTCGCCCCCATCGTACATCGCCCCCACCGTACTTCGCCCCCACCGAACTTCGCCGCACAGTACATTCCCCCCCCAGCATCCTTGTGGGGGTGGATGTGGGTAACTATGGGGGGTTGGTTCACACCGAGGGGGATGGGAGGCGCCCAACGTGAGCCTGGCACACGGCACGCTGGCCCCCGAGCACAGGGCAATCACCGGAGCATGGTCTACTCATGTACCCTGAGTAGATGTGGCATGTGAGGTGCCGCATGGGAGTACCTTTTATACTATTGGAAGGTGTTTGGACTCCAATTTCGTAGGGGGGCGTGAGGAGCCAGATGCGGCTAATGTAGGATGTGGCGTGAGGCGCCAGATGGGAGTGTCTGTGTGGTGGTCCGCATGGGGGAACCGGCAGTTGGGGAGGTAGGTCGAATGGAGAGGTAGGTTGAAGGGGGGTGGGGGCGGGAATGGCCTGGGCAGCTGACGGAGCGGCGCACGGACCGAGGGGCGGAGGATGCCGCGCACGCTGGATCAAAGTCGCATGCTGGATCAAAGTCGCATGCTGGATCAGAGTCGCATGCTGGATCTGAGGATTTGTATCCGAGGGGACCCAACGGCACGCTAGTCCCCCTGTGTGACCCTGGCTGGTGGCACTTGGGATTAACCTTCCTTGGAAATTTGGGATGGAAGACCTCAGGACATTACCAGGCCCATGGCGGACTGCCGCACCTGGTTGCAATTAACTATGAACTGTGTCGTCGGGACCATATTGAATAGCTTCCCCTGCTAGGGGAACCTCATCGTGGGCGTTGCAGGGTGATTGCTGGTCATGTCTGGCGGTGTGCTGTTCATGTGCATTTGCAGCAAATGGTGGAGACAAGCACCTGACGTGCCATGTTTTGGCTATGTTTATGTTTATGTTGCGGGTTATGTGGTGCGCTCCTTGCGCGCTCGTGGGTCTCGCCTTGCCCCATCCGCAGGAGCTGCAAGCCACCTCTCTGCTGCCTGTGCTGCTGATCGCCGTCATCGTCATCGGTTTCTTCAGCCAGGACAAGTACGTGCGGGGGGGGGAGCAGGCGCAGGGAGGGGGGGGAAGAAGTGGGGGGGGCAGGCTTGGTTGTCTTTCCTTCCAGTGGGGCAGGCGTGGTTGTGCTTTCCTTCCAACCAAGTGGGCCGGGGTCGGGCACTCAGTGAGTGTGTGGCGGCCCGTGCCACCAAGCTAATAAGTTGCAGTGCTTATAACGGTCATGTATTTAGCAGTGACAGCAATCACAATCATCTCAGCAATGCGGTTGTTATAGCCGTGATATGTGCAAGAACAAACGATGGTGGCTGGCGATGCTAGCAGGAGTTACTGGCGGCGATTGTGGCCAAAAACCAGCGCAGCCTCCAAGTTTTGTGCTGCTTTTGCGATGCCTGTCACTAACCAACCGCGGGATGGCTTGAGCTGCTGCCCCAACTCTGTGTAACCCGTTGCACCGTCAAGATTAAGATGTTAAAATATGTTTCACCATCAAGTCTCACTAAACTCGCCCGTAACACCCTTTCTTCACTTCTTCTGGGCATGCCCCGCTCCCATGCCATGCAGGCTTGATGTCGCAGTCGCTGTCGCAAAGGACGCTGGCTCTAAGGCGCAGCGGCTACTGACAGGTGCGGCCGGTGGGGGCAAGGCGTTGGGGAAGCCTTCCACCCGGGAGAACTCGGGCAAGAAGCCGCGATCACAGCGGGTGAACTGAGCCGACATTGTATGCACGCAGGCGCGTGCCCTGACCTGGATCCAATGACGGCACTTTTTGGTTTCAAGAATGCCTGAACTTGCGCCACACATGCACAGCGATCCGTCGGTCACCCCAGTGAAGCCGATGGGAAACAGAGACCGGTTGACAGGACACTTTGCATGATCCCGATTGACCGGTCGGCATGCTGCCACAGTCTGCGACCACGTATGGCAGACGTTGGTGCATTTTGGGACACTAAGATAGTAACCACAGACTAAGATAGAAACCACGTGACAGTAACCTTGGTGGAGGCAGTGTTTGAGGCCGCTGCGTGCCATCTGTGGCGCATACTTGATGCCCGGTATAAAGACGCTGTGTGCATCACCGGGAATTATGCAACGTTGCACAGAGGGTGACCCAGTACTATGTATTGCAAATTTTTGAATGATACCAAGTAGCTCACAGCCAGGAGAGTTTGTGTGCAGAATTCAGCCCGGTCGGTATCGAGTGTGCTATGTTGCATACACAGACCTCGATCCTGCATGTTGCATACGCGTGTCTCCATCATTTGATTAATTAATCTCATTTGATTAATTAATAGCATGTAGACTGCGTTACGTGGGTACCAATAGTGGAACCTAGACCCCTGCACACAACGTGGGAGGGAGGGAGGGTGCCCTAGCTTCTCTCACTGCCTGATCAAGTGGCCAGGCCACAGAGGACTCTCTCTCTCTGCATGCATCATGGCGCAGGCCCAACTGTGGGTGCAATCCAACACTGAGGAAGTAGCAAAAGCGCACCGGATGCAGGAAGGCTGCTCCATCGATAGTCCAGAAGCAATTAGTAGGTTTGGAACTCATTGAGAGCTGCCGATTTGAGATAATACAAAGGCCCCTCCCGGAACCTGAGGTTTATAGATCAAAACACATGCGTGTGTTGGAGAGACACGGAGCTCGGTAAGCATGAGTCATTCTCAGTCATTAAGTAATGAATTAACCTTCCTGGAAACTGAACCCCCGACGAAGTCGCGGCACGTGTAGGTTGTAGATTCCGTAACGTCTTTATTTCATGTCCATCTACGGACACGATGGTCCGAGAAATGAAAAATTCATAACTTTGGACCAAATCTGATCAAATCTCGGGGACAAGTGCTTCAAGGCCACCAAGTCTGACGAAATCTACCAGTTCGTAGACTTGGTGTATTTTTGTTGTAGTAAGTAATGAATTAATTAAGAACGTATCTCCGTGGGGAGCATATCAGTAACACATATCACTGAGAAGGGGCATATGGATACACTCTGAGCTAGCTACAACCTGCAGGTGGTGGGTGTAAACTGCCACCGGCCTACTCTGGGTGCGCATCTATTCCAACATCTGAGGTGTTGACATGATGGGGTGGAAGATGATCATCGCTAAGCAATGGCTAGGGCATTGCATGGCGTCTCAGCAGAGAGTGGCGCTCTCTGCATGGGCAAAGCCTGCATGGCTAACTACTTAAATTAATTAATTAAAATCATAGCTCCGTTGGGAGCATATGTAACACATAGCCCTGAGAAAGGGGCATCTATGGGTTTGTTATACAATCAGGGCGACAACCTGCAGGTGGAGGACTACAGGCTAATACATCATCTGGTACGGTTCCCATACAGGCAATACATACGCTCATGGGCTTGAGCCACTAAAGCTAACCCTACCTATGCAGTACACCTTCTATATTTCCCCTAGGCTGGGGTGGCGGGGGTGGCGGGGGTCGCCGGCCATGGCTTGAGGTCAACGTAGATCAGTGGCAGCGCCCCCCTCCAGTAAACTGGCTTCTTCCCTGCTGCTTGCCGGAGCTCGAGGTAGGTTGGCCAGAGCTCCCGACGCCGCTGTTGCCGCGCCATGGTCAAGTCATCGTCCAGCTTGTCGGAGGTCACACCTGCTTGCGACGCTTGACGAACGCCATCTTATCCGCCATGCTGTCAAAAGGTGAGGAGCAGCGGGGACGGTCCAGCCTTACCCCCTGAGCGGGGAAGGCGGATTGATCAACCCCGGCTTGACCTCACCAGTGAGAGCCATGGGGACAAGTAAGTAAGTCAGTACTTGTGTGTCATGCGCATGGGCATGCCACGGAGTACTATGCTAATCTCATTAGAAAATAATTACACGAATGTTACAAATATCGTATGCATCATGGGGGCATTCATGGGGACAAGGATTTTGTTCTCATGCAAACGCCTTGGCAAGGGACTTGAAGGTCTCGTCCTCAGTGCGGCTGGTCGAAACGCTTGACGATGACGTTAAGGCTGCGTTTGTCGATCTCGGCCTCCTCCGACGCGGAGGTCGAGCGCCTGTTGCTTGAGCTGTGCGACGATGGCGGAGGTGGTGGAGGTACGTGGTGGAGGCCGGTCAGGTCGACGGCGGCTCAGCAGCATGTCGGCCCAGGTCTGGGTGGGAGGCCGGTGCATCGCCGGCTGGGCCAGCACTGGGGCTGGCGGCCTGGCGGCAATTAATGTCCTGCATGTGTAATTTGTAAGCACTCGATGGCGATGGCGTGGTCCGCGAGCCGCTTGTCGAGATATCGAGGAGCTGGGCGGTACCGTCACGTGATGGCGTCGGTGGCACTGGCAGTGGAGGTGGCGGTGGTGGTGATGGAAAGGAGGGGCGGGAGCTCGGCAGCCAGCGTGCCTCCCATATGGCCGCCGGCATCTGCGGCGAGGGGGGTCACGTGCTGCTCGAAGGCCTCCGTTGAGGACTGAAAGCGATTCAAGGGTGGTTTCCGTCACGGCCGCGGCGGAGACGGTGGACCGGGGCCGGGGAGCCGCCCAGAGCTCGTCGTCGGAGCGCCTGAGGATCGAGGGAGCAGAGAGCGATGTGCTGCATGAACTGGTGGGCGCGAGGGAAGCTGGGCAGGCGGCCAGCAGTGATTTGGGTAGCGGCATGTGCGGCCGCTCAGCAGACGGATGCGGTTCAGGTGGTAGCGATCTGCATGAGACGGGCGTGCTGGCACAGACTGTGCCAGAAGCGAGGCGTGCGTCCCGTAAAACACTTAATTCATCCATGAAATGTCCCGTTTTTCGGTGCCACTTTCCTGGGCCAAGCCTCCGTTCGCTCAACACCTACTGGCGCTCGAAGGGCCTGGGCGAGCACCGCAAGCGCATGCTCTTCAAGGTCCTCGTCCTCACGGTGCTCTCGTATGGCGCCGAGGCGTGGACACTCACACCCAAACTGGCAGCTAGGCTAGACGGCACGGTTTACAGGATGCTCCGACAGGTCCTTAACGTAGGTTTTTCAGAGCGCCCGTCATCAGAGTCTTTGTATCATGGCATGCCTCGTATTTCGGACGAGATTAGGCAGCGTAGGATAGCATTTGTAGGACACCTTGCTCGCACCAGCCAGGTCGACACGCCCTTGGTCTGGCCGGCCCCCAGCGGCTTGGCCAGCCAGGGCGACACATTCTGACCTGGCCTGGCCCCGAGGGCATTCCCAAAAGGGTAGGGAAACCTGTCACGACCTACACCCAGATGTTGCTGGACGACCTAGTGGTCCCAGCCCAGTTTGAGTACCGCATCCACTCTCTCTCCCGTCTTTGGACTGCCATGCAGGACAAGACGCGGTGGAAGAAGATTGTCAAGGCCGAGGCGCACACACCCGACCCTGTGGGCAAGCCCCCTCCCGGCCCAAGCGGAGGAGGCGTTTTGATGAGTAGTGCAGTGAGGATTTTCTAGACTATAGATAGCTTAGAGTTAGGATAGTTCGATCACGTGGCTTCCTCCACCCCATCCATCATGGAATATGTGCTACATGATCTCCCCACGGAGGCATGTTATAATTTACTTTAATTTAATTTAGCCGAGGGAGTCCATATCTAAGGCGACCTCGCTCCAACGAGGTTCTTCGGGGCAGCTGCGTTTGGGGTCAGGCAATGCCGATGGCGCCGGAGGCCTCAGGAGGAGCCGAGTAGACAACTAATATTAAAGGCTCGATTATTGGCACCGCTGCCTTCTGGGCTGGTCCAGGCCAACGTAGCCTCAGACGTAGCTTCAGGGCTCAGCGCAGCGGCGCCAGCTAGGCTGCGCTGCGTCGTGGTGCGAGCAATCGGCCTGTGCGTCTTAGCAAGACGAAGCGATTGTGATAGTCATGGCAAAATTTGGAGCCCAACTGACGTAAAAGTTATGGGCCGCCTTCACTGAGTTATGGCTAGTATCTCGTGGCTCGTGGCTGGTTTGGTGCGTATAAAATGACACCAAATTCCAGAAGAAATCGGTCTCCGCCTCTTGAACTCCAGAAGATTCTCAGTCATGTCGATCAGTATATGAATTCAAGCATTAGTAGTCGATAAGCATGTTAAATCGGCTTGGCAGACTACCGCCCCAGCAGCTCCACCTCTTGGATGACACTAGCTAAGGTGAACTAACCTGCTACAGACTGGCTGCTTCAAACTGCTCGACAGTTTGCTACTGTGAATTGCAGTTCGCACGCGAGGATGACATGAAGACCCAGATCGGTATGGCGCGGGCGACGGGCGGTCCCGGCCTTAGTACGCCCAAGCCAGGCTAGCGGGGTCACCCTCGTGAAACGTAGCCTGACTTACATATGAGGGCAGAGGCATGGACACTGACGCAGGCGCGGAGCCGGAAGCTCGGCTCGACGGCGCTGTCACGACGGCTGCGTCATGTGAGCATAAATCCTAAATGAAGTGGAAATGGGATTGATGTTAGCTCTCTAGCCTCTAGTTGCAGGGCCGGCTAGCGGCTATGGCCCGATCCAATCACTATGTTCACCGAGTTTGGTCACGTGCGTTCTTCCCACACATGCACTTGGGGTGGCTATATTAATTAATTACCTCGTGCTCCCGTTGGGGAGTCACAGAGCACCGGAGTGCTTTTAATCCCTGTATGTGCACAATTACAGGAAGAAAGGCAGAGACCCCCTTTCTCCTTCATGCCTAAGGCATGCCACAGCAGCAATCGGACACGATAGACGGCGATCCGGCAAGGTCTGGGGTGGGTATGCGTCATGACCTCATGCCATGTATACATCCCTTTGCAAGTCATTTGCCTCGATCCAGGTCACAGACTAAGGCCTGCTCTACACGGAAAGTTTTGGGGGGGAGGGGGGGGTAAATTAAAGT
Source organism: Mesostigma viride (assembly GCA_009746045.1). Lineage (NCBI taxonomy): Eukaryota > Viridiplantae > Streptophyta > Mesostigmatophyceae > Mesostigmatales > Mesostigmataceae > Mesostigma > Mesostigma viride. The sequence continues at coordinate 53,186 of RPFO01000167.1, read as the reverse complement.
GAAAGTTCGTGCGGGCCGAGATGAACCTTTTGAGGGTCGGCGCGGAGATATCAGGAAATCATCCGTAAAAAGCGGGATTTTTGCATCTTGGAAATCTTTACGCTCACGAAGGAACAATGTGACGATGTTATCAAGTTCCTGGCCCGCCATGACGAACTTTTCCTGGCTACCCCGGCCTGGCGACAAGGTCACCAAGCCCGCCTGGGAATGGCTGCTTCAAGAACCGGAGGCGTACTTGAAGGCAGTCATCATGTGCAGCTACCTGCGCTGCGACGCCCAGGACATCACCCAGATTGGCTACGCTGGCCTCAGGAGCCTCCTGCATGAGCGCAGACGGGCAGCCACAGCAGCTGCAGCATCCCCGCAGCTAGAGCAGCACCTCCCCCAGCACGGACTCCATCCGAGCTGCAGTGGCGGAGCAGCGGGCACCGATGGCTGAGCAGCTCGCCGCCCTGAACGCGCCTGACGGCCCACTCAACACTCTCTCGGCCAAGGTCAACAACATTGAAGCCAGAGTCGCACTTAAGCTCCAGCCTCAGTTTACTGCTACGCAAGAGCACATTGCCACCAAAGTTTCCGAGGCCACAGCCACTGTGACCACCCGCCTTAACCAGGTGGAAGGCCGAGTCGGCCAAGGCACCGTGAAACTGAGGCAGTTGCTACCAAGGTAGACGCCCTGGCCACGCAGGTCCCCGAGATCGCCGAGCGAACGGCCACCATCGCCGCCCAAACTGCTGGTAGGGCCGGCTAGCGATGACCCCTCGACTCGCGCCTCCTGGGCGGACCTGCTCAAGAGCCAGGCATCCTCTACCACGACCGCCATCACCACCAAGCTCCAGGAGCTGGAAGACACGCGCCGCGAGGCCGCTGACCGCGACCGTCGCCGCTGCCGGGTCATCCTCAGGCGCTTCGACATGCCGCCGGAGGAGACCCCAGAGTCTCTTCTCGACGAGCTGAAGAAACAGCTCTTGGCGTGCATGCAGCTGCCAGGTGCGGCACTGCAGGGCGCCTACCGCCTGCCCCATCCACGGGCCAAGGCTGGGCCCCCTCCAGTGGTCCTCACCTTCAGCGACATCACAGCCCGAGTTCGGTTCCTCTCTCGCCGCAAGAAGCTGGTGGACACCTCCTGGTCGCTTGACGACGACCTGACGCCAGCCCAGCAGCAGCAACGCCGCGATCAGTGGCCCGACTACATCCGCCAGAAGACCAACCCCGAGAAGCCCCAAGTGTACTGGCGGGGCGGGGACCTCTATGTCAACAAGAAACTGTGGAAGCCCCCCCGGGCTTCCCCGGGATAGAGCACTCCAGCTAGTTGTCTAGATGGGGGCAATCGATGATGGGATAGCTTAGGCATTACAGCACTTGAAACGATATTAGCGCACAGCGTTATAGTACCTTCAATTAGCTCGATCTGGCACCTTGTGGCCATCAGCTTGCGCCTTAATTAGCCGACGTCTTGAGCCCACCTCACATTTGTAGCATAAGCTATGCGTCAGCCTACCTATGGTATTGCACTGGTTGTATTGCAGCCACAGTGTTGCGCCCCGGCATGATGCACCATGCCGTGGAGAGAGCGCTCTGTGGCCTGCCCACCTGCGGCAGTGAGAGAAGCTAGGGCGCCCTCCCTCCTTCTCGCTGTGTATATAGGGTTGAAGGTTCCTTTACTCTGTATTGGCACCCATGTGACGCAGTCACGTGCTTATTAATTAATTAATCCGTAAAAAACTGTAAGCAGATAGCCTATCACAGAAAGTACAATCCTTGAATGCATGCATTGAAGTCGCGTGGTTAATCTTAACCCTTGCTATTTGCTGATCCAAAGCATGGTGTGTCCATTAACTGTCCACTTGCAAACAACCCCCAGTTTACTATGTACTCGAGGCGGCCACCATGCATGTCACTCTTTTCAATTTGGTTTACTACAATATGTCATTACAGTATATATTGGCAGTTCATGTATGCCGCTGTCACCGACATTATGGTGACAAGCACAGAAGAAAAAAAACTCCGCCTGAGCCAGCAGGGCTCATCATCATATGTACATTCTACCACTTTCCAACGCGTCCTATAAATACTATGTACACAATTTACATACCGAGAGCAGCATGGGATGATATACAAAGGAAGGGTTGTGCCATCCATGCAGTGGGCTCCCCACTAGGAATCAACTTCGAAGCGAGTTAGTTGCCAACTAGGAAGGCTCTCTTCCTCACTCGTGGCAACGCTGGTCTCACCCTGATGAACTCTTACCACTAAGGTGCTTGACAGGTCCCAGCGCCCAACTTAGCAGCTGCGCACCAGACCGTAAACTTGCCACAAACAAACCAACCTGAAACCCAAGCTTTCCATTTGGCCCCTATTGGCATACAGCCCAAGAAGATCGGCAAATCTCATAACAGGAGGGACCATGGAACCAAGGTGCTCCAGATGCACAAATAACAAACACTTCACACACAAATGGGATGTTCAAAGGCTGTCGGCGCCCGCGGCTAGTTTAATTGCCAGAAGGCAACTCATCTCTAATGTCGCAACCTCGTCCCTTGCCACCGGCGCATTCGTCCCCTGTCATTGCTGTGCTCTTCTTGCTGCGCCGTCTGCTGCCTTACTGCTGCGTTCTTGTCGCGTTTCCCCTGCAACGTTGTCGGCGCTTGCTGCAGTCTCTTGATCGTTGTCGACGCTTGCTGATGGCTCTTGATGGTTCTTGTCGACGTTTGTTGATGGGTATTAACACGGGAGTCAGTCGTCACCCTCCGTCAATGCGCATGGGCCACCTGCAGCATGGTTGCTACCGATCGATCCTCGACCGAGAGCCATGTCATCCAGGACCTCAAGACTAGCCAACAGTTGATCACTCTCAGTCGATGCGCACGGACCAGGGTGAAGGTGTGTGGCCGTACTGGATATCCAACATTGCCCGCGTGAGGCGGCCACACAGCGACTCCGGCACGTGCCGGGGGGCACCTGCCGAGCCTCCATGGTGGCGTATGCCTGAGGGCAGCCCGCCGGAGCCCACCTGCGCCATCCACCAGGCTGCCGCGTCGGCATCGAAGGGGACGGGCAGCTCCTCCACATCATCGCCCTTGTCCCTGGCTCCCCTCGGGGTGCCATCGCCTTTGGCCCCGGTCCCTGCACTCGCGGCGTGCTTGACAAACCCCTGCAGGGGCTGGACGATGCAAGCGGTGCCACTGCCAAAGGCCTCCAGCAGGCGGCCCTCAGACACGGAGGTCTCCAGCTGGGGGGGGGGGGGAAGGGGGGGGCAGGGCAGAAGGGGAGAAGGAAAGGGCGAAGAAAGAGACGGAGGTTGGGGAGAAGGGGGCAGGGCCGGGGGGTGAGATTGGGGCGGGGGGGACCACGCGGATCAGGTGTCCACAACATTTTTTTAAAAAAATTGGACGTTGGACTAAGTGCGTTGGGGGAAGGGGTGCATGGGACCAGGTCGGTGATGGATCCTTGAGCACCACAGGGAGGTTGGGCACAAACGAGAGGTGGGGCCAACACAAGCGGGAAGATTGCAATTGCAAAGAAGCGTGAGAGGGAGCGAGGGGCCCAACACACACCAGTAGCGGTCGTGCGCGCCACACCCCTCACACAAGTGTTGTGGCATTCGCCTTCTAACGGTAATCGCCAACCCGCATCTACATCTAGACATATCTAACCCATATCCATGTCTTTGGTTCAAAACGTGTGCGGCACAAACTGTTGTGAGCCAGGGGGCGACCCGTATCCTTTCTACGCTCCTGTGTTTGGCTCGCACCGCTGACGACATTTGTGGGGACCTCTCGCAGGGTCGAGGTTCCCCCACGATGGAAACCAAGCGGCGACACTACAGTAGTCACGGTGAGGAGGCGTTGCGCACGTCTCCGCCCGGCTACATTTGGAAAGCAGGACAAGACAGGATTATGTCACACAGACCACGCCACACGCATGCACATCTACATCCCTCCCATGAGTTACATGCAGGCCCACGCAAACAGTGGTGGATCCACGCTGGCGGGGCAGCGGGTGGATACCCGCGAGGGGGGGGGCGCCGCCAGCAGTGCCACCCACCCACCCACCCACCCACCCACCCACGTGCTTTTGATTCATTCTCTGCCTACGGCATACGCGAGCCTGCGGTGCCGCCTACTTTCTTGGAAAGCACGCGACTGCATCACATGATGGTGCATGCGGTGGCAACATATATGTGCACGGCATGGCTGCGCACGGCTGCCCTTGATCCACATCGCACGCTGGCGTCACCTCGCCCACTGCGGCCAAGATTAAAATCTGCTTGCCGTGGCCTCATCCCGCGCATCATGCTGGTGCATATGACGATGCCACAACGGTAGACGGGGGCGATGGCGACACCTGACTGTACATGCGGGCCATCTACAGAAACAAACTGTACACGCGGGCCATCTACAGACACAACTGTACATGGGGGCGACACACTGCGGTGTCCCGGCCTTACCTCGCGCATTGTGATGGGCCGCTCCGACACCTTGAACTCGCCCCACTGCCGGCACAGCGACAAAATCTGCGCGCACAAAGTGGCCAGAGGAAGCCGGTGGGCAAGAGGGGAGGCAAGGAGAGGCAGGCAGGCAGATAAGGGGCATGTTAGATGGGGTTGAGCTAGCAAACGCATTCAGGGGGAGGCAACGACATTGTTTGGCACTCTTGCCGTTGGAGCCACAAGTATGAGCAGACATGGAAGGATCAAATGCGTAAAACAACGATACACACTTTGTTTGACCAATTAAGTTTGACAGGAGCTTTGCGCTGCTCCACCCACACAAGACGGCACCCCACAACAGCCTGCAACGAGCGACCTGAAAGAAAAACCTAGTGCAGAAAAACCCTGCACCGTGAGCAACCGGCAGCACTATGATACTACTATTATGGAACCCGCTTCATTATATGACATCCAAGCTAGGATACCAACACGGCACGCAACTATGCCACTGCAATACAGTACATGGCTCCGCATCACATCACCAGACAGCGACATAGATGGCTACAGCTTGAACGTAGACAGCAATCACTAGAATGTAGACAGAAATCACTAGAACGTAGACAGCAATCACTTGAATGTAGATGGCTGTATCTATAACGCAAACGTGGCGGCCACCCGTCATCACCGCAGACTTCACGAACCAACAGCCTGCAAACAGCAACCTGCACAAGGCAGCATGAAGGCCTGCAGAAGGCAGCAGAAGGGAAAAGCGACCCGCACAAGGCAGCACACGGAGGGATCGCGGCGGTCCACCCACCGAGTCGCGCGTGACACCTGGCAGAATCGTGCCGTCCAGCTGCGGCGTGGCCAGCTCGCGCGAACCATCCGGATGGTGGAAGAAGAAAAACATGTTCATCGCGCCGCACTCGCTCAGCAGGCCCGACCCAGGGCCTGCAGTTGTCCCCATGGGGAGGGTGGCAGCGTTTGTGTGGCCCACAGGCACGCAGGGCCCAAGGGGCAGCATGGCAAGTACACAGAAATTTCATTCAGTACGGGTAAATTTCTGTACCAGTTTCTTATCATTCTGTCCTATGGACTGGACTTGACGCATGGCCGATAGAGAGCGAATAGAACGCAGTGGTAGGGAGCACAGGCAATGCCACCAGCCGCAACACCAGCAGGTGGGTATAGATTCAGCAATATCGGACATATTGGCACCCCTCTCCGGTAAAGAGGTTTTTCGCAGTTGGGCTGTTTCGAAACGTTAAGTGAGATGCCTTCGGATCAGGAGACACACACAGCCGCGAAATCATGCCAAAGGTCCTATGTTCGATTCCTTGCTGGTAGCTTCTAGGCTTTCTTACTTTCTATGTTCCGCGGAATCTCAGATTTGGGCAGCTAGCGTTTTCACGTTTGTTGCTTTCTGACGACAAGGTGGGAAGAAGGGGCAGCATGACAGGACACGACACAAACACCGTTGTGTGTATTCATGCTTCCCAATGGGTAAGTTGCATATTTTTCCTCCCCCAATGCAGGGCCCTCGGCAGACTACGTGCAGGACCTCTCCGAAACCAATGGCAACACGTCACCCATCCCCATGGCATCACCACGGACGGCAGCAGAAACAGCGTCCTGCGCAGACTAGCTGATGGGAAGCACAGGCCCCCAGCGCAGCCGCGTCGCGCAGTGCCTTACAAGGAGCACGCGAAACGGGCACCACTACACGTTTCATCTGGCCACAATTAGCTTTTTTCTTCTTTTTTTTTTCGGGGGGGGGGGGGGATGCCACAAGCCTCCATCATCCACCAAAACCAATCTAGCGAAGGCATCATCCACCAAAACCAATCTAGCGAAGGCAGCGGCACACCTGGCTGGCGCGATCGGGTGAGACATTTCCAGTAAAGACTGGCTCTCACTAACGCAAAAAATGGCATGTTAACTCGACACGTGCTGCGCAGGGGGTCGAACGCATCGCGGCGTGTCACTCAAGCGCGTGTCGCGACATCGCACTCGCTATCATCCAACGCGATGACGTCACTCTTGCATGGCCGGTACGTGATGAAGAGTCCAGCAGCATCGCGCGCAGGCAAGGCACCCAGTAGCACGGGACCCAGTAGCCACGACCCGCTGTGCAGCGCTCACCTCCGTCCCTGGCCTGCACGTAGAGCACCTGGGAGCAGCCGTGCGACCGGGCCTCCCTCTGGGGCTTGAGCGTGGGCGCGTAGTTGCCGCCGATCTGTGCCGTGCCCAAAGGAGGGGAGCAATGGTCCAAGCACGCGAACGGAGACAGAGGTGTGGGAGAATAGGCAGGGGTGTGGGTGGCAACACACCAGCGGGGACAGGTGGGTGTTCAAAAAATATCGTCAGCATGGGGGCAAGGCAGCACGGGGCGAGTATGAGTGTGCGGAAGGAGGTAGGTGCATGAGGATGATGGCATGAAGGAGGGCAGAGGGCTGACATGGGGAACGCCTGTTCCAAGGCATGGGAAGGCATGACGGAGAGAGCATGCGCTGGCGCATGGCACCCCACGGAGACAGTGCACCAGAAAAGCTCACAGACATGCTGCAGATCGCTACAAACATAGTCAGGTCGACCCCAAAACCTCTACGGACATGCTGCAGATCGCTACAAACATAGTCAGGTCGACCCCAAAACCTCTACGGACATGCTGCAGATCGCTACAAACATAGTCAGGTCGACCCCAAAACCTCTACGGACATGCTGCAGATCGCTACAAACATAGTCAGGTCGACCCCAAAACCTCTATGGACATGCTGCAGATCGCTACAAACATAGTCAGGTCGACCCCAAAACCTCTACGGACATGCTGCAGATCGCTACAAACATAGTCAGGTCGACCCCAAAACCTCTACGGACATGCTGCAGATCGCTACAAACATAGTCAGGTCGACCCCAAAACCTCTACGGACATGCTGCAGATCGCTACAAACATAGTCAGGTCGACCCCAAAACCTCTACGGACATGCTGCAGATCGCTACAAACATAGTCAGGTCGACCCCAAAACCTCTACGGACATGCTGCAGATCGCTACAAACACAGTCAGGTCGACCCCAAAACCTCTACGGACATGCTGCAGATCGCTACAAACATAGTCAGGTCGACCCCAAAACCTCTACGGACATGCTGCAGATCGCTACAAACGTAGTCAGGTCGACCCCAAAACCTCTACGGACATGCTGCAGATCGCTACAAACATAGTCAGGTCGACCCCAAAACCTCTACGGACATGCTGCAGATCGCTACAAACATAGTCAGGTCGACCCCAAAACCTCTACGGACATGCTGCAGATCGCTACAAACATAGTCAGGTCGACCCCAAAACCTCTATGGACATGCTGCAGATCGCTACAAACATAGTCAGGTCGACCCCAAAACCTCTACGGACATGCTGCAGATCGCTACAAACATAGTCAGGTCGACCCCAAAACCTCTACGGACATGCTGCAGATCGCTACAAACGTAGTCAGGTCGACCCCAAAACCTCTACGGACATGCTGCAGATCGCTACAAACATAGTCAGGTCGACCCCAAAACCTCTACGGACATGCTGCAGATCGCTACAAACATAGTCAGGTCGACCCCAAAACCTCTACGGACATGCTGCAGATCGCTACAAACATAGTCAGGTCGACCCCAAAACCTCTACGGACATGCTGCAGATCGCTACAAACATAGTCAGGTCGACCCCAAAACCTCTACGGACATGCTGCAGATCGCTACAAACATAGTCAGGTCGACCCCAAAACCTCTACGGACATGCTGCAGATCGCTACAAACATAGTCAGGTCGACCCCAAAACCTCTACGGACATGCTGCAGATCGCTACAAACATAGTCAGGTCGACCCCAAAACCTCTACGGACATGCTGCAGATCGCTACAAACATAGTCAGGTCGACCCCAAAACCTCTACGGACATGCTGCAGATCGCTACAAACATAGTCAGGTCGACCCCAAAACCTCTACGGACATGCTGCAGATCGCTACAAACATAGTCAGGTCGACCCCAAAACCTCTACGGACATGCTGCAGATCGCTACAAACATAGTCAGGTCGACCCCAAAACCTCTACGGACATGCTGCAGATCGCTACAAACATAGTCAGGTCGACCCCAAAACCTCTACGGACATGCTGCAGATCGCTACAAACATAGTCAGGTCGACCCCAAAACCTCTACGGACATGCTGCAGATCGCTACAAACATAGTCAGGTCGACCCCAAAACCTCTACGGACATGCTGCAGATCGCTACAAACATAGTCAGGTCGACCCCAAAACCTCTACGGACATGCTGCAGATCGCTACAAACATAGTCAGGTCGACCCCAAAACCTCTACGGACATGCTGCAGATCGCTACAAACATAGTCAGGTCGACCCCAAAACCTCTACGGACATGCTGCAGATCGCTACAAACATAGTCAGGTCGACCCCAAAACCTCTACGGACATGCTGCAGATCGCTACAAACATAGTCAGGTCGACCCCAAAACCTTTTTCATACGCAAAGCAGCCGACGCGGTTGTGGGCGAGCCCTGGGTGTGCCCCTAAAAACCCTCAGGCTCCGGGAGAGGCCTTTGTACTATCCCAAACCGGCAGCTCTCCATGAGTCCCAAGCTCCTATCTGTGGCCTCTGGACGATCGATGGGGCAGCCTTCCTGCATCCGCTACGCTTTTGCTACTTCCTGTTGCATTACACCCACAGTTGGGCCTGCGCCATGATGCAGAGAGATTCCTCTGTGGCCTGCCAACTTGAGGCAGTGAGAGAAGCTAGGGCGCCCTCCCTCCTGATCGTTGTGTACAGGGGTTGAAGGTTCCTGTATTGGAACCCACGTGACGCAGTCTACGTGCTTTTACATAATTGATTAACCAGCCGACTTGGCACGCGCTGTGTGCTGAATACTGCCACAACCGACCGTGGCATCCTGTGCTGTATGCTCTATACTGCCACAACCGTGCGCCTCTCCTCCTGAGCCCCGCGACGGCGCACCCTTCCCTTGTCAACCAAGCAAACATGACTGCCACCCACAGGCACCAGCGCGGACTCGCCTTGTACTGGCCCGCGCCCCCTGCCCACGCGCGCGCGTTGCGGTCGTCCAAGAACAACTTGATCGGCTGCGGGGGGGGGGCACACAAAAGGCAGAAGCACACAAGGGGTTGAAAAATGCGCACGATGCTAGATGTGTTTGGCAACAGGGCACATGCCGCCAGGGGCCGCACAAACTGTACCGTGCGCAAGGGCACGATGGGAGGTGTACTTGTGCGATGGGAGGTGTATGTATACAACTCAAAGGCGTGAATGACTGTACTTGTGCGATCCGCAGGACACACCGAGCAAGGGCACCGCGGGCAAACGGCAGCGCAACGAAAAGGATCTTGTTTGGCATGCGCCCGAGTCGCGCGACAAGGCGTGACATCTGGTAGCAGTATCCTGCGATGTGGCGACATGGCCCCCCAAGCCAGACGGATGTTACGGGCTCCGCGTGCACGGAACAATAAAGGCTCACAAGCAAAGCGTGATGCGTGCGCTAGCGTCATGGGGATGCACGCATACCCGAAAGGCACAATGCACCGGGCGCAACTGACAAGCCCAAGGGAAGGAGGGCGCACGCAGCTTCAACACCAGACCTGGGAAATAGGGCACACACCTTGAACCCTGAGGGGAAGTAGGGCCCAACGGGGCACATGACCACGAACAGCTTGGCGTCTGACGCGGGCGCGACACCCAGGGAGGAGGTGGTGGCGATCATGGTAGGGCGGATGTAGCTGTGCAAGAAAAGGTTGCAGGCAGCAGCACAAGAAAGAAGAAGCGTACGGTACAGAAGGACACATGAGTGGTGAGGAGGTGGGACTTGGTCCCACTTGGCCGGACGAAGCTGCAGGGGTGAGGGTAGGCAAGGGTAGGCATGTACGGGGTAAGCCATAAAACAAAATGGGAACGGGGCGCGGTCAGGGCCATGGTGGGGCAAACGGTGCTGTACATAAAAGCATACAGGGCATCAATATGCACACACTGGGTTGATGATGTAGTAAAAAAAGCAGCACGCGCCAGTGACCACTCACAGGGAGTACCCCTCCGCGTCAGGGATCCAGGACCGGTCGACACGCACCAGCGCTTTGATGCACTCGAGCAGCGCGTCCTGTGTGTTTACACGCATGGCAGTGAGTGCCGAGGTGGGGGCACAGTGGCGTTAATTGCACTAGAGAACACTGGTGGGCTGTAGTAAACACAGGTGGGCTGGATGCACCCTAAGCAGCGCATCCTGCGCAAGGGGCACGGGGTCATCTACAGCTTCCCAAGGGGGTTGGAGTGTGACAATGTTGTCCAGGCGGAGGAATGGCATCAATTGTGGCATCCTTTGTGCTCATCCTTTGTGCTCATGCTGAGGAATGGCATCCGTGCTCAGGCATGATCTGGATGCTCGCGAGCTGCGCGTCCCACACGTCCTGCGCGGTTTTCACGCAGGCCAGAATGATTGCAGAGACAGGGGTAGCGAGAGGCAGGGGCATGATTACGAATGGCGCTAATACATGATTACGAATGGCGCTAGTACATGATTACGAATGGCGCTAGTACATGATTACGAATGGCGCTAATACATGATTACGAATGGCGCTAGTACATTGAGTCAACTCTGCACCCTGCACAGATGCAGAACAGGACACTGGGGCATGGATAGGGGTCGATGTGGCATGGTGGCATGGACAGGGATGGGCCGAATCCAACACATCAAGCCAGCAGCCACGCTGTGTGACAGAAGGCCACGTGCCTCACCTCATCAAAGGACGGCAGCAAACACACCTTTCTACTGGCACCTGGCACCTCATCAACCAACAACAACACCAGCCCACCTCGTCAAAGGTCGGCAGCAGCAGGCGCTCGGCGGAAGATCTGAGGCGCGCCATGTTGCGGTCAGGGCGGAAGAGGCGGGTGGAGCCGTCCACCGCGCGGAAGGCCTGGGACCATGGCAAGGGCAGGGGGGAGAGCAAAGCGAGCAGCATTGTGGGAATAGGGGAACAGGGGGGTACACCATAAGGGATAGGGGGACGGTGAGCAGAATCGAAGGGTAACACGAGGAAATAGGGTATGCCACAAAGGGGATGTGGGCCACCAGGGGGTATGGGAGGGATTCGATAGTGGTTGGCAGTGGCACGATAGGAAATACGGGGCAGCCGGTTGTGGCGGGTCGTAGGAGCGTGGGCATGATGGGTTACCCTACTGAGTCGACCGAGTCTGAGATACTGGGTTGACCGTGTGCATTCGTTAAGGACCAAGGGGGCGGTTACCAAGATGGGATGCCTCACAACATGGTAGGGGTAGACCCCATGCATCTCCCTGGATTTCTCGAACATCTTCTCCCTGCCTGCCCCCTTACCCCAGCCCCGTGACCTCCCTGTCCATGCCCCACGCCATGCCATGCTACGCACCCCTCTACCCCTCCAGAAACGTCATCGGGGGAACCAAAGGACAGCTGCACAGATGAAAAAAAAGCCGGACAAACTTTGTGGGCGGTGGCAGGGCAGGAGACGTGCACGCAACGGTGGCGCTGTGGCAACCAGGGTACGTGCTTTCATGCCTCGGGCTCCTTGCCAGCAATTCACTACGCTCTTGCCACGCCTCCGAGCACTGCCTCCTGCAATACTACCAACTGCCACGCCTCCGATCACTGCCTCCTACAATACTACCAACTGCATGCCTGGAAGGCACCATGCACCTGGATGCCTTAACAACACCCCATACGTCAAGACCACCCACCTTCATGCCTTCAAAGCACTCCGTGCCGTAGTGGAACACCTGCAGGGGTACAAGCACGCATGCAAGCAACCACGCACACGCGCACACACGCACACACGCACACACACGCACACACACACACACACACACACACACACACACACACACACACACACACACGCACACACACACACGCGCGCGCACACACACGCACACACACACACACACACGCACACACACGCACACACACGCACACACGCACACACGCACACACACGCACACACACGCACACACACATGGAGAGACGCACACAGGCGCGCACGTGGCAGGGAGGAGAGCGGCAAGAACGTGGTCAGGTGGGGCCATGGTGTGCGGTTGCAAGCTGGTGAACGTCGTCCCGTTACTGTTATTAATGCCATATCGTTACTAGCAACATGTTGTTATTAATGCCATATTGTTCCTACTATTGTCATTAGTGTGGTATCATGACTATTATTAGTAGCCCCATGCCACTCCTAAAACCGATTCTCTTCCACAGATGATCTTGTCTTTCTACAGATGGGGGCCACTGGTCGCGGCAAAACACTGGCTGCCACAGGGGGGGGGTCATCGGGGGAGTCCTTGTTGGGAGCGGGAGTACGACAGCGCGGATGCAAGTGTGCGCGTGCATGCTGCGACCGCGGATGCAAGTGTGCGCGTGCATGCTGCGACTGCGGATGCAAGTGTGCGCGTGCATGCTGCGACCGCGGATGCAAGTGTGCGCGTGCATGCTGCGACCGCGGATGCAAGTGTGCGCGTGCATGCTGCGACCGCGGATGCAAGTGTGCGCGTGCATGCTGCGACCGCGGATGCAAGTGTGCGCGTGCATGCTGCGACCGCGGATGCAAGTGTGCGTGTGCATGCTGCGACCGCGGATGCAAGTGTGCGCGTGCATGCTGCGACCGCGGATGCAAGTGTGCGCATGCATGCTGCGGCCGCGGATGCAAGTGTGCGCGTGCATGCTGCGACCGCGGATGCAAGTGTGCGCGTGCATGCTGCGACCGCGGATGCAAGTGTGCGCGTGCATGCTGCGACCGCGGATGCAAGTGTGCGCGTGCATGCTGCGACCGCGGATGCAAGTGTGCGCGTGCATGCTGCGACCGCGGATGCAAGTGTGTGCGTGCATGCTGCGACCGCGGATGCAAGTGTGCGCGTGCATGCTGCGACCGCGGATGCAAGTGTGCGCATGCATGCTGCGGCCGCGGATGCAAGTGTGTGCATGCATGCTGCGGCCGTCCCACGTTGAACCATTCCACGCTGCGGTGCGTGCGGTTGCAAGAGTGTGCAAGAGTGTGCAGAATGCCATCTTCAGGAACTGATGCAATCAGCGCAGATGCAATGTGTGCGACCATGCATGCATGCGCTGCAGCACGGCCGCTGCCGAACGTCACGCGCTGCGATCGACGAGGGTACCAGATACGGGTAGAAAGGCTACCGTGCGAATCATCAAAACGGTTGCAAGCGCATGCACGCACGGAGATTGCCCCGCACTCACCTGGGATGCAGGGTGGAGCGTGATGGCGCTCAGGGGCTCCACCGCGGGCGCGTGCCACCCGTGCCGCACGTTCCAGTCCATCGTCATCATGTGGTCGGTGAAGTTGGCGCCAAACGTGAGGCTGCTTAGCGCCGGCTTGTGCTGATACGGGCCGACACGAGCCGATCATAAAGACGAGAGAAGGACAGAGGAGGAGATATAATTAGCCATGCATGGATCCCAGGATGTGGATGATCATTGGCAGCATTGCAATTCAGGCGGACGCTAGGATCCAAGGGTTAACCAGATGCGTCAATTCTGAGGAGCAACACGCAGAAGCTCCCTCGCAGCGGGCAATCCAAGCCGTCATGGAGGTACCTTGGGCTGGTTGGTGAGCCGAAAGCTCATGGCGCTGGGGTCGATTCCCCGCTCCTGGTCGTCATCATCCACCCTCACCATATCGGGTAACGATGCAAACGACCGCCAGGTCTCGCCGGTTTTGCATCTTGAGGTCTCACGGGAAGCATCCGGCAAATAGGGAACGCCCGGGCGCACGCAATTTCCAGGGCCGCGTTTTGCGAGCCCGGTTGAAAGCGTAGATGGTTGCACGGGCTCCACATTGCCTCGTCCAAGAGGTTCCGAAAATTGCAAGCCCGCGGGGACGCCGTGAATTCCACGCGGACAGGGTCCGGGCTGTTCGCACAACCTGGCCAGACACCTCAAGCCTGCGGTGATGACTGACCGTGACGGGTGTTTCCCCATGGTTCCCAGCCGACGACTCCACCAGCACAATTCAAGTCAACAACAACACCCGCATGCTAAATTTCCGCCTGCTCGGCGACGTCAAACCTCCCTCGTATTTATTGTTTGCCAAAACAGTCCACTACTGCCACCGATTCGCGACCGATACTGCAGCCAGCGGTGGGCAGCTCCTTCAAATTTAATGGTTTTGGTCGATACAGTCAGATGGCGCGGACTGCAGAGCTGGAAAATGGACCCTCCCCATGAGGTCACGCGCCTTGCCGAGGTGGCACTACTGGCAGCTAGGCAGGGCGTGCCGAGGTGGCAGACAGGCGCGCGATCTGCCGCCGGTTTCGGGTACGAACGCGGATTCTTGAGCCCTGAACTGGTTGACGTGGCAAGGACTGGCTGGACAGAAGCGCGCGCACTGCACGAAGCCGCGCCCGTCCCGCCACGTCCTGCTGGCGCCCGCCTGACTAGAAGCCTCTCTTCATCCTCCGAAAGCTTGCCGGGCCGAGGGCCCAACATGACTATTTTCAGCGGGGACATGTGCTGGCAGAACAAAGAGCTTTGCCCATAATTAGCCCTGATATCCCACAATAATGGCGTCAGTAGTAACCAAAGAATCATACAGTACTGTTAAGAGCCACCAAAAATATGGTGACGCACAACCCCAAGCAGCATATATTGTCTTTGCCAAGCATCCAACCTGCTCGCCTTTGCTGGATAATCATGGTTGGCCGCCTCGCATCCGGCACATTTTATTAAGACGCTGCATGCCGTCAGGCTGACTGCTAACTTAATGTGTACTTGCATGAAATAGCTAGATCTGAGAACGTAATATGTTCAATGGCTAGCACGAATATTTCTGGCATGTCCAACGCCTGCGAGAGTTCCCCTGTGAACTCGATACATTATGGAAAAGCTTCGACCTACCGAAAATGGCTGTTTTTTTTTACACTGTGCTGCTTGGCGTGGATAAACGTGAATGCAAGGGAAATCGACTCCGAGTGCGTTTTTCGGGGGGGATCAGGTAGGCAAACCTTCGCACCTGGCCCTAGTCTCCTAGGGGGCGAGTCGATGAATTTAATACCATGATTTGATTGACATCGTATGCACGCTACCTGAGTATGCATTAAACTGACGCATGGAGGATTTGCCACCCGCAGCTGACGAGTGCGCGATGCCTCCAGCAGAGAAACCTGCCAGGGAGGGCCCAGCGTTGGCAGCGGACGGAAACTGCGCCCTCGGTTGCAAGCCCCTCTTCATCGGCGACCGGAACTGCGACGTAGAATGCAACAATGAGGCGTGTAAATGGGACGGGGGTGACTGCGATGGTCAATGTACGTGATGCCGCCATAACATACCAAACGTCATCCCAATCACCGTCTCTTGCTGGTGTCGTCTCATGAGTGTTGGCTGCACGCCAGCATCGATTGTGGAAGGTATATGGCCTGCCATGCTCGTAGACTGTGGTTGCACAACGTTTTGCTCCCATGCAGCTATGCTGCAGGTTTCTGCGTCCACGCACAAGCACGCGGCTTGGAAGCAGCACCCCACACTGGCCTCGATGCACTCGCTTGCACCTTGAGCTTGGGGGGGCTACTTGACCATTCACGACGGCCTGCACTGAGCCACATACCTCCCCAGCGCATGGGGAGTTGCCTGGCGCACTTGTGTACTTGCGTGTGTGCTGGGCGCAAGCCTCCCTTCCCTCGGCCATGTTGTCGACGGCGCATATTTCCCCCTAGGACAAGCCAGCCAAGGCTGTACAGCAACCTGCCCCAATCTGCCGTGGCCTTACGCATGTCCCCTTGCATGCCATCACTCATGCACGCGTGTGCTACGTTACCCTTGTCTGAGCTCAGGCACCTCTCTCCTTCCTCCCCTCCCCATTCTCCTTGTCCTTATCAAGTTCCCACGCCCCCCCCCCCCTCCTCCCCCTGCTCCTTTCCTCCATCCCACATTGCCTCGCACAACTGCAGGGGAGCTGCGGCGCATGGTGGTGATGGGAGAGATGTACCTGAGCGTGGACCACGTGGAGTACCGCGCGGTCGGGCCAGGTGAGGCCACCGTGGCTATCGGCTACGTAGAGTTGCCACCCAGCAGTGTAGGACCACGGGAAGTAGTGCCCGGTGGCGCCAGGTGAGGGATGTATGGCAGGGGTCAGGACCATGAAGAGGTCTTGCTTGGGTACGGGCTCAGGGCCTGAGGGTTTCTAGAGGACGCGCGGAGTGCTGGGAAGCACCGGCACCTTCATGCACCTTGACACGAACAAGATAGTTGAAGCTGCATGACTGGCCGCCCCCTGATAGGATCTGTAGCCCCCTTGGGAGGGGTTGGTTGGGCATTTTGTGGCACGTGCGCCCCGTGCCATGCACTGCAGTCAGTCTAGTGAAGCATGGTTTTGCCTGGGGCTGGAAAGGAACAGGTCGGTGCCCCACGTGCATGCAAAGGTCACAAATTCGTCTTGTCCGTCGGTTATGTCATTCGTGCATTCTTTCTTACGTTTTCTGTTGCTTTTCGTTTGTTCATTTGCTCGTTACAGGTTGAGTTTCCCCCCCCTCCCCCCCCTCCCCGGGCCCCAACCTGTAGGTGTTCTTATGGCAGTTTCTCTCCATGCAGCCCCTTGCATGCTCCTCCACCGTGCCTGTGCCATCACTGTGGCATGCTTTCATGTTTAATACACTAGGGCCCCACCAGGGTGTCAAGCTACGCCACAGGTAGCTGGCCCTAAGCTTGGGCTGGTGCCACACCCGTGGAAGGTGCAGGCGAATTTTATCGCAGGTGGACGGAGCCACCGGTTCATCATCCGGATGGTGGACATTTTTGTGCTGTAACGGCCTTGCCTCTCTGCCCCTTCCAACCCCGCCTCCAGGCGGCCAAGAGAAGAAGATCAGCATGAAGGAGGGCCGGCGGTGGGAGGGAATTGATGGCAGCAACGACGTGTCGACGCCGGACTGGCGGCAGATGCTTAAGGAGAGTCCACCAGAGCTAGGGGAGGACGACGAGGATGACGACGATGGCAGGGGGGTGCCGGGGGGCCCTGGCATATCATCGCCCTTTGGGCAGCTCCGCTGGTGAATTGGAAAAGGTTGATGTCGCAGCACGCACGGGCAAGACTTTGCTGTTGAATGGTCGCAAATTGTTCAGGTGTTTCCAGGATTGCCAGCCCATGTTTGATAGAGCGTGCTGCGTGTGGCATGCAGTTGGCAAAGACTGCACCCGCAAAACTGGTAAACACTACCCTGCACATCCTGCTGCATTGGGTGGTTGTGCCACATCAAGGAGACAACCAGCGCAGGCCAGAAATGGTTGTGCCATATAGTTAGAACTATTTATTAATTCATGCCATGGGATTGAATGATTGATTAACAACATACAAATGGTTGTCTCATTGTTACAAACTCCTGGCGGTCAGGAACAAACGCATTGATCACTTGAGCGCGCTGTCAGCTAAAGTATGTTTCGCTCTGAGTGTTAGCCAGCATACAAGGCTACTCATTCCAACTATAGCTCCACGTACGTCAGCTCCCTTATCCTGAAAGACTCAACAGGCGTGGATAAGATGATGGCAAGCTCGATCTACCACATGGTCCAGATGGATACCCTCCAGATTCCTGGCCTGCGCTGGTTGCATTTCTCATTGATACAAACATCAGTGGCCTTTCTGCTGCGTATGCTGTGCCCAGCTTCACCAGCCCGTGCAAAGATCGAAACTGACTGCGCTGTCTAAATATTTTTCACATGTGTAATGGTATCAAAAGCTTTCAATTGGACACTGATTCATTAATTAACTACACGACACGCGGTCCTGTTGAGGAGCCGCGGAGCATTATTAAGCCCTCTGATGGATATATTTATTAATTGAAACTGCGGCACGTGAGCAGAAGTCCTCAGTGGGAGGGGAACATGGGATGGAATGGATGATGTAAGCTATCTAGTAGGTCCTAGTTACAGGGTTGTGGGCACCACGGCCCGAATCGCTATGAATGCCATACGCGGTCACACGCGGAGCCCCCACAGACTTGGGGGTGGTCTCCTTCATCACTACTTGCCATCTATCCCTGCGTACCATCTGCCTCCATATTACAGACAACCATTCCATCCCATGTTCCCCTCCCACTGAGGACTTATGCTCACGTGACGCAGTCACGTGTCTATGTGTCTAATTAATTACAGACAAACCAGGAGGCTGCCCGGTTGTGAGCCCGTCACGTCTATAGGGTAGGACATGTCCATACCAAGTCTATCACGAAAAGTCCACGGGTGGCGGCCCTGCCGCGCGCGGCCTGGGGCACGCCAGGTGAGGACATGTAACGCCCAGGCTGGACGGGCTTGGTGCCAGCTAGTCTATCTGATGTGTCTACCTGATCTGGATACATTACAATGCAGTAAATTAAATGAACGGGTTAAATAAAATTATAACATGACTCCGTTGGGAGATCATGTAGCACATATTCCTTGCTGGATGGATGGAGGTGGGCGAAGCCGCGGAATCGAACTAAGATAAACTCTAAGCTCCTTGATGGCTCTAGTCGAGTCCAGTATCGGGACCGCGTCAAGTTGCTAGGTAGCTTACTCCCCAGCTGCGTGGCCGACATGGACCACCGTATCTCCCTCGCCTGGCACGCTTTACGCCAATACCTGGCCCTGTGGCGCAAGCCCTTGGGCAAGCTAGAGAAACATGCAGGACCTGTTTACGGTCCTGGTCCTCCCTGTTCTTACGTATGGGGCCGAGGCGTGGACTCTCCCTGCCGACCTTGCCAACAAGCTGGATGGCGCGGTCACCAACATGCTGCAGTCAAATTTTCGTGTAGGATACGCTGCTCATGTCTGCAAGGAGGACTTGTATCTAGGTATGCCACTTATCACCAGCAGTGACCATCAAGCAGCGGCGTCTGATGCTAGTTGGGCACTTAGCTCGCACCAACCAGGTAGATACCTCACGAGGCCCCTTTGCAGGGCTGCGCCCCGCCCAGCCGGGCCGGCACCTGCTCACGTGGGCTGGGCCTATCCAGGTTAGACGCCGCAAGGCCCGCACCTTCAAAGAACAGCTAGTAGAGGACATGGGGGGGCTAGGCCTCTCCGTGATTTGGAAAAAGATGATGGACAAGGCCAAGTGGGCCCAGGTCATACCGTCATAGAGGCCGACAACCCCCCTGCAGTGGTGAAGGAGCGTGTTTGCAGACGAGATAGGCATGCCAGCCAAGACCCCTAGGGTCGCGAGCATCATAGATAGAACATAGGACCGTTTTTGTAGATTAGATAGAATAGGATTGTTTTGTAGATAGCTTAGACCAGTAGGATTGCGTGCACCCATCCATCCATCCATCCATCGGGGCTAATGCTCCGTGACTCCCCAAAGGGAGCACGAGTTTAAATAATTAATTAATAAGCTCTAAGCTATTTAGTCTAGAAAATCCTAACTACACTACTCAGCAAAGCGCGCCTTCCGCTTGGGGGGAGGGGGCTTGCCCACAGGGGCTGGCGTGTGAGCCAGTATAAGATAATAATAAATATCCGGAATGTACCCGGGGATGGGACGCTTCGGCTGCCTCAATGCCTACACATTCAATACGATGTCCCCCTCTCACCTTCCTCCATCATTCCGCTCACATTGCACTACGTGTCTGTGTTTTGTTCTTCTTCTTGTTCTCGTTTGTTTTGCTGTTCTTGTCCTTTTTCTTTTACTTTTACTGAGGGAGCTAGGCTGGGCTGCGCGCTGTGTGTGCTACTCTCGTGTTTTTCTGTGGGCACTTGAGAGACTAACCAAGGATCGGGCCCCCCACACGGCAATATCAGCCTTTGCTTTTGTTTACCCTCCCATATCTCTTTACAAACGCCAAAAAAACACAAAGGCAGGAGCACGGTGACTCATCTGGAACATGAAGAAGGGAAATCTTTTCGTTACAGGAAAGAGGTGTCAAGTATGACAATTGGAAGGCCCCCCCACTGGGAATCCACATGTTCCGAGTCCATTCAGCTGTGTTGTTAGCCACATCCTGCCCCGGGGAGATGCATCATGGACCACCGCTATCGCGTAACGGGTGTTACGCAGTGAATATTGACTTACCTCAATATGCTCCGCTCTGGTTCTGTTTGATGTCTTAGCTCTCAGTGCATCTGAATCATCATGAAACACCTTATGACTTTCTGGCATGCTCTTACCCTCCACAGAATACGGCAATCCAGTGGCATTGATTACCGGAAGTACACTGCTATTTCTCGGCAGTTCCCCTATCGTATCTCCTCACAGGCATGGCGGAAGCGTTGTCGCATCAACACGCGCCATAACCATCACTGCAAGGATGACCATACTCTACGTCGCCTCCGGCGCTTACAGCGCACGCATTTGTCGCTTACCAACTCCACTCGCCCACACCCCGTAAGCACCCATCGCGTCATTTATGCCATTTACAACCGCAGGTACCCTCAGCGTATCTACGTTGGCCAGACGCAACGGGATGCCTGGACGCGTTTTCAGGAACATGTCCGAGCGGCACGCCGCCTTCATATTGGCCGCCCTGCCGCCAACGACGACACCCCCCTACATGGCGCCATGGCCCAATACGGGTGGTGGGATTGGCGAGTCGTCCCCTTGGAACATGTCCCCGGCACCTTTACCGGCGCCGCTTTTCGCAAAGCCGCAGGGCATCGGGAAACGTTTTGGAAACGAATGTTACATGCATTTCTGCCCCACGGTTTTTGCATTGAAGGCAAGAGTTTCAAAGCTCGGTCTCGCCGCCGCCCGCCTCCCCTCCGTCCCCGCCCTCTTATGTTCATCCGTGCCTGGCGTCTGAAGCACAATCTCCACCCATATCGCCCCTATCCCCCCAGCGTCACCCCGGCCCCTCCACCTTCCACACATGTGTCCACCGATCCTTCCCTTTACTCCACCAGTCTCCGCTGCTTACGTCACATGTCTCGGCTTATGCAACGCGGCAACTTTCATGCATCCTATCTCGAAGCCTGCAGCTTGAAGAAGCTTACCAGCTTACACATTGCCGTCGGGTCGTGCTCCCCAGCTGATCTGCAAGTCCCCCGCTCCCATGCCACTAGTCTGCGAGGCCTTCTCTCACGTATCATTCGGCACCGTGTCAATGGGAATGCAGATGCACTGCGTCCGCGCCGTTTGCTGATCTCACCTTTCATTCATGCTGCGATGGATGAGCTGTGTTTGCCACACATTCTGCATTTGCCGCAAGTGCAGGCTGCGATGCCGCTCGTGGTGCGCAACACTTTCGGCACTCCCATTGCCGCCTGGCATTACTCTCCCACCTTGGGACAAATGGTTTTCAGCAACGGGAAGGTCAGCCGCGATACAACGCCCACCGAGCTGGCCACCATCTTGGCAGGGCCCTGCCCCTGCCAACAACAACGGTATTTCAAGTACCTTGATCCCACCTCACAGCACGTCATGACCGCTGACCTCAGCATCCTGCCGAGCCACACGCTTGTAGACCTTTTTGCCAAAGGCACCAAGTTTCGGCCGTGGGTCCAGCGCACGTGTGCCAAAGAGGTGAATGCACTGCTCTCCACATCACTGCGCAAATTCTGCAATGCCATGAGCACGGACCTACAGCTTGCTCCCCTTGCCATGGAACCGTGGTTTCGCGCCGTCATTCACGAATGCAATGCACGTCTCACCAGGCTTGATTACCGTCTCCAGCAGGTCCACCGCACCACCTGGCTCAACACCACAGATAAAGCACTTCTTGACCACTTCAAGCAGGACTTTATCATCACGTGTGTTGACAAGAGTGCCAACAACTTTGCTTTCATATGCAAGAAGCACTACCTTGCTACTTTGCAACACGAGTTGGCGTCCAGCCCTACCTATGTTCAGCGTGCACAGTCCACCGCCAGTATCACTGCTGCTCATCGGGCTTTTCTGCACAGCCAAAACATTTTTGCTCGGGCATTCCTTAAGCGGCAGCGACGCGCCACCACCACTACGTTCCCATATCTGTATCTCACTCTTAAGCTGCACAAAACTCCTGTTGCTTTGCGCACCATTGCTGCGTCGCATTCAGCCCCACTGATGCCTCTCTCGAAACTCATCTGCCATGCTTTGAATGCTCTTCTCCCCGAAGCCAATGCATTATGGGTGGAGGTGCTGTCGAATGCCGGGTATGAATGCGCTGGTAGTTGGATCGTCATAGACTCAGCCCAAGTACGCCTACGCCTTGCCGCCCTTAGCCGTTCTAAGACAGCAGCAGAGAAACGTATACCTATGCCCATAGCCACCTATGATTTCACCACTCTATATACCACACTAGATTTGCACGATTTGAAAGCTCGTTTAGATAGCCTCCTTACTCGTCTGTATGCACGTAGGCCTCACGGGCGCAACCACCTGCACGTGCGTGTTTCTCAGACCAAGCCCACGGCAACGTGGCTCTCAGGGATCGCGGCAGGTGCTATCGTGCGGGATGGTTATAATTATATTATCACGAAGGCTGACCTTGTCCATTGGATCTCTTATCTTGTTGATAACACCTTCATCTGTTTTGCGGGCAATGTATACCAACAAGCTATCGGCATCCCTATGGGCACTAACTGTGCCGGGCTCCTTGCAAACCTCTATCTATACACTTATGAGCTTGCATTCATGGAGAATCTCATTGCCTCAAACGATGATGTTCTCATCAGGCGTTTTATCCATACATGTCGATACATTGATGATGTCATCGCTTTCGACAACCCTGATTTCGCAACCCATTTGTATATCACCGCTGGTCTGCCTGGCATCTACCCGCAAGCGTCCCTCACATTAAAGCTCACGTCGGAGGATACTCATTGCAATTACCTCGATCTTAACATTACCCATAACAAGAAGGGCTGGCGTACGGCTGTCTATGATAAGCGCAAGGATCCTAAATACCAGCAAATTCCTTTTATTCGTTACCCCGATATTCACAGTCTCCTTTCCCACACAGCAAAATATGGTGTTGTTCTTTCTCAGTTACATCGTTTTTCCCGTCTTTGTTCTTATCGTGTTGATTTCATCACGACTCTTGTTGAACTCTTGCAGCGTTTATTGGTCAAAGACTATGACCGAGCCATTATGCTCCGTCAAGTCCGATGTTTTTTGCAACGTCACCCACATCTGTTCGGTGCTGCCCCTTGGCACAAGCTCTACAAACAGGTCGTGGACCGGCTGGATCGCATAGTATCTCCGCACATCTGAACCCTGTGATGCCAGATCTCCTTTGCGGCCGTTCCGAGCTTGGCACTGGATTCGTTGTCCACATCGTCGCGTCGCTGCCGCAACACGATGTTTTCTGGCATCCGCGGGCTTTTGGTTCCCGCCGCACATTTGAAAGTGCTGTCCTCCGGCTTTTTGCCTTTGCACCGTGTGCAGTTCTTGGACGTTTGGAATCATGGCATGGCTAACGTGATGACTGACTAGCTAGACCTTTTCAGTGGTTTTCCATTTGCGGGTATTTCCTCGTAAATGGTGGGAGAGCGATCGCAGCAATGGTGCTCACCACTAGACACTCCCGGCCAGTTAGGCTAGAAACACACGCCCTGATCAAGCATGCTGTTTCTGGCCCCACCGTCTAGGTCATCTAGTCGCTCCACACGTAAGCCAGCCATAATTTCAATGCACAAGGATACACATTTCCATCACCATTCATCTTCATCATCCTGAACGACTCGAAAACGCGGAAAAGATAACGGCAGGCTCGAGCTACCATGGTCCGGATTCTCCCGATTTCTGGCCTGCGCTGGTTGTCTCTTTGATAAATGTGAGCCAGTATAAAATTGTTGTATCACAATGCATTTAAAAAATTAAATAAAATTATAACATGACTCCGTTGGGAGATCATGTAGCACATATTCCCTTGCTGGATGGATGCCGTGGTGA
Organism: Mesostigma viride; assembly: GCA_009746045.1. Classification (NCBI taxonomy): domain Eukaryota; kingdom Viridiplantae; phylum Streptophyta; class Mesostigmatophyceae; order Mesostigmatales; family Mesostigmataceae; genus Mesostigma; species Mesostigma viride. The sequence goes on along the minus strand of RPFO01000167.1, from coordinate 28,874 downwards.
AGGGGGAATGGTGGGGTGGTGCCTTCCGCAGTCCGCACTACTGCCTGTGAGCCCTCATCAGTACAGTCGCCGAATGGCAGCAATAAACGCTGGTGGTACCCGATCCAGAGCTACTAAGGATGGCCCAAACAGCCTCCGTCCCAGAGGACCGTGTCAAAGGCCTTGATATAGTCAACAAAAATGAAGACCAGCGGCAAACTGTCAAGGCAAAGGCGACGCACCTCCTCCATCAACCGGCGCGCGACAAACACAGCCATGACAGTGTTACGACCACGGCGGAAACCCATCTGAGACTCACCCAGGTGTGGCCGGTCCAGCGCGGCGCTGAGCCTGCCGGTGCAGCATCATGCGCATGAAGACCTTCAGCGCGGCGCTCTGGAGGCAGACACCCCGATAGTTACCGGGGTCAGCGGCAGAGCCCTTCTTGTACAGCATGACTTGGATCGATGGCCGTCTGCCACTCAGCAGGCGGAGGCTCATTAGAGAGCAGGACACGGTTGCAGAACGCCAGCAGAAGCTCCCTCACCGCCAGGTGCAGGGGTCTTCAGCAGCTCATGCAGCCGAAAGGTGGTCGGCATCGACCGCCGCGTTGTACCGCCAGGCGAGCAAGGGCGCCGTCCAATTCCTTCAAAGTGAAGGGGTGGACGACGCCGTTGCCAGGTGGCAAGGCAGCCCTCCTGCAAGGCGGGGACGGCTTGATAGCTAGTCCGCGGCCGAGGAGGGGGGCGCAGGCGGCGGGGGGGGTCCGGCAACACCGACACGGGCGGCCGTCTCGGGGTGAAGCGGCGGGGGAGGGGCGCGGGCCCCACCTGTCAAGGAAATGTTCATTGTGGGCCAACCAGCGGTCAAGGCTGACCGGCGCCGTGCCGTCCCCCGTGTGCTCCACCGGGGTGCGCTGCCGCCGGCCGCCGAGCCGGTCGAGGTAGTGCGCTGCCGCCGGCCGCCGAGCCGGTCGAGGTGGTACCACATGTCCTTGCCCGGCCTGGTTGCGAGCTTGGCAGGCCTTGGCATCTGCGATGCACTGGGCCGCCTCTGCGTCCTGAGCATGTGTGTACGCCTCCACAAGGGCGGCCATGAGCACCGGTTTCAGCAACGGGTCCCGTTTACGCTTGAGGCGGTGCCGGGCGGCCAAGACCTTGGGGTCCTGGCGGTAGAGCGGGCCGGAGCGGCGGCGGGGCATGACCGGTGCAGGTGCCAGGCCGCCAGCAACGGGGCGCGGGCCGCAAAGCCCGCAAAAATGCATACATGATCAATATGCAGCTTAAACAACATGCAGTGCACATTCGTAGAGAAGTTTTGTATTTGGGCATGCCACTTATCACTAGCACTATCAAACAGCATAGATTACAGCTAGTTGGGCACTTGGCTCCCACCAACCATGCAGCTAGACACGCCGCGGGGCCCAACAGCAGGGCTGCGGCCCGCACAGCCAGGTAGGCACCTCCTTACATGGGACGTACGGGCCCAGCAATCTGACACGCTGGCTGGGCTGCCCCCACGTTCAAGGATGCTGCTAAAAGAGGACATGAGGGGCTCCAACCTCTCCGTGATATGGAAAAAGATGCAGAGCAAGGTCATCTAGCTGGGCCCAGGTGGTAGAGGACAACGATCCCCCCCCAGTGGGCCGGGAAGAGGCACGTCACCCACCGTGTGAAGAACGCCCGGCGGGGCCGCTAGAGCTTGGCTTGCAACGAGGCATGTCCCTTGGTTTGTTAGTTCAGGCATTAGATAGATAGCATAGAACTGGTAGAATTAATTAATGGTTCTATAGCGTGCGCGGTTCTAACTGGTAGAAACGTTTGTCCATCCATCCATCCATTGGGGTTAATACTCCGTGACTCCCCACCGGGAGCACGTGTTTAATTAATTAATTAATACATCATCAGATTTCTGGCTGCGCTGGTTGTCTCATTAATGATCAGGTCTCATTGTCAAGTGGTGTTCTAACTGACACTTGACGATGCCTTACAAACATAGACCAGTACAATTAGGCCTACGCATTGCGGATGGCCATCATTAGAGCATCATGCAGGACCGTTGGTTGGCGGGATGGGACAATGCCTGCCATTCCATGGGCTTCAAAATACCATGTCGTACAGCCGGACCATGTGATCCGCCCCACAGGACGCCAGTTGCAGCCGCACTCGCTGCGGCAAGTCCCCCGCAGAAGCGTCTTCACCGCCCTTTCCAGCACCCCCTCTTGAGCTCATCTTGGGCGCCCCACGGCTGGGCACATGACGCCAGCGCAGACGATTGACGGCATCCCCGTGGCGGTCAAACAGGCCCGCGCTGGTTAGGCGGGAGCACTTGGAGACGCCCACCAGCTCATGGCACACCGCGTCTGCGCCTCCCTCGGCCACCACATCATCGCGTGCGCACGCCTCCCACTTCCCCTCCATGCTCCACAGCTCGACCGCCCCATTCTCTAGGCCCACTGCGAGCGTGAGCGGCGCCACCTGTCCCGCCGCGGCTCGTTCCTGCACCGGCGGCGTCGCATGCTCAAGATTCGCCGGCCTGTCGGCGTCCATGGACTTGCCTGCACCCGTGCCCCCTGGAGCATCCCCGCTGCCGGCCACCGCGCCCTCCTGAGTGCTGCAGCTCTGGGATGTGGCCTTGCCCAGCGACTTGCGTTCGTCACCCCCCATGATCCGGCGAGCCAGTGCTGGCCCCACGAACGGCGCCAGCACGGGCGCAAACGCCACCGCCGTCACGCCCGCCTCAAAGAGGGGCAGCGCGTGCAGCAGCGACACAGTGACCGTGATGGCAGCCTTGGCATGCTGGCTAGAGTGAGCGTGCCGCCGGTCATGCTCGCGCACACACCACACTTTGACCTTTTTGTCACGGGAACCGGTCACAAACACGTGGGGCAGCGCCGCAGGGGACAGCGCGTTGTTCTCCAAGGCCATGCTGCCACCATCTGTACCCACACCCTCCTGCCCCCCTGCACCCCCCAGGCCTTGTCGGCGCTGGCTGCTTCTGCTGGCGTCCATAATGGCGTCGTGCGCGTACATAATGCTGCCGTCCCCCAGCCACGAGACGCTCCACACGATGCGGTCGTGGGCCTTGGCCTGGTGCCACGCCAGCTGGTAGCCCGCGTCACTGGAGGGGGGGGAATACAGCGTGCGTGAGGGGGGAGGGGGAATAGTGCAGGTGAGGGGGGCACCAGGGGTCAGTGCCCAAGGCATCCGCAAAACAAGTGCACGTGCAGCAACTTGTCAACATGTCATGCCTCAGGCGTCGCCGGCATGAGTTGCGGCCCAGCCAACCTCAACCCCTCCTGCGCCTTGCGCCTACCCTCCTGCGCCTTGCGCCTACCCTCCTGCGCCTTGCGCCTACCCCTACACCGCGTCCTCAGCCCTGCCTCTCTACATAAGAGCCCAGGTGGCCACGCTCCCATCCCTGTGCGCCACACTCCACCGCAAGAGACGCGCATCCAGGGGCATCCCTTACGGCACAATAGCCACCATAAACACGCTCACTCACACATCCCGATGGCACACCAGAGCTACGCAAGGCATCGTCCAACAACGGCAGGTTCCGCAGCTCTGCATACCCGGGCACACTTCTAGAGCATGCACTTGGCCCCCGAGCCAAGGGGAGAGGCATCCTCCGCGGTGTACTGCATACCCGTGCACACTTCCAGCGTGCGCACTTGGCCCCCGAGCCAAGGGGAGAGGCATCCTCCGCGGTGTACTGCATACCCGGGCACACTTCCAGCGTGCGCACTTGGCCGCCTAGCCAAAGGGGAGAGGCATCTTCTGCTGTGCCATGCTTACCCGGGCTGGGCAGCCGCGCCACGTGCGAAGAGCGCAAACGTGCGATCCCGTGACGCGGTCAGCAGGTAGCGGTCGTCGGGCGAGAAGGCCATCTGGGTGACGGTCAGCGCGTGCGCGCGCAGCTGGGCCAGCGGGCGCCAGGTGGCGGTGCACCAGAGCCACACCTCGGCGATGGATGCCGACTGGGCGCTGTTGCGGTAGTCAGCAGGGATGTCAGGGGGTTGATCATTGGCGAGGCACGGCGTGGGTTGATCATTGGCGAGGCACGGCGTGGGTTGATCATTGGCGAGGCACGGCGTGGGTTGATCATTGGCGAGGCACGGCGTGGGTTGATCATTGGCGAGGCACGGCGTGGGTTGATCATTGGCGAGGCACGGCGTGGGTTGATCATTGGCGAGGCACGGCGTGGGTTGATCATTGGCGAGGCACGGCGTGGGTTGATCATTGGCGAGGCACGGCGTGGGTTGATCATTGGCGAGGCACGGCGGGGGTTGATCATTGGCGAGGCACGGCGGGGGTTGATCATTGGCGAGGCAAGGCGGGGGTTGATCATTGGCGAGGCACGGCGTGGGTTGATCATTGGCGAGGCAAGGCGTGGGTTGATCATTGGCGAGGCAAGGCGTGGGTTGATCATTGGCGAGGCAAGGCGTGGGTTGATCATTGGCGAGGCACGGCGTGGGTTGATCATTGGCGAGGCAAGGCGTGGGTTGATCATTGGCGAGGCAAGGCGTGGGTTGATCATTGGCGAGGCACGGCGTGGGTTGATCATTGGCGAGGCAAGGCGTGGGTTGATCATTGGCGAGGCACGGCGTGGGTTGATCATTGGCGAGGCAAGGCGTGGGTTGATCATTGGCGAGGCAAGGCGGGGGTTGATCATTGGCGAGGCAAGGCGTGGGTTGATCATTGGCGAGGCAAGGCGTGGGTTGATCATTGGCGAGGCAAGGCGTGGGTTGATCATTGGCGAGGCAAGGCGTGGGTTGATCATTGGCGAGGCAAGGCGTGGGTTGATCATTGGCGAGGCACGGCGAGGGTTGATCATTGGCGAGGCAAGGCGTGGGTTGATCATTGGCGAGGCAAGGCGTGGGTTGATCATTGGCGAGGCAAGGCGTGGGTTGATCATTGGCGAGGCAAGGCGTGGGTTGATCATTGGCGAGGCAAGGCGGGGGTGCGCATGAGAGACAGGGGAGAAGGAGAGGGGACAAGGAGAGGGGAGAAGGAGAGGGGTAAGGGGGTACTGTGGGGAGGGAGGGGGGGGGGGCAAGCGCTTGAGCGGCGGACAGGCTGCAAAACCTGGCAGGGCAAGCATTTCATCTTAGTATTAATCTCTGTGGTGCTATCGATTACCACAAGTGTGATGTTTCACGACACCGTGGCATCGGCAAGAAGTGGCTAATAACGGCGATATCCTAACAACCACGACAACTATAGAACTTGAGGTGGCAAGAAGAGACATCAACAACGATAGAACTTGAGGTGGCAAGAAGGGACATCAACAACGATAGAACTTGAGGTGGCAAGAAGGGACATCAACAACGATAGAACTTGAGGTGGCAAGAAGCGACATCAACAACGATAGAACTTGAGGTGGCAAGAAGAGACATCAACAACGATAGAACTTGAGGTGGCAAGAAGAGACATCAACAACGATAGAACTTGAGGTGGCAAGAAGAGACATCAACAACGATAGAACTTGAGGTGGCAAGAAGCGACATCAACAACGATAGAACTTGAGGTGGCAAGAAGAGACATCAACAACGATAGAACTTGAGGTGGCAAGAAGAGACATCAACAACGATAGAACTTGAGGTGGCAAGAAGAGACATCAACAACGATAGAACTTGAGGTGGCAAGAAGGGACATCAACAACGATAGAACTTGAGGTGGCAAGAAGCGACATCAACAACGATAGAACTTGAGGTGGCAAGAAGGGACATCAACAACGATAGAACTTGAGGTGGCAAGAAGGGACATCAACAACGATAGAACTTGAGGTGGCAAGAAGAGACATCAACAACGATAGAACTTGAGGTGGCAAGAAGAGACATCAACAACACCACACATACACCTAAATGAATCTAAGCCATCCAGGCAATGGCATGCATGACCGCAACGCCAAGAAGGCTTTAAATCCATCACGGGCACAAGGTCCATCGTGACACAAGGGGCATGCATCGTGCGAACACGGAACGTGAAGGATACCCGAACAGACACCAACACGGGCACAAGGTTGCCCGAACAAACACCAACACTGGCACAAGGTTGCCAACCAGCCATGGCTCTTCCGCAACAGGTCGACAGCAGCAAATAGAAAACGAATCATAACCATAGAGCAGCAAATAGAGCAGCAAATACAGCAGCAAATAGAAAACGAATGCTAACCATAGAGCAGCAAATAGAGCAGCAAATACAGCAGCAAATAGAAAACGAATCATAACCATAGAGCAGCAAATAGAGCAGCAAATACAGCAGCAAATAGAAAACGAATCATAACCATAGAGCAGCAAATAGAGCAGCAAATACAGCAGCAAATAGAAAACGAATCATAACCATAGAGCAGCAAATAGAGCAGCAAATACAGCAGCAAATAGAAAACGAATCATAACCATAGAGCAGCAAATAGAGCAGCAAATACAGCAGCAAATAGAAAACGAATGGCAACAACAGAGACACACTGGTGCGTGCCTCGACGCACCGGCGCGCAGTTGCCAGCAGTAAATGAACAGCGGATGGTGCAACACTGCGGCAGTCACTGAAGGGCTCTCTCATGCCGCGCGTCGCGCGTACAACGCACAGTAATCCCCTCAAAGTTCCCGCTACATACACGTAGCAAAAAATCCTGAAAGTCATCGTACGATAATCATTCATGCTGCATTAAGGGCCATTATAGTAGTGCACATCTCGACTCCCTGGCACACGCCATCAGCAGCAACTGTAGCAGCCAAACAAAAAATGTGGTGGGCACCGGAACTCACCGGCACGCAGTCGCCAGCAACGCCCCCCCATTGCTCGCAGCCATGGCGAACACCTCGTTGCCGTGCCCGTACAGCTTGTGGGTCTCCGGCCACAGCGTGTGGATCGAAAGACCCTCCTCCAGGGGGGGCTGTCGCAGCACACCCGGGCAGGGCGCGGGCCCTGTGTCAAAGTCATTGAAACCAAGCATCTTGCGTGTGGCAGCACCGCCATCATCGTCGTCGATGCCGTAATCGTCATCACCGCCCGCATGCGCGGTGCCAGACCCCCGGCTGCTAGCATAGAGCGGCTTGTTGGAAAGGCCCAGAGCAGGCAGGCCCGCGCCAAGAGGCAACGCGGACACAGCGCCGCTGCCCGCCCCACGTGCTTTACCACTGACATCCCCGCCCATGCCACCCCCTGGCACGCCGCCGCCACCCTCCGCCCCATCCCCAGAGGCGGCGCGAGAACCCTCAAGGGCAGGAGCCCCCACCGCGCTAACACCGGTCGCTCCTGTGACATTTGCCAGCGTGGCAAGGAACGGCCCCGGTGCCTCGAACACACGCGACACCTTCTCTTCGGCGCCGGAGACATAGACGACGCGCCGGGGGACCCCGCCAGGTGGCAACGGCGATGCGTCATTACTGCCGGAGGCGCTGGCACTGCTGTCAAGGGGCACAAAGGCAAGGCAATTGATGTCGTGGCCGTGGACCTGCGGGCGCGCGATCTCGTGCCAGGTGGCGCCGTCCAGGTCATCGACACCCTTCTCCTCCTCCTCCTCCTCCTCCCTACCCCCTTCCACCCGCGCCCCATCCTGCTGCGCAAACCCGCTGGTGTCCGCCACAACTCCCCGTGCACTTGGCTGGCCTCCCCCCGCCTCGCCTTGCTCTCCGGCCTCCCCTTCGTTGTCCCTCACCCCTTCCCTCCCCCCATGCGTCACCCCCCCGGCACGCTCACCCTCAAGGCTCTCACAAACGCCATTCGCCGGTGCACGCCCCCCGCCCGGGATGAGGGTGACATGCGAGCCTGCAGCACCTAATCTCTCTAATTTCTCTTCACCCTCCCCGACCCTACGCCACGGCGCCGCCACGCGCGCGGTCTGGTCGTGGCTGACCGAGAGGAGGAAGGAGCGTGACGGGTCCCAGCAGATATCAGAGACGGGTCCCAGGTGGCCCGTCATGCCCAGGCGGGGCACCCAGTGCTCGCCACCACCGCCACCACCACCGTCGCCACCAAGAACGTCACTTGCTGCATCCGCACCCCATCCCCCCCATCACCCCCCCCATGCTCCTCTGCCACACCATCCCCGCTTCCGTTCATGCATGCCAGCTCCCTCTCCTCCCCCACTACTTCCCTTTCCCCCCCCGCTGGTGTCCGTTCCCCTACTGCTGGCATCCTCTCCACCACAGGCGGCATCCTCTCCCACACATGCAGCGCGCCCGTGAGGCCATGAGCCAGCACCGCGCGGCCATCCGGGCGGAATATGCCGCCCAGGTAGCCCAGGGGGGAGCCGCCCGCGTCCCCCATGCACACGCGCGCCACCCACAAGCCGCCCGCGTGTGCGTCGGGGCGCCACATCATCATGGTGCGGTCCATGGACGCGGATAGCAGGCACAGCGGCTGCTGAAGGGAGGAGGAGGTCGCCAGCACCAAGGAATGGTCATGCGACAAATCAGACTCCTCACCACCATGATTGATGCTCCCAGTGGCACCAGCCGTTCCAGGGCCGTCACCCCGCCAAGCGCGACCACCGGCGGATCCATGGGCCGCAGGGCCGGTTCTGGTCTCGCGGCTGGCGGGTGCTGGTCGCCGCAAAGGGGGCGCTTGTGGCGGCTGCCACGCGACGCCGGTGACCCAGTCCTCGTGTCCCACCAGCAGCGACTCAAAGTGGGCGACAAAGGGTGCGCCGCGGATGGCGAACGAGGCCCCGCGCGCGTGCTGGAGCAGCCGGGACGACGCCGACGCGGGCGCTGCCGGCGCTGCGGCGGTATAGCGACCACCATTGCTGGTAGAGTGACCACCGCTGGTCCCGGCCGTGGCCTCCACATGTGTTGCCCCCAGGGCGGGCACGCTGGAGATGCGCCACACGCGCACGCTGCGGTCCTGCGACCCGCTGGCCAGCAGGATGTCCCACCGCTGCCTGCTATCAACGCCCCACCGCTGGCGACCGTCATTGCCCGCATTATCCGCGTTGCCTTGTGAAGCAACAGTGGCCGTAATGCCAGCACCCGCGCCGCCCTGTGCGCCGGCATGACCCGCATCCCCTTGGCCCACAGTGCCAGCATAACGCGCGGCCCCTTGTCCTGCGCTGCTGGCATGGGGAGGGAGGCCATCTGGCCCCACGCATGGGGATGCCTGCCCCGCCCTGCCGAGCATGGGTATGGAGAAGGCGAGCGCCCGCACCCAGTCCTGGTGGCCGCGCAGGCGACACAGCTCCACAAACCGGCCCAGGGCAGCGCCGCTCGACTCCACCGGGCCATTGCAGGCATGCGAGGGGAAGGTCGTGGAGGAGGGTTGGCCACTGGCCCCCGGCACGCCTCCCCCCCCACTAGCAGATGTCCCCAGCGCGCCTCCCCCCCCACCAGCAGCCGTCACATTGCTCAGCAGGTGGATGGCGTGGTCCAGGCCGCTGAGCGCGAGCAGGACAATGGGGTGGGACGGGACCACAGTGGCGGGGGGCAGCTGGCTGGTCAAGCCGGGTGGCAGGAGCAAGGGCAGCTCCACGGCGGTGACGGCCTGCATGGAGCGTGTGCCCACGTGAAGCCGCTGGACGCACACCCAGGGGGGGGGAGGGTCGGAGGGCCCATCGCTAGGGGCCGATGGAGCAGCGGTGCCGGGATCGTGGGGTGGGGCAGAGAGCTCGCACGGGTGGACTTGAGCGCGGGCGGATGCAAGGGCGGATGCCCACATGAGCACGCTGCCGTCCGCGCCGATGCTGACGAGGAGGAGCGTGCCGTCCGACAGAAGAAGCGCCTCAAGGGCGGTCACGGAGCCGTCGTGCCCCCGCAGCGTCGCCAGGTGGCGCCAGCGCGTGCCGCACGCGCTGTCCAGCCGCCACACGCGCACAGACTGGTCGGACGAGCCGGAGACAAGCAGCTGGCAGGGCGGTGGGTCGAGTTGGCCCAAGAAGGGGAACGCGTGACGGGGGGATACCCATCGCACCGCGTTCACGCGGTCGGTGTGGCCAGGTAGCGTCGCGACGACCTTGGTTTGGGCGGGGTCGTAGATGGTCACGGAATTGTGGGCGCCGAACGCCACGAAACGGCTGCCCCAGCTCGCCGCGTTGGATACTCGGTTGCACCCGGCGCTCGTGTAGCGAGCGCGCAAGCCACGAATTGGGCCGGAGTCCCCCATTTCCGTTAATGTTCGGCCTGGCGGCGACAACCGCCGTGGAGCTACCAGACAGGATTGGGATGCGAGCTGTTATGAAGCAAAAGTACGCAACTTTCTAAACTACCTGCTCAGTAAGATCCCGACCGAGAAGGTCGATGATGCAACAAGGTGCTGCGCCACGGTGAGCGGCGAAAGCTGCTGTTTCTATCACAAAGCATCATGCGGACGCTACGTTTAAACCCAGGTGTCTACCATACCGGCATTAGCATTGCCTGCGGAACTGCAGGCAAAGTTGGAAAACCTCGCAGTCGCTGCGTACAAATGACTCGCGTTGCACGCCGAAGGACATTTTTCCTAATAGCGAAGCATACCGCGGCAGGAACCTGGTATTCTATGAGCGCAATCTCATAACAACGGATATCACTCTGGCCATCAGAGCCGGAATTACGTTCTGCGTTGGAAATCTCCGCTCGATAAATTTGCCTTGCTCGAATAATATTCACAGTGGTCTTGATTACATGAAATCGAACAAGGATTCTGGGCGCCAAATATTATCTTTAAGCACGACGTGAAAACTCAAAACGCACATATTTATTTATTAGGGTGGCGGACCTTGTAATACACTGTATGGCTGCACTTCCGATCGAAGCGTCAGATGCAAATTCTAGTGTCAGCAGAAGGGTGAACTGCCGGCCGGCAGAAGGGCGAACATTCCGTACATATGGCGAGTATGCCAGAAACCTTCCATGATGCTCGCTTGCTTTCTGGTGGCACCAGGGTGGTGGTGTACACTGTACAGTAAAGAACGTGCCGGGCTGTCGACTGCGATGTCTTTCTTTTTTGTCCTCAAATGCGTTGATTTTATGCACGAAATTCCAGCAACGTGTTCTGATCATTCTGTGTGTGCGCTCTCCTCGTGCATGTGTCCGCGTCTGGAAAGATCGTGCCACTGCCAATCGTGTTGAAGCTTCCATTTTGTCTGTATAGTGTATGGTGGCTAGCATTTTAACGCGGTTGCAAAGTCCCCGCTAGTGTTGCAGCCAGCGCATTGCTTCTTAAGGGCATTGCCGATTTGGCGGGGTTTTCCATGGTTATACTTGGCAAGCTCATAACGAGCCAACTTTTTGGCTTTGTACGGCCGAGCAGCGCGCGGTTTGTCTGAAAATGCCGGGGCATTCGAGGCGCAACCATTTACTTCTTGTCGTCCTGCTGAGCTTGTTGGGAGCGCTGGCTCTACGAGCTGATGACGCCGCGTCCGTCTCGCCTCCCCCGGCGCAGTCCATGTTGGACGCGGTTCGTACCTTTTGTCGGTGCGCCGCTTTGGGCATTGCTTACACAACCCGGCCCGAGAGCCTGTTCAACTATGAGATGCACCGAACCACCCATCCAGCCGAGAAACTTGTTGCTGGCATGCTGAGCCGCCTTCCAAATGGCAACGCGACCACGCTGAGGGACTTTTGCGCCCGGGAAACGGCCAGGCTGTCTCCCGACGGGGAGCGGGGGATCTGCAAGGGCTCCTTCGCCGTGACGACCAACTTCGGGGTAACCACCGCCCGCTCCTTTAGCCTGACCATGTGTCGCCTGGGGTGGGTGTTCTGGGGGTTCAAGCGGACCCCTCCCGGGATAGAAGTCTGCCACCCCGACAGCCCCAAACTGCTCTGGACGGTCAAGCCCTGGTACTACGACCCGAAGGCAGGGTCGACTGTCCCGGTGGACCGTGGCCGCAAGTACACCCTGTTCAACCAGATCAGGGACCTGTCACACCTGACTGAGAAGGACCGCATGTACACCACGCTCACCCAGCACGCGCACGCCGTCTCCCCGCGGTGCGGCGTCAGCGTCGCCCGCCTGCTTCCCCGCACGTACGTGCTGAGCCGCACGGACGACTGCCGCGCGTTCTTCGATGCCCTGTGGAAGGGGTATACTTGTGGGGGTGACGCTCTTGGCGGTGGTGCGGGGGGCGGCGGCCAGCAGGGCTGGTGCTCCGCAAGGGGCAGTCCTGGGCTCACCTCGGGTGAGATGGGAGGCAGCCACGTGCCAGCAGGCGGGGCGTCCAACGAGACGTGGTGGCTCATGAAGATTGCCGTGGCGTCACGCAGCATTGGCCACCAGCTCATCATCCCCTCCGTTCACCTGCCCCAGGTGCTGGCTGGCTGCCGCAACGCCAGCTGCAACGTGACCACCCGCCTGGACAACTACGGCCTGCGCGGGGAGCGGTGCGCCGAGGTCGCAGACGCGGTGGCCAAGGCGGGCGACCGCGATTGGATGATGCGCGAGGTGGTGGTGGAGTACGTGCGCCGCCCGTTCCTGATCGAGGGCCGCAAGTTCCACCTGCGCGCGTACGCGGCGGTGGTCTCCACGCACCCGCTGCTGGCGTTCTTCCACCCGGCGTTCATCAAGGTGGGAAGCACGGTCTACGAGGACGACCCGGCGCACCGTGACAATGTCCTGATGCACTTCACGAGCGGGCAAGGGGGGGAGGACCACCAGCACGACGTCATTTGGGAGTATGACGACCTGGACGTGTACCTGTCGTCGATCCGGGGAATGAGGCCCGCCGGGTTTGTCCGGGGCTCTCTGGTGCCACGCATCCAGCAGGTCATGGTGCTGAGCCTGCGCGCGCTGCATGACCGGCTGCCCGACGGCGTGGAGGGGATGTACCAGGAGTTCTCGTTTGACTTCATGCTGAGCGAGGAGCTGGACCTCATCCTGCTGGAGGTGAACTCGGACTCGGGCGCGATCAAGGTCTCGCAGGCCTTCTTCACATCACTGGCCACCGCGATCGCCAGCATTACAGAGGCGAGGCAGCAAGGCACGTGGCCGATGGACGAGCCGGGGCCGCTGCCGCCTGGGATTGATGTCGGCAGCCTGACGCTGCTCATTCATGGTGACTGGGAGTGGGGCACTATGGACGGGTGTCAGGAGGATTTACCCACAGAGCAATCATAGGAGTACTAGGCAAACAGTTTTTTTCATTGTTTCTTGGATAGGGCGATGGTGGGTTAGGTTAGCTACAGCAGGTAGGAATTAGGATGCACAGGGTCGGAGAGTGTGAAACAAACCACGAGCATAGTAGCCTCACAGCCAGTCTGGGTTTTGTGCAGCCGGCGATTTTTTGGACATTCATTGCGTTTTGGTATGGGGTCCGCCAGCAGTCTTTGGAAATATGTCAGTTACTAACACGAATTACGGAGCCCGATGTTTCTCATGTTCGAATTCGCCCCACAGCTCACATATTTCCCCATTATTTATGTATTCAAAGTATTTATTCACTTCTATTTGTTACATACTTAGAAAATCTGGTCATGTTATGTCAGGTATTCATATTTCCACTACTGCATGCCCACAGGAATACATGCAGCGATCAAGACATTCATATTGCGATCAATCGTATTGCTTTTCAATCACGCTATTTCCAATATGCGATATTGCTTTTTGGAAGAACGCCCGGCGTGACCGGCAGCTAGCTAGGGCCTGCATGGCACTACCTGCGACATTGCATGTCCAGCTTACAGAAAAACTAAACATTAAATTATAACATGACGGCTGGCTGGGTTGTGGGTTAACCTCGGGAAGGCCACTTAAGACCCTCAGGCTTTGGGAGAGGCCTTTATATTCTCCCAAACCGGCACCTCTAAACTGTTCCAAACCTATATCTGTGGCCGGGCTCTGGACCATGGGGCAGCACCCATGGTCCATACTGCATCCGCTATGAGTCAGCCATGCACTTTGCCCATGCATGCAGAGAGCCACTCTCTGCTGAGACGCCATCATGCCCTAGCCATTGCTTAGCCATGATCCACTTCCACCCCATGTCCGCAACTTTGCAGATCTGCTGGAATACATGGTGGTGCAGGTGCACCTTGAGCAGTTGTGCACCCCGAGTATGTATGTGGCAGTCATACAGTACACCCACCACCTGCAGGGTGTCGCCCAGAATGCATTAAAAACCATATGCCCCTTCTCTGGGATATGTGTAACATATCCTGCCCATGGAGGTACATGTTCTTGATTAATAAATTAATGACGACCCCTTTGGGTTGCACCTGTTTAGGTTTGACGCCTGCGGGCGTCCCTACGCCGCCCACGCCGCCCACCGCTGAGCAGGACTACACGTACCCGGCCGCCCGCCCTGACAGAACCCCTGGCCGACCCCAACGAGCTACCACGCCGTTCACCGAGATCGAGCTGAGCACCGCCGCCAAGCAACTCCGCTTCTACGCCGCCGTTGGACCTGACCAGCTCCCCGCCCCGGTGATTGAACTGACGACGCTCACGGGGTTCCTGCTTCATGCTTGACGTCTGCAACCGGATCCTGCTTGCCGTCGCGCCGCCGATTCCTGAGCACTTGGCAGCACAGCTAGCTACGGTATTACGGCTGTACGAAAACAAAGGTTCCCGGCCTGACGACCCTGCCAACAACCAAGGAGTCTAGGCATCCAGAGCGCCGCACTCCTACAAAAACCTAAAGTGACCCCCTTTTGGAGGGCTGACAGACATGCACAGTAACATGGCATTCCTCGTGGTAAAGCATGGAAATAAACACATGTAATGATATTTATTAATGAAACAATTCTTTATTCCAGATTATATTGCATGAATGGACTCTGTCACGTGTATTGGTGCTGCCACCACCAAGAAAAAGCCAGCATGGCTGTGCTGGTGCTGCCACACTACCATAGCTGTCTAGTGTGCATCTCCCTCGTCATTATCCTCCTGCTCCTCCTCATCATCCTTGGCATCCACGTGCTTAGGATCATCGTCCTTGGGATCATCGTCCAACGGGATTGCATCGTCGTCGTCGACAACCTCGATGGCTCGCTTCACAGAGGCCTGCCACGCCTCCTTCTCGGCACGGAGTGCTTCCAGCTCGGCCATGATCTCTTGCTGCTTCCTCTCGCTAGCCTTGAGCTTCATGCCGATGGCCATCGCAGCCCGCTGGGGATCCTCAAACATCTGGCCGTGGCCTGCGCTCTTGGGGTTCTCCCCGCCGAGCTTGCTTGGAATGGTTGTAGGGGTGCGCTCGCGCGAAACCTGCTCGGTCTTTGTGCGCTTGTAGGCAGGCTCGCCCCCCCCTCCGCCTGCCCCGCCTTCTCCTGCATTACAGCCATCCATGCCGTTCTGATAGCAACGTGGTTCGTGCCAAACTTCTTAGCAAACTGGGCGGACTGCGTTCCAGTGAAGGTGTTGCAGAAATTGATGATCATCTCGTTGCATCCAGGCTCAAAATTTGAGATGGGCAGCCAGTCAAAACGCTGGAGCGATTTGCCCTGGCGGTTGGCCTTCTGCCTCTCCTCGTCTGTGTAAAACCACTCCACAAGGAGCTCAACAACATTGTCAACCATCTTTGCATCTATTATTTTGGACACGTCAAAGTGGTCGTACGAGTCATTCTTCGCATCTTCAGCAGGCTCCCTGCTTCCTGAAGCACGTTTCTTGTCACGATTGTCCGCCCTCACACCCCTCTCTGCAACGTTCATTTCCTTTCCTTTTGCCCTAAATTCGTCATCGAGACGCTTTCCCAGAAGCGTGAAAATCGTCTCGTAAGACGCTCGATTAACGAGCTGAGCAAGATTGTCTTTCATCCTTGGCTATGGAGTTTAATTCATCCCACCCATTATTATTAAATTCCTTTGCATTGCGGCTAGGGGCCGAACATGCATTGTGCAAGGGCCAATTGGCCCAGTGCCTAGCGCCGCTCCGTGGGTACTTTGACAGTAATTAGCATTGGTCAAGTGCGCGTACTTTGTCAGTAATTAAATTTGCACAAGTCCCGAGCACCGTGTCATACGCCCTTACTTCTGTCGTACGCAGTACCGGCGCGGCGTTAGGCGTGTTTCTGTGCAAAGTCCCGAATTTTCACCAAGTCCTGGGCACTAAGGGGGCCGTGCTAGTAAGTGTAGCTCCTAAACGGCTAAGTCTTTTTGAATTCTGTCACTTGCACCCTGTTTTGTATGCTCAGTATATGCTACGTACCTATTGCATTTGTTAATTGGCCTATTTATAATGCATGAGATGTGAGGACTCTTTGTTTACGTAAACGCTTTTATTAGAAAATAAAATACAGTAATCATTTCAACACTCCTTTTCTCAATGTAGGAGTGGAAGTACTTATTTGTACATCGCATGCGCCTTCCTCCGTTCATGGCTTGGCTTCAAAAGGCTGCACTCCCTGCAGCTGACATAGCCATTGGCCAGTTGGTTCTTCCACACGTCTAACTCCCAATTGCACAGTTCCTCCATCTTCTGCATCCGGGGGGGCGGTGGTGAGGAGCCACGCTTGTCTCGAGGGCCTTGCGCACCGCCTCCTTCATGCGATTGATGAGCTCGAGCCCGTGCTCTTCTGCCGTGCGTTCCTTCTCGAGATCCGGCACGGACTTGATGTACTCGTGAGCGACAAGGTCAGCGTCGTGTCCGAAGACGATGACAGCCCAGAACATCTTGTCAAACACATTCTGGGCAAGGCACGCCAGATGCTTCCTGTAGCAGTGAGCCTCGGCGACCCACCTCTTCGCTTGACGGAGAAAGATATAGGGCTTCTTGCCAATCAGCAACCGCTTGCACATCTTGAGATCGCATGAAGTCATGTGGCGCAGCTCGCCAGGGTTCCTTCGGCGTCTGCGGGAGCGCATCTGAATCTCCTTCTCAATGGCATTCAGCAGCTCAGTGGCTTCGATCGTCTTTTCCTCTTTCACCTTCTCAAACTGGACCTGCGTGGCCTTGTTGATTCCACACAGTTTGGGCCACGAGATCTCCACGAGGCGGTGCACGATTTCTGCAGGCAGGCTGTCGAAGGTGGCAGCCATAGCTGGTTTTGCGGAGTCAGCCATAGCTGTTTTCGTGGTAGTGGTGGATGGAGAGGAGGATAGCTGCGAGAGTTGTTGCGTCTCGCGACTTAATAGACGAAGGGATATCCACAGCTGCCACGGGATTGGCCCGCGTCCTGTGGATAAGCGCGGCGCGAGCGCGACGCGCGCGTCCTGTGGATAAGCGCGGCGCGAATACGGAACGGCGCGACGCGAGTATGGACCGGTGCACGTCCACGGGATTCTGCCACGTGGCACGGGTCATTTCCCGTGGTGACGGCGCCAGAAGTATAAATCTAAAACCGCGCCAAATTCAAATTTTTGCCAAGTCTCAACGGCTAAGTATTATTAAATTTGGACACTTGGGACGTGTGCAATTGTTAATTTTACTTTGATTGCAAGCATGGAAAATAAGACATGATGTTTGTGTGAATTGTTTTCATTAAAAATATAATTAATGTTTAATTGTACACAAGTCCACGGGACTAGAGAGATTCTCTGAACTATTTACAGGGCACGCGGGGCGGCCAGTTGGTTCATGACAGCTGCATAGCAGGACTCCGCGGAGTCGTAGCGGAAAAACGGGAAGCACAGGTCGTGCTTGGAGTCCTTGCCCTCGCAGATGGGGCAGGAGACACTCTTGGTGCCAGCCTCCCGCAGAGTGTCGAGGACGCACTCGCTGCAGACGACGTCGTTGTCGATGCTGTGGCCGTTGGCGGTGAAGAGGTAGTGCGCCTTCTTGTTGCACACCTTGCAGGTCTTGGAGGGCACGTCCAACTGGTGGTTGCAGCCCATCTGCTTGCTGGCAGCCTTGACGCCGCAGAACTTGTTCTTCAGATGCTCGAACTCCTTGGTGCCGGGAGTGACGGTGCTGGTGAGGTTGGACTCGGACAGCGTGAAAGAGACGAAGCTGAGGTGGGAGACATAGTTGCGCTTCTCGCACTCCCACTTGATCCTGGAGATCTCCTTGGTGAAGTCGCTCTTGAAGTTCTCGATGTCGACCTTGGGCTTCTTCATGGCGTCGACTTTCTCGTCGTTGAACAGCCCGCAAGACCTCAGGTAGTCGTTTGTGTCCTCCTGCTTCCTCTTGTAGCCACCGCGAAGAAAGGGCTGGTCGCGCTCCTCGACCTTGACGTTGACCTTGCCAGGGTCGGTGGGGCCGGTGAGAGCGAAGTTCGGCTCAGAGACGGTGTAGGTGCCTGGCGTGGGCCACTTGATGAACTCGGCGGTGTCCTCCATATCCGGGTAGATCTGGAGCAGCTCGGGGAACCTCTTCTTCGTCCGCTCGTGCTCGAACGCGAACTGCTCGAATGCGGGGTCCCAGCAGCTGATGCAGTGCTCGGCCTTGCCGTTGCAGTCGATCTTGAGGAGATCCACACGAGTCGGCTTCTTGCACTTGGCGCAGTCCTTCGTGGGGATGCTCTTCAGCATGTTGTTCTGCTGAAGGTACTCGCACGAGTCGCAGAAATGGCCGTCGCACGGGGAAAAGCTGTGATTGTTGCGCATCTTGTAATCCTCGTCAAACTCGCAGAAGTGCTTGAGAGACCTCATCTTGTCGCAGCCGACGCAGCGAATGCGCTTCTTGTTCATCATGATGTTGCTCGTCTCGTAGTGATCCATCATGTCGTTCAAAACGCCGCGAGAAGCCTCAGGAAGGTGGACTTCGCATGCATGCTCGCCGGTGACTGGGTGGAAAAGAACGTTGAAGTGGCGAGTTTTCTTGACTTTGGGAGCACTGTGCGGCCCACGCTGGCGAGGAGCAGAGATGGCGGAGGAGGTAGCCATTGGAGCTGGTTGGTTTTGGTTGCTGAGAGAGCTGGGTGGATGCGAGTGGGATGCGAGGCGAGGTGGTGCAAGTCCTGCATTTATACCCACGGGGCTGCAATTCCCGTGGTCTAGAAGAATTCAGCAGATCGACGGCTCGTGGCTCGCCACGAGGTTTGTAACGGGAAACGGTATGACGGTTACGAGGAAAATTTTCCCGTGGCCATACATTTTGAGCGTTATTTTGCCACGGGATTTGTAACGTAAAAAATCTTTCCCCGTGGCAAAAATATCCGACAGTTACTTTGCCGCGGGACCGGAATCGGATTTTTTTCTGTCCCCGTGGACGGATATTTTCGAGCGTTATTTTGCCACGGGATTTGTAACGTAAAAATTCTTTCCCCGTGGCAAAAATATCCGACAGTTACTTTGCCACGGGGCTCGAAACCGAAAAATTGTAATCCCCGTGGACGGATATTTCTGACCGTTACGCTGCCACGGGACCTGTAACGTAAAAAAACGCGTCCCGTGGATAAGGTTTCGGCGCATAAACGACGAACGCGCTTCCACGTAGCCAGATTGCCCGTGCAAGACCACGTAGATAGCCTGGCAGCCACGGGACCGTCTCGTCAACCAAGGTCTGCGCAGGTATAAAGACCAGACTTCCTCGTCTCCTCGCCACTCGCTCACCTCACATCAGCTCAGCACACCAAAACTCTCTCACTGGATATGGCTTCCCGCCCCAGATACGCAGCTAGCTACAACTTTGGCCGTGGTGTTACTGGAGCTAGTGGCAGTGGCAGTGGAAGTGGCAGGGGAAAGCGACGTGCTGCGAGGAACACGGCTACTGGAGAAGCAGGTTTGTGACGAGCCTTTGTTTTTTTGCACCCAAGAGCGCTTTTTCTTGTCGTTTCCGCCTTTTGGTACTCATTTCTTGTTATGTTTTCTTGCCCCCACACACCCGTGCATGCAGAACTGACCGCTGAACAACGGCAGCTTCACAGGGCTAACAAGCCTGTGCCCGTGCACGATAATCACGGGGACTTCGACACAAGAAACAACGTGTTTCCCTATCTGGAGAACACTTTCAAGGTGGCGAAGCTCGTCCTGGACTTGAGCAAGATCGAATGCGCCATTTGCGCGGAGGAGAGAGACAAGTATGTCACTCTCATGCTGGAGAACGAGCCCGCGCACGCATGCTCCATCATCATCTGCGACACCTGTGCCACTACCAAGCTTCACACGTTCAGAAACCAGTGTCCGCAGTGCCGCAAGCCGCTGAGCTCGTCTGGGCAGCTGTTCGTCCCCAACCCGCAGCTCAACAGCCTGGCGTCGAGGACGCAGTACAGGGCCTGCGAACACCCCGGCTGCTTTACGATCATCCCAAGCAACATGATGGCGGCGCACGAGGAGGAGTGCGAGTACAACGTCTACACCTGTGGCAACACCGTCTCGTTCCGCCTGCTGGACAACGAGACGCTTTCTTCCAAGATGTGCTGCGGCTACGAGGGCAAGAAACGCGCCGTCGAGGAGCACATGGAGACTTGCCCGGAGGCTGAGTCTGCGAAGAAGCTTAGCGCCATGATGGGCGTGTTTGACAAGGTGGAGGCGCTCTCAGCTGCAATGGAGCGCGACAGCCCAGACGTCTTCAAGCGCATGGCTCAGTTGTTTGGGGTGACCACGGAGAAGGCCAGGCGCATCCTTGCCAGCCTGCCTGGAGCGAGTGGTGCCGGCCCTTCTTCCCAGCGTGCTCCTCGTCCAGGGGAAGCAGTGGACACAGCAATCCCCGTCGACGCCCCCACTGACCCAATCAGTGATCTCGTGGACGCCATAGACGCTGACGTTGCTGCACAGGGCGTCGACGACGAGGCTGCAGACCCCACCTGGACTCCGGCTGGCAACCAGGACGACTGAAGAGTTACAGATGACAGCATTGGATGTCAAAAACCCCTCTAGTTTAGAGACAAGGGCCATAGTTAGAAACCAGCCCATCCACGGGGTTAGGTGACAGGCAGTAGAAGAAACACCCCACGCACTGGGGACTTGGACAGGAAAGATGTGGATGTTTGTAATAAAGATGTGGATGTTTGCAAAACCAGTTTGAAAAAATATCTAAGCTGCACATTAGTATAAGTATGGTAAGTTTCCAGCAGGCCACGTGGCAGCCAGAAAGCCCGATCCCCGTGGTAGCCGGCGCAGTACGGATCCCGTAGGAATCCACGAGATATTTCCGAGATATTTCCGAGATATTTTAGATATTTTCAGATATTTTGAAAATATCCCAGGGACCCCGTGGACTCCCAGGGGAATCGTAACCGAAAATCGGACTCGCGGCCGGCGATCGGAGGAGCCACCACGGGAAAATCCCGTTTTTTTTTCGGGTGTGTCCTCAGAACGTTCTGAGGACACACCCGAAAAAAAAACGGGATTTTCCCGTGGTGGCTCCTCCGATCGCCGGCCGCGAGTCCGATTTTCGGTTACGATTCCCCTGGGAGTCCACGGGGTCCCTGGGATATTTTCAAAATATCTGAAAATATCTAAAATATCTCGGAAATATCTCGGAAATATCTCGTGGATTCCTACGGGATCCGTACTGCGCCGGCTACCACGGGGATCGGGCTTTCTGGCTGCCACGTGGCCTGCTGGAAACTTACCATACTTATACTAATGTGCAGCTTAGATATTTTTTCAAACTGGTTTTGCAAACATCCACATCTTTATTACAAACATCCACATCTTTCCTGTCCAAGTCCCCAGTGCGTGGGGTGTTTCTTCTACTGCCTGTCACCTAACCCCGTGGATGGGCTGGTTTCTAACTATGGCCCTTGTCTCTAAACTAGAGGGGTTTTTGACATCCAATGCTGTCATCTGTAACTCTTCAGTCGTCCTGGTTGCCAGCCGGAGTCCAGGTGGGGTCTGCAGCCTCGTCGTCGACGCCCTGTGCAGCAACGTCAGCGTCTATGGCGTCCACGAGATCACTGATTGGGTCAGTGGGGGCGTCGACGGGGATTGCTGTGTCCACTGCTTCCCCTGGACGAGGAGCACGCTGGGAAGAAGGGCCGGCACCACTCGCTCCAGGCAGGCTGGCAAGGATGCGCCTGGCCTTCTCCGTGGTCACCCCAAACAACTGAGCCATGCGCTTGAAGACGTCTGGGCTGTCGCGCTCCATTGCAGCTGAGAGCGCCTCCACCTTGTCAAACACGCCCATCATGGCGCTAAGCTTCTTCGCAGACTCAGCCTCCGGGCAAGTCTCCATGTGCTCCTCGACGGCGCGTTTCTTGCCCTCGTAGCCGCAGCACATCTTGGAAGAAAGCGTCTCGTTGTCCAGCAGGCGGAACGAGACGGTGTTGCCACAGGTGTAGACGTTGTACTCGCACTCCTCCTCGTGCGCCGCCATCATGTTGCTTGGGATGATCGTAAAGCAGCCGGGGTGTTCGCAGGCCCTGTACTGCGTCCTCGACGCCAGGCTGTTGAGCTGCGGGTTGGGGACGAACAGCTGCCCAGACGAGCTCAGCGGCTTGCGGCACTGCGGACACTGGTTTCTGAACGTGTGAAGCTTGGTAGTGGCACAGGTGTCGCAGATGATGATGGAGCATGCGTGCGCGGGCTCGTTCTCCAGCATGAGAGTGACATACTTGTCTCTCTCCTCCGCGCAAATGGCGCATTCGATCTTGCTCAAGTCCAGGACGAGCTTCGCCACCTTGAAAGTGTTCTCCAGATAGGGAAACACGTTGTTTCTTGTGTCGAAGTCCCCGTGATTATCGTGCACGGGCACAGGCTTGTTAGCCCTGTGAAGCTGCCGTTGTTCAGCGGTCAGTTCTGCATGCACGGGTGTGTGGGGGCAAGAAAACATAACAAGAAATGAGTACCAAAAGGCGGAAACGACAAGAAAAAGCGCTCTTGGGTGCAAAAAAACAAAGGCTCGTCACAAACCTGCTTCTCCAGTAGCCGTGTTCCTCGCAGCACGTCGCTTTCCCCTGCCACTTCCACTGCCACTGCCACTAGCTCCAGTAACACCACGGCCAAAGTTGTAGCTAGCTGCGTATCTGGGGCGGGAAGCCATATCCAGTGAGAGAGTTTTGGTGTGCTGAGCTGATGTGAGGTGAGCGAGTGGCGAGGAGACGAGGAAGTCTGGTCTTTATACCTGCGCAGACCTTGGTTGACGAGACGGTCCCGTGGCTGCCAGGCTATCTACGTGGTCTTGCACGGGCAATCTGGCTACGTGGAAGCGCGTTCGTCGTTTATGCGCCGAAACCTTATCCACGGGACGCGTTTTTTTACGTTACAGGTCCCGTGGCAGCGTAACGGTCAGAAATATCCGTCCACGGGGATTACAATTTTTCGGTTTCGAGCCCCGTGGCAAAGTAACTGTCGGATATTTTTGCCACGGGGAAAGAATTTTTACGTTACAAATCCCGTGGCAAAATAACGCTCGAAAATATCCGTCCACGGGGACAGAAAAAAATCCGATTCCGGTCCCGCGGCAAAGTAACTGTCGGATATTTTTGCCACGGGGAAAGATTTTTTACGTTACAAATCCCGTGGCAAAATAACGCTCAAAATGTATGGCCACGGGAAAATTTTCCTCGTAACCGTCATACCGTTTCCCGTTACAAACCTCGTGGCGAGCCACGAGCCGTCGATCTGCTGAATTCTTCTAGACCACGGGAATTGCAGCCCCGTGGGTATAAATGCAGGACTTGCACCACCTCGCCTCGCATCCCACTCGCATCCACCCAGCTCTCTCAGCAACCAAAACCAACCAGCTCCAATGGCTACCTCCTCCGCCATCTCTGCTCCTCGCCAGCGTGGGCCGCACAGTGCTCCCAAAGTCAAGAAAACTCGCCACTTCAACGTTCTTTTCCACCCAGTCACCGGCGAGCATGCATGCGAAGTCCACCTTCCTGAGGCTTCTCGCGGCGTTTTGAACGACATGATGGATCACTACGAGACGAGCAACATCATGATGAACAAGAAGCGCATTCGCTGCGTCGGCTGCGACAAGATGAGGTCTCTCAAGCACTTCTGCGAGTTTGACGAGGATTACAAGATGCGCAACAATCACAGCTTTTCCCCGTGCGACGGCCATTTCTGCGACTCGTGCGAGTACCTTCAGCAGAACAACATGCTGAAGAGCATCCCCACGAAGGACTGCGCCAAGTGCAAGAAGCCGACTCGTGTGGATCTCCTCAAGATCGACTGCAACGGCAAGGCCGAGCACTGCATCAGCTGCTGGGACCCCGCATTCGAGCAGTTCGCGTTCGAGCACGAGCGGACGAAGAAGAGGTTCCCCGAGCTGCTCCAGATCTACCCGGATATGGAGGACACCGCCGAGTTCATCAAGTGGCCCACGCCAGGCACCTACACCGTCTCTGAGCCGAACTTCGCTCTCACCGGCCCCACCGACCCTGGCAAGGTCAACGTCAAGGTCGAGGAGCGCGACCAGCCCTTTCTTCGCGGTGGCTACAAGAGGAAGCAGGAGGACACAAACGACTACCTGAGGTCTTGCGGGCTGTTCAACGACGAGAAAGTCGACGCCATGAAGAAGCCCAAGGTCGACATCGAGAACTTCAAGAGCGACTTCACCAAGGAGATCTCCAGGATCAAGTGGGAGTGCGAGAAGCGCAACTATGTCTCCCACCTCAGCTTCGTCTCTTTCACGCTGTCCGAGTCCAACCTCACCAGCACCGTCACTCCCGGCACCAAGGAGTTCGAGCATCTGAAGAACAAGTTCTGCGGCGTCAAGGCTGCCAGCAAGCAGATGGGCTGCAACCACCAGTTGGACGTGCCCTCCAAGACCTGCAAGGTGTGCAACAAGAAGGCGCACTACCTCTTCACCGCCAACGGCCACAGCATCGACAACGACGTCGTCTGCAGCGAGTGCGTCCTCGACACTCTGCGGGAGGCTGGCACCAAGAGTGTCTCCTGCCCCATCTGCGAGGGCAAGGACTCCAAGCACGACCTGTGCTTCCCGTTTTTCCGCTACGACTCCGCGGAGTCCTGCTATGCAGCTGTCATGAACCAACTGGCCGCCCCGCGTGCCCTGTAAATAGTTCAGAGAATCTCTCTAGTCCCGTGGACTTGTGTACAATTAAACATTAATTATATTTTTAATGAAAACAATTCACACAAACATCATGTCTTATTTTCCATGCTTGCAATCAAAGTAAAATTAACAATTGCACACGTCCCAAGTGTCCAAATTTAATAATACTTAGCCGTTGAGACTTGGCAAAAATTTGAATTTGGCGCGGTTTTAGATTTATACTTCTGGCGCCGTCACCACGGGAAATGACCCGTGCCACGTGGCAGAATCCCGTGGACGTGCACCGGTCCATACTCGCGTCGCGCCGTTCCGTATTCGCGCCGCGCTTATCCACAGGACGCGCGCGTCGCGCTCGCGCCGCGCTTATCCACAGGACGCGGGCCAATCCCGTGGCAGCTGTGGATATCCCTTCGTCTATTAAGTCGCGAGACGCAACAACTCTCGCAGCTATCCTCCTCTCCATCCACCACTACCACGAAAACAGCTATGGCTGACTCCGCAAAACCAGCTATGGCTGCCACCTTCGACAGCCTGCCTGCAGAAATCGTGCACCGCCTCGTGGAGATCTCGTGGCCCAAACTGTGTGGAATCAACAAGGCCACGCAGGTCCAGTTTGAGAAGGTGAAAGAGGAAAAGACGATCGAAGCCACTGAGCTGCTGAATGCCATTGAGAAGGAGATTCAGATGCGCTCCCGCAGACGCCGAAGGAACCCTGGCGAGCTGCGCCACATGACTTCATGCGATCTCAAGATGTGCAAGCGGTTGCTGATTGGCAAGAAGCCCTATATCTTTCTCCGTCAAGCGAAGAGGTGGGTCGCCGAGGCTCACTGCTACAGGAAGCATCTGGCGTGCCTTGCCCAGAATGTGTTTGACAAGATGTTCTGGGCTGTCATCGTCTTCGGACACGACGCTGACCTTGTCGCTCACGAGTACATCAAGTCCGTGCCGGATCTCGAGAAGGAACGCACGGCAGAAGAGCACGGGCTCGAGCTCATCAATCGCATGAAGGAGGCGGTGCGCAAGGCCCTCGAGACAAGCGTGGCTCCTCACCACCGCCCCCCCGGATGCAGAAGATGGAGGAACTGTGCAATTGGGAGTTAGACGTGTGGAAGAACCAACTGGCCAATGGCTATGTCAGCTGCAGGGAGTGCAGCCTTTTGAAGCCAAGCCATGAACGGAGGAAGGCGCATGCGATGTACAAATAAGTACTTCCACTCCTACATTGAGAAAAGGAGTGTTGAAATGATTACTGTATTTTATTTTCTAATAAAAGCGTTTACGTAAACAAAGAGTCCTCACATCTCATGCATTATAAATAGGCCAATTAACAAATGCAATAGGTACGTAGCATATACTGAGCATACAAAACAGGGTGCAAGTGACAGAATTCAAAAAGACTTAGCCGTTTAGGAGCTACACTTACTAGCACGGCCCCCTTAGTGCCCAGGACTTGGTGAAAATTCGGGACTTTGCACAGAAACACGCCTAACGCCGCGCCGGTACTGCGTACGACAGAAGTAAGGGCGTATGACACGGTGCTCGGGACTTGTGCAAATTTAATTACTGACAAAGTACGCGCACTTGACCAATGCTAATTACTGTCAAAGTACCCACGGAGCGGCGCTAGGCACTGGGCCAATTGGCCCTTGCACAATGCATGTTCGGCCCCTAGCCGCAATGCAAAGGAATTTAATAATAATGGGTGGGATGAATTAAACTCCATAGCCAAGGATGAAAGACAATCTTGCTCAGCTCGTTAATCGAGCGTCTTACGAGACGATTTTCACGCTTCTGGGAAAGCGTCTCGATGACGAATTTAGGGCAAAAGGAAAGGAAATGAACGTTGCAGAGAGGGGTGTGAGGGCGGACAATCGTGACAAGAAACGTGCTTCAGGAAGCAGGGAGCCTGCTGAAGATGCGAAGAATGACTCGTACGACCACTTTGACGTGTCCAAAATAATAGATGCAAAGATGGTTGACAATGTTGTTGAGCTCCTTGTGGAGTGGTTTTACACAGACGAGGAGAGGCAGAAGGCCAACCGCCAGGGCAAATCGCTCCAGCGTTTTGACTGGCTGCCCATCTCAAATTTTGAGCCTGGATGCAACGAGATGATCATCAATTTCTGCAACACCTTCACTGGAACGCAGTCCGCCCAGTTTGCTAAGAAGTTTGGCACGAACCACGTTGCTATCAGAACGGCATGGATGGCTGTAATGCAGGAGAAGGCGGGGCAGGCGGGGGGGGGCGAGCCTGCCTACAAGCGCACAAAGACCGAGCAGGTTTCGCGCGAGCGCACCCCTACAACCATTCCAAGCAAGCTCGGCGGGGAGAACCCCAAGAGCGCAGGCCACGGCCAGATGTTTGAGGATCCCCAGCGGGCTGCGATGGCCATCGGCATGAAGCTCAAGGCTAGCGAGAGGAAGCAGCAAGAGATCATGGCCGAGCTGGAAGCACTCCGTGCCGAGAAGGAGGCGTGGCAGGCCTCTGTGAAGCGAGCCATCGAGGTTGTCGACGACGACGATGCAATCCCGTTGGACGATGATCCCAAGGACGATGATCCTAAGCACGTGGATGCCAAGGATGATGAGGAGGAGCAGGAGGATAATGACGAGGGAGATGCACACTAGACAGCTATGGTAGTGTGGCAGCACCAGCACAGCCATGCTGGCTTTTTCTTGGTGGTGGCAGCACCAATACACGTGACAGAGTCCATTCATGCAATATAATCTGGAATAAAGAATTGTTTCATTAATAAATATCATTACATGTGTTTATTTCCATGCTTTACCACGAGGAATGCCATGTTACTGTGCATGTCTGTCAGCCCTCCAAAAGGGGGTCACTTTAGGTTTTTGTAGTAAGGCACCTACCGCGGGATTCCCGTGGCAAAACATCTTCGGGCCCTTACTACGCTCCGCGAAAGTGACCCGTTTTCCCGGGTTGCGCGACTTGTGAAAATCGGCTAAGTCCCGTGGTCTCCCAGCGGGTGGGGGGTTAGCGCCTCCAAGGCCCTCCGAATAGGACCATGCCCGGAATTAGGATGGGGATTAATAGCATTAGTTTAAGACGCAGTGATAAGGTGGCGAATTCAAACGATTTGCGCGTGTGTTCCGCGTACAAGTGGTCGTGTGCTAAGGCGATGTTCACGCATATGAGATAGTACAGCAATAATGCTTTGATGATGGACACAATGATCATGGTCTTTTCATTATAAAAATAAATAATATCACTCAATCGTGTTTCCTATACTGCATCACTTGCGCCCGAAGAGCGTAGGAATTCCCTCAGTCACGAGAAGGTCAAGCACGCCGCGGAGGAACTGCTTCTCCTCGGCTCTGTTCATGGGCTGCAAGTTGACTCCGAAGGGGACAAACTCGTCCCTCTGGTCTTTGGGTTTTTCCAGGAGCTTCTTCAAGCCGTTGTCTTGGCTGTACCCCTCCAAGAGGATCTTCGCCTTGAAGGGCGCGTTCCTTGCGCAATTGTGGCAGCGGACGCGGATCTGGTCCGAGAACTGGTCCGGGACAATATAGGCAGACATGACGTCGTGCAAGAACCTCACCGTGCAGGTGGAGCACTCCTTCGGGGGCCAACAGCTCGCAACGTTCGAGTTCTGCAGGTAGAGAGAAGTCCCTTGCTCCCCGGCCTGCGTGTCCATCTTCCAGTCCCTCACGAAACTCTGCACGAGCTCGTTCTCCTTTTCTGTTCTGACTTCGTTGTCGGCCACCTTCAACTTGCGAATTGCGATCACGACCTTCTTTTGGTAGCAGGGCTCGCACAGAGTGGTCTTGTTGCGCATGTGCTGCGTTGCAGGCGTATCGTGGACGAAGGCAGCTCCAGTGACGTACGACATGCACTCCACGCACGAATAGGAGCGGCGAGGTGGCGTCTCTTGCTCAGGGACTCGGTAGCGCATGAGCGAATCCGAATACTTGTGCACGAAGTCGGCGATTTGAGGGATGGCCTTGACGCAGCCATCGCACTTGCACTCGACGGAGCCTTGGTCGTTTTTGAAGAGGTAGAAAAAGTCCGTCGGCGTGTGGAAACAGGTGTCGCAGATACGCGGCCTCACCAAGTCGAAAGCGGAGTCCTTGACGGGGTTCGACTCGTCGCTGTGCTCCACGAGGACAGGCTTCTTGCAGGCGTGCTTCTTTCGCTTGGATATGGCTGCCAAGGAGAGAGGGAACAGCGGGGTTGTTGGG